>VHKM01000910.1:0-331955 GCA_007210695.1 Neogobius melanostomus | reverse complement strand
TCCCACAGCACGCTAATACAAAACTTTCTCCACCTGTGGGATCAACAACATCACTGTGCAACTGGCCTGCTGACTTTCTGACGGGGGAGACCACAGGCTGTACGTGTGCGGAAATCCTCCGAACCATCACACTGAAACGGGCTCCCCAAGGCTGTTTGCTGAGCCCCCTCCTGTTCACTCTGCTGACCCATGGACTGCGCTCCAAAAGTACGACTTTCAAACCTCTTCATTCAAGTTTGCGACGACACAACAGTGTGGGTCTCATCAGAACAGAGACGAGTCCAAACTACAGGAGTAAGGTGAAGCAGTCTGGCCATGTGAGTGTGCACACAGAACAATCTCTCTCTAAATGTTGGAGAAGACAAAAGAGATTGTTTAGGGTATTTCGAAGAGCGCGGGCCAGATTGCTCCTCAATAATCAACGGTTGCTTGAGTGGAGAAGGGTGACCAGACTAAGGCTCCTGGGGGTGCATATCACCAGTGAACCTCTCCTGGGACACCCCCATGCACCACTACACACTGGTCAAGAAAAAGTAATCAGTGTCTCTACTTTGTCCCGCAAGTTAAGAAGAGCCAGAGTCCCCAGCTCTGTTATGTGGCAACCTTCTACAGATGGGACTATAGAGAGGCATCGCTGACCAGCTCCATCACTGTGTGCTCTTCACAGAGGGACTATAGAGAGCATCCTGACCAGCTCATCACTGTGTGCACTTCTAAGAGACTATAGATGAGCATCCGACCAGCTCCATCACGGTGGTTCTTCTACGGAGACTATAGAGACATCCTGACCAGCTCCAGCACTGTTGTGTCTTCTTACAGAGGGACTATAGGAGAGCATCCTGACAGCTCCATCACTGTGTGGCACCTTCTACAGAGGACTTATAGAGAGCATCCTGACCAGCTCCATCACTGTAGGTTCTTCACAGAGGGACTATAGAGAGCATCCTGAACCAGCTCCATCACTGTGTTTTTTTTCTGGCACGCGCCAGCACTGCCTCCTGCCGAACGAGCCTCCAGCGCATGGTGAGAGCAGCGAGATGACTGTGGAGCCCCTCTCCCTCTTTAAGGAACATGTATCCACCCGTCTCACCCGCAAAGCCCGTCAGAATCACCGGGACCCTATGCACCCCATCACACAGTCTCTTCAAGTAATACCTTCAGGAGGAGACTGCGGAATCTACGGGGCGCAGGTCCAGTCGACTTAAGAAACATTTCATACACCAAGGCCATTGGAAGGTGAACTCCCTCCCACCCCTCTTCCCCCACCCCCTGCTCCCACATCTAAGAATGAGAGAAATGTAATTTCAAATCATTCCACATGGTTTTTTTGACAAATTAAAAAAAATAAATCTGAATCTTGAGACAGGTTAAGCTTAGCTCAGTTTCTTGTGGCATCAGCAAGGGGTGAAGACATGATCCAGAACGTGCTTGCAAGTTGTGAGAAGACCCCGTAAAGAACGCCCCACTTCGGGAAAGGCAAAAAACATAGCGACTAATCTGAAGAAGCGTACCAAATAATACCATTGACTTTAAAACATTGCTGAATGTAGAAACATTAACTATATTTACTTTTTAAACATTGGATAAATCATTTAGAACAATGTTGAAAAACAACTATACTATCTGAATTCATTGCGTTGAAACTATTGTCTCCGATGATTTGAAACGATTTTAAAAATGTAGCGAATGGTTTAATGGTTATATAATGAACAACTCTAACACCCGTTGTATAAATGTACATCACATTATAATTGTATATAATCAGATAAAAACTGAGAATTTACTATTGCAATATCTATATACAACTCTGTATGCAATTTATTTAACAAAATGACATAAAATGAAATGGAAATATGCCAAATGCGCGAATTTTCATATTTAGACAAAATTCAGTTGAATGTGGACACCTAATTGTACTTAAACTTCACCAACTTTGCCATTACATTTCTTTTTTATATAAAAAAACTAAAGCAAGGGACAAAATGATCCATTGAAGTTAAAAAAAAAAAAATGGGGCGTGTTGCATGCACCCTAACGCACGTGGTGTACCAATTTGGTTTGACTGCGCCAAAGTGCACGGGGTTCACGTTGCATGGGCAAAACAGTGGCATGGAAAAGAGCGTGGCCATGATTGACTTTTTTTATCGGATCCGTGACGCACGTCTGTGCCAATTTCTTTGTCTACGACAAAGTTTTGATCTTATTCTGCATTCATTTTTATTTGGTGCTCTGCAGGGGCCTATCACGGCCATTTTCAAATGTCCTAAATCAACAAACATCCGGGGGGACAAACTCGACCAGACGATTAAAGATTACGCTTCAAATCGGCTTCAGTTGTGCGAGTTATGACTCTTTTGAACGCGGCAAGCTGAGCCCTGAAAACGGACGCCGAATTCATGCGTTGCCATGACAACACCGTTAATCCTATTAGAAAGTTTAATAACTTTTAATGTCCCACTTGTTGTAGATATCTGAGCGAACGGGGAGTCGCTGCGTTCCAACGCCCTAGGACGAGTTCGTCAAGTGCACGAAATGGCGCCTCGGCGACAGATTACTCAAATTTTTCCCCAAAATGGCCGACCTCCTGTTGGTTGCCTAGCAAACATGTAATGTACTTTGCTTCAGACACTCATGACGCACGCGTGTTACTAATTTTGGTTTGGCTGCCGCCAAAGTTGACACCGGGTCGTTACCATGGGCAAACACGTGGCGGAAAAGGGCGTGCCATCCATTTGGACTTTTTTTTGGATTTTTCGGTATTCACGTACGGATGTCTGTGCCAAATTCATTTTGTCACGACAAAGTTCAATTTTATTCTTCATTTTTATTGTTGCTCTGCAGGGCGCTATCGCGCCCATTTCAAATGTCCTATATCACAACATTCAGCGGCGAGGACTTGGACCAACGATTCAAGTTTGGCTCAAATCGGCCACAGTTTGTGCGAGTTTTATGACTGTTATAAAGTTGGACGGCGAGCACCGAAAACTGACGCCGAATCATGGCGTTGCCATGACAAACACCGTTAATCCTATAGAAAGTTTTTAATAACTTTTGATGTCCCACTTTTAGATGATCTGGAGCGAACGGGGGAGTCTCTCATCTCTCTATGGAGGAGTTCGTTCAAATGCTATCTCTATTATATGCGCTTTGGCGCCAGATTACTACATTTTTTCCCAAAATGGCCCCGCCCTCCTGTTGGTTGCCTAGCAACCATTGTAATGTACTTTTTGTTCGACTGTCATGATGCACGCGTGTACCAATTTTGGTTTGGCTGCGCCAAAGTTGACATCGGCGTCGTTGCCCATGGCAACACGGTGAGAAAGGGCGTGGCTCAATGATTTTTGTTCGGGTTCACGTGACATGTCTGTGCCAAATTTTTTGTTACGACAATCTATATATCTCTCTATATATTGTGCTCTGCAGGGGCGCTATTGCGCCCATTCATATTTCAGATATTCAAAACATCTTTCAACGACTCTATCTCTATATCTATCTATATCGTCTCAAATCGCCACAGTTTGTGCGAGTTATACTGTTTGAGCGCGCGGCCGAGCGCTGAAAATGACGCCGATTCATGCCCGTCCCATGACAAACACCGTTAATCCTATTAGAAAGTTTTTAATAACTTTTGATGTCCCACTTGGTAGATGATCTGGAATTGCGAACGGGAGTCGCTGCGTTCAACGCCTTAGGACGAGTCGTCAATCCGTGAGGCACGAAATGGCGCTTCTCTCTATATTCTTCTACTTCTGGCCAATATGGCCGGCCTCCTGATGATTGCCTAGCAAACCAGTAATATGTTTTTTGTTTTGGCTTCACGTTGACCAATCACTGTGCCGAATTTTGTTCGTCGACGACGAAGTAAAATTTTCGGTGTGATTTCGGGATTTTGGGGGGTCTGCCAGTAGGGCGCAATGTTAACGCTGTTTTCCAGGGGCGCTCACGCGCCATTTTTTGAATTTTTAAATTTTGGAGATGTGAAGGTTTTTTTTCACCAATTGAATTGGGCAAAAAAATCAGAACTTTTCGTCAGGGGAAGTTGCCGAAACCTGGCTCCGGGGGGGGAGAAGGAAAAATAATAATAGAATTAAAGCCGCAAGCGGCATTTAGAGGCCCCGAGGGGTTCTCGTTTGGCCGGTTGACGCCGGTGACCCGCACTTCGCCCCATAACCGGGAGCGCTGCCGCGCACCTACCTGCCAAAACTAGTCGAAGAGCAAAGGCAAGAAATGGCGCCTCCGGCCTGCCAAGATCACTCGATTTTTCCCAAAATAGCCACCTCCTGTTGGTTGCCTTTAGCAACCATGTTAATGTACTTTTGACAGTCATGACGCACACTAGGGTGCATCAAACGCCCCAATGTCAACAATTATCTGCCCCAGTTTAAAAACATTCCTTTGCTCATAAAAAAGAATTTCTACCTAATTTTTGTCTAATTCCAACATTGTTTAGGGGTCACCTCAATAAGCAAGATTTGCATTGGGTTAATGGCATTCTATTGCGATATTCATGTAGTTGATGTTATTGCTCACTTATGAATATTTTACAATGGTACTGAATTGATAAAATATACCTATTCTTGCTTGTTTATTCAAGCGTTTGTGAAGTCTGCAATCTTTGAAAGTGAGTTTTTACAAAATATTTTCAATTTTATCTAATTTGTATAAACCTTTTAATTTTAATTTTTATTGAAATTATTATGTGTATACTTTCATTTGTCGCAATTTCTAGGAGCCTGTTTTACAAATGTTATATGCAAACTGTTATTAGTCATTTACAGGGCTGTTAGATTTAGCACATGATTGACTGTTAACACATTGATGCCGCGCTGTTTTGGGATTAGCTTATAGTGCCAATAATTCAGACCATTTTTTCAATGACCACAGAATCAAATACAGGTCACGTAACTGCAGCCTGTGTGACATCCAGAAGCAGCTTGACAAGTTCTCCTTTGGTCAGCCTGTCGTCACCATGTTGGTTGAAGATTATCCTGTCTCATGTTGTTTGAATGATCTAAGATTGAGTCATCCAAGTCTCCAGAATGCTGTTTTTAGACTTTAGCTCAGCATTCAACACTTATTAATCCCACAGCAGCTAATAACACCAAAAACTGCTCCACCTGGGATCAACACATCACTGTGCAACTGGCTGCTGGACTTTCTGACGGCGGAGACCACAGGGCTGTACGTGTTGGCGGAAATCCTCCAGAACCATCACACTGAACAGGGCTCCCCAAGGCTGTCTGCTGAGCCCCCTCCTTTCACTCTGCTGACCCATGACTGCGCTCCAAATACAAACTCAAACCTCTTCATCAAGTTTGCAGATGGACACAACAGTGGTGGGTCTCATCCAGCCAACAGAAGACGAGTCAAACTACAGGGAGTGAGCTGGAGCAGCTGGCCATGTGGTGACACAGAACAATCTCTCTCTAATGTGGAGAAGACAAAAGAGATTGTTATGGATTTTCGCAAGAGCGCGGGGTTCCAGCATGCTCCTCTAATAATCAACGGATGCTGCAGTGAGAGGGTGACAGCACTAAGCTCCTGGTGTGCACATTCACAGTGAACCTCTCCTGACCATGCACACTACATCACTGGTCAAGAAAAGTAATCAGTGTCTCTACTTGTCCGCAAGTTAAAAGAGCCAGAGCCCAGCCTCTGTTATGTGCAACTTTCTACAGAGGGACTATAGAGAGCACACTGACCAGTCCATCACTGTGTGCTCTTCGTTTACAGAGCGGACTATAAGAGATCCTGAACCACTCCATTCCACTGTGTGGCACTTCTACAGAGGACTATAGAAGGCATCCTGACCAGCTCGCATCACTGTGTTGGTTCTTCTTTACAGAGGACTATTAAGAGCATCCTGACCAGCTCCATCACTGTGTGGCTCTTTTCTACAGAGGGACTATAGAGAGCATCCTGACCAGCTCCATCACTGTGTGGCACTTCTACAGAGGGACTATAGAGAGCATCCTGACCAGCTCCATCACTGTGAGGTTCTTCTACAGAGGGACTATAGAGAGCATCCTGACCAGCCTCCATCACTGTGTGGCACGGCGCCAGCACTGCTCCTGCCGAAAGAGCCTCCAGCGCATGGTGAGAGCAGCGGAGATGATCTGTGGAGCCCCTCTCCCCTCTATTAAGGACATGTATTCCACCCGTCTCACCCGCAAAGCCGTCAGAATCACCAGGGACCCTATGCACCCATCACACAGTCTCTTCAAGGTAATACCTTCAGGAGGAGACTGCGGAATCTACGGGCCAGGTCCAGTCGACTTAAGAACAGTTTTCATACACAAGGCCATTGGGAAGGTGAACTCCCTCCCACCCCTCTTCCCCCACCCCTGCTCCACAATCAAGAATGAGAGAAATGTAATTTCAAATCATTCACATGGTTTGACAAATTAAAAAAATAAATCTTGAATCTTGAGACAGGTGTTAAGCTTAGCTCAGATTTCTTGGCATCAGCAAGGGGTGAAGGACATGACCAGAACGTGCTGCAAGTTGTTGAGAAGGACCGTAAAGAACAGCCCAACTTGCGAAAAGGCAAAGGACATAGCGACTAACTGAAGAATCTACCAAATAACTACCATTGACTTTAAAACATTGCTGAATGTAGAATACATTTAACTATATTTAACTTTTTAAACATTGGATAAATCATTTAGAACAATGTTGAAAACAACATATACTATCTGAATTCATTGCGTTGAAACTATTGTCTCCGATGAGTTGAAACATTTTAAAAGATGTAGCGAATGGTTAATGTTATATAATGAACACTTCTAACACCCGTTGTATAAATGTAGCATCATACTATTGAATATAATCAGATAAAAACTGAGAATTTACTATTGCAATATCTATATACAACTCTGTATGCAATATTATTTAACAAAATGACATAAAATGAAATGGAAATATGCCAAATGGCGAATTTTCGATATTTAGACAAAATTCAGTTGAATGGTGGACCACCTAAATGTACTTCAAACTTCACCAAACTTTGCCATGCATTTTCTTTTTTTGTATATAAAAAAACTAGACAAGGGACAAAATGATCCATTGAAGTTAAAAAAAAAATGGGGCGTTTGATGCACCCTAACGCACGTGTGTACCAATTTTGGTTTGACTGTGCCAAAGTTGACACCGGGTCGTTGCCATGGCAACACGATGGGAAAAGAGGCGTGGCCATGATTGACTTTTTTTATCGGGATCACGTGACGCACGTCTGTGCCAAATTTCTTTTGTCTACGACAAAGTTTGATCTTATTCTGCATTCATTTTTATTTGGTGCTCTGCAGGGGGCGCTATCACGGCCATTTTCAAATGTCCTAAATCACAACATCCGGGGTCGACAACTCGACCAAAGATTAAAGTTACGCTCAAATCGGCTTCAGTTTGTGCGAGTTATGACTCTTTGAACGCGGCAGCGAGCCCTGAAAACGGACGCCGAATTCATGGCGTTGCCATGACAACACCGTTAATCCTATTAGAAAGTTTTTAATAACTTTTAATGTCCCACTTGTGTAGATGATCTGGAGCGAACGGGGAGTCGCTGCGTTCAACGCCCTAGGACGAGTTCGTTCAAATGCGAGTGCACGAAATGGTGCCTTCGGCGACAGATTACTCAATTTTTCCCAAAATGGCCGACCTCCTGTTGGTTGCCTAGCAACCATGTAATGTACTTTTTTGTTCAGACAGTCATGACGCACGCGTGTACTAATTTTGGTTTGGCTGCGCCAAAGTTGACACTGGGTCGTTACCATGGCAACACGGTGGGAAAAGGGGCGTGGCCATCATTGACTTTTTTGATCGGTATCACGTGACGGATGTCTGTGCCAAATTTCATTTGTCTACGACAAAGTTCAATTTTATTCTTCATTTTTATTTGGTGCTCTGCAGGGGGCGCTATCGCGCCCATTTTCAAATTTCTATATCACAACATCCGGGGTCGAGGACTTGACCAACGATTCAAGTTTGGCTCAAATCGGCCACAGTTTGTGCGAGTTATGACTGTATAAAGGTGACGGCGAGCATCGAAAACTGACGCCGAATTCATGGCGTTGCCATGACAACACCGTTAATCCTATTAGAAAGTTTTTAATAACTTTTGATGTCCCACTTGTGTAGATGATCTGGAGCGAACGGGGAGTCGCTGCGTTCAACGCCCTAGGACGAGTTCGTTCAAATGCGAGGGCACGAAATGGCGCCTTTGGCGCCAGATTACTACTTTTTTCCCAAATGGCCGCCCTCCTGTTGGTTGCCTAGCAACCATGTAATGTACTTTTTTGTTCGGACTGTCATGATGCACGCGTGTACCAATTTTGGTTTGGCTGCGCCAAAGTTGACATCGGGTCGTTGCCATGGCAACACGGTGAGAAGAGGGGCGTGGCCTCAATGACTTTTTTGTTCGGGGTCACGTGACGGATGTCTGTGCCAAATTTCTTTTGTCTACGACAAACTTAAATTTTTTTCCCTATTAATTTTTATTTGGTGCTCTGCAGGGGGCGCTATTGTGCCCATTTTCATATTTCAGATATCAAAACATCCGGGTCAACGACTCGACCAACGATTCAAGTTTCGCTCAAATCGGCCACAGTTTGTGCGAGTTATGACTGTTGAACGCGGCGGCGAGCGCTGAAAATGGACGCCGAATTCATGGCGTTGCCATGACAACACCGTTAATCCTATTAGAAAGTTTTTAATAACTTTTGATGTCCCACTTGTGTAGATGATCTGGAGCGAACGGGGAGTCGCTGCGTTCAACGCCCTAGGACGAGTTCGTTAAAATGCGAGGGCACGAAATGGCGCCTTCGGCGCCAGATCGCTCTTCTGGCCAATATGGCCGCCCTCCTGATGGTTGCCTAGCAACCACGTAATATGTTTTTTTGTTTGGCTTCACATGAACAATCACTGTGCCGAATTTTTTTCGTCTACGACGAAGTCAAGTTTTCGGGCATCTCCATAGGCGCAATGTAATTTTGATTTTCCAGGGGGCGCTGGCGCGCCATTTTTTGATTTTTTTATATTTTCTAAATGTGAAGAATTTTGTTTTCACGTGTTTGAATTTTGTGCAAAAAATCAGGACTTTTCGTCAGTGGAAAGTGGACTTTGAGGGGGAGAAGAAAAATAATAATAATTAAAGCCGCAAGCGGCATTTAGAGGCCCTCGAGGGTCTCGTTTGGCCGGTTGACGCCGGTGGCCGCACGCCGCCCAATAACCGGGAGGCGCTACCGCGCCCTACCTGCCACACTAGGTCGAGATTATAAAAGAGCAAAGGCAAGAAATGGCGCCTTCGGCGCCAGATCACTGGATTTTTCCCAAAATGGCCGACCTCCTGTTGGTTGCCTAGCAACCATGTAATGTACTTTTTATTCGGACAGTCATGACGCACGCGTGTACCAATTTTGGTTTGGCTGCGCCAAAGTTGACACCGGGTGGTTGCCATGGCAACACGATAGGAAAAGAGGCGTGGCCATGATTGACTTTTTTTATCGGGATCACGTGACGCACGTCTGTGCCAAATTTCTTTTGTCTACGACAAAGTTTGATCTTATTCTTCATTCATTTTTATTTGGTGCTCTGCAGGGGCGCTATCGCGCCCATTTTCAAATGTCCTAAATCACAACATCCGGAGTTGACGACTCGACCAACGATTCAAGTTACGCTCAATCGGCTTCAGTTTGTGCGAGTTATGAGTCTTTAAACACGGCGGCGAGTCCTGAAAACGGACGCCGAATTCATGGCGTTGCCATGACAACACCGTTAATCCTATTAGAAAGTTTTTAATAACTTTGATGTCCCACTTGTGTAGATGATCTGGAGCGAACGGGGAGTCGCTGCGTTCAACGCCCTAGGACGAGTTCGTTCAAATGGGAGAGCATGAAATGGCGCCTTCGGCGCCAGATTACTACATTTTTCCCAAAATGGCCGACCTCCTGTTGGTTGCCTAGCAACCATGTAATGTACTTTTTTGTTCGGACTGTCATGACGCACACGTGTACCAATTTTGGTTTGGCTGCGCCAAAGTTGACATCGGGTCGTTGCCATGGCAACACGGTTGGGAAAGGGGCGTGGCCTCAATGACTTTTTTGTTCGGGTTCACGTGACGTATGTCTGTGCCAAATTTCTTTGTCTACGACAAAGTTCAAATTTTTCCTCATTAATTTTTATTTGGTGCTCTGCAGGGGCGCTATCGCGCCCATTTTCAAATTTCCTATATCACAACATCCGGGGTCGACGACTCGACCAACGATTCAAGTTTCGCTCAAATCGGCCACAGTATGTGGGAGTTATGACTGTTTGAACGCGGCGGCGAGCGCTAAAAATGGACGCCGAATTCATGGCGTTGCCATGACAACACCGTTAATCCTATTAGAAAGTTTTTAATACTTTTGATGTCCCACTTGTGTAGATGATCTGGAGCGAACGGGGAGTCGCTGCGATCAACGGCCTAGGACGAGTTCGTTCAAATGCGAGGGCACGAAATGGCGCCTTCGGCGCCAGATCGCTCTTCTGGCCAATATGGCCGCCCTCCTGATGGTTGCCTAGCAACCGCATAATATCTTTTTTTGTTTGGCTTCACGTGACCAATCACTGTGCCGAATTTTGTTCGTCTACGACGAACTAAAATTTTCGGGGATTTCGGGATTTTGAGGGGTCTGGCCATAGGGCGCAATGTTAACGTGGTTTTTCCAGGGGGCGCTGACGCGCCATTTTTTTGAATTTTTACATTTTGGAGATGTGAAGTTTTTTTTTTCACCTAATTGAATTTGGGCAAAAATTCAGGACTTTTCATCAGTGGGAAGTTGCCGAAACTGGCTTTTAGGGGGAGAGGAAAAATAATAATAATAATAAGAAAAACCCGTACAATAACAATATAGCGCCGCCTTCGGCGGCGCATATTTATATATTCGGAAAGGTCTCACGTCCAGTAATCCAACCGTGGGGTTTATTATCAAGTACGAGCGCGTTGCGCTCGTCTTTTACCTGTTCTTTTTCAATATTTCCCAATGGGTTTTTTTTTTGGTATTTTTGTGCGAGCAGAAGCAAATATGCCGCTTTCGCGGCAAAGACCTATGTTATCGGATAGGCCTCGATGCCCTGAGTCACTCTAGCAGTGTTTTGAGTGCTGGTGAGTGGCCATGGTCGATGACGAGCGCGTTGCGCTCGTCATCGACTGCTTTCTTGTCCATGTTGCGCCTTGCCTGTGGTTTTCACCTTTTTTCTTCGAGCAGCAACAAATGTGCCGCTTTCGCGGCACACGCTTATATCACCGGACAGGTCGGGGTGCCGGGAGTGTCGTTATTACTGTGTAATGCATGGGGAGCGCTCCGCGCTCTGTTTCTTGAGCGCTCCGCGCTCTTTTTGGGACGTGCGCTACGCGCACGTCTTTCATCAGTGCGCTCCGCGCACTGCTTGTACAATAACAACAGGCCCGGACCCTGTCAGGCTCTCGGGCCTAATAATAAGAAAAACCCGTACAATAACAATATAGCGCCGCCTTCGGCGGCGCATATTTATATATTCGGAAAGGTCTCACGTCCAGTAATCCAACCGTGGGGTTTATTGTCAAATACGAGCGCGTTGCGCTCCTCTTTTACCTCTTCTTTCTCAATATTTCCCAATGGGTTTTTTTTTCCGTATTTTTGTGCGAGCAGAAGCAAATATGCCGCTTTCGCGGCAAAGACCTATATTATCGGATAGGTCTCGATGCCCTGAGTCACTCTAGCAGTGTTTTGAGTGCTGGTGAGTGGCCATGGTCGATGACGAGCGCGTTGCGCTCGTCATCGACTGCTTTCTTGTCCATGTTGCGCCTTGCCTGTGGTTTCACCTTTTTTTATTCGAGCAGCAACAAATGTGCGCTTTCGCGGCACACGCTTACATCACCGGACAGGTCGGGGTGCCGGGAGTGTCGTGATTACTGTGTAATGCATGGGGAGCGCTCCGCGCTCTGTTTCTTGAGCGCTCCGCGCTCTTTTTGGGACGTGCGCTACGCGCACGTCTTTCTTCAGTGCGCTCCGCGCACTGTCTGTACAATAACAACAGGCCCGGACCCTGTCAGGCTCTCGGGCCTAATAATAAGAAAACCCGTACAATAACAATATAGCGCCGCCTTTGGCGGCGCATATTTATATATTCGGAAAGGTCTCACGTCCAGTAATCCAACCGTGGGGTTTATTGTCAAATACGAGCGCGTTGCGCTCGGCTTTTACCTCTTCTTTCTCAATATTTCCCAATGGGTTTTTTTTTCCGTATTTTTGTGCGAGCAGAAGCAAATATGCCGCTTTCGCGGCAAGACCTATATTATCGGATAGGCCTCGATGCCCTGAGTCACTCTAACAGTGTTTGAGTGCTGGTGAGTGGCCATGGTCGATGACGAGCGCGTTGCGCTCGTCATCGACTACTTTTTATCCATGTTGCGCCTTGCCTGTGGTTTTCACCTTTTTTTTATTCGAGCAGCAACAAATGTGCCGCTTTCGCGCACACGCTTACATCACCGGACAGGTCGGGGTGCCGGGAGTCTCGTTATTACTGTGTAATGCATGGGGAGCGCTCCGCTCTCTGTTTCTTGAGCGCTCCGCGCTCTTTTAGGGACGTGCGCTACGCGCACGTCTTTCGTCAGTGCGCTCCGCGCACTGCCTGTACAATAACAACAGGCCCGGACCCTGTCAGGCTCTCGGGCCTAATAAGGTAGTAATCAAGATAAACATGTAATTCTTACATAATAATGTTAATAATGATGATTTTATTGAACCTACTAATTGCATAATAGATTGATAAAAATATAATAAACATATGGTTAACCAACCATTACTAGAATAATAAATGTTGGAAAAAGAGTAACAACAAAAGATGGAGACTGGTCATATCAGTTATGTCAGTTATAATTGGTATTTCCTAACATCAAGTGTAAACTTACTAAATAACCAACTTACCACTTACATACTGACTTTTGACATGATCATACTTGGATTAATATATTGAACTTTCTGGTATTTCTGCTTACCACGGTCTAGTCGTATGCAGGATGTTGTGATAACGTCATCCTTCACCACAAAATGCCTTATGGAAGAACTTCTTAACACAGAAGTCGTCTTGATGCTTGTTTTATAGATATATAACTCAAATAATGTACAGTCATCTTTATACCTTGTGACAATATACGTTTGATGTGGAATGTAGCTACTAGCTCTTACCAGGTCAAATGCTGCAGATTGTAAGGTCTATATCACTGACTGTATTGTTGAAAAAGTCATTGTAATAGGAAAAGTAACTCATCAGGTACACGCTTGTGGTTGTGTGGCCTTTACATATTCTTATGGTCATTTTAACAATGTAATGTGAATTGTTACAGTTGTTATTGAGTTCCCAATGGGAATACAAATGTGAAATGCACGAGTACTGAGAGTATTGAATATAGGGGTAGGCGCACATAAGCTCCAGCTTCAGCCGACTCCTTTAGAGCTTCCATTACTGTGGAATGATATGACGCGAGTAACTAAATCAATGTAAACAGCTCAAAGAAAACAAAAGAATTGAGCCGCACAAACTTATTTAAAGGCTGATGTGACTTTATTGTTTAATTACATGAAGTGAAGATTCAGAATTTCAAACATCTACAGATTATTTTTTTCACATTCACTTTTTTATTGAACAGACAAATAGTTACAGATTTTCTTTGATAACGTGAATTTGCTCTTCCACTTTTACATTACGGAACTTGGAACAAAGCAACAAAAAGAAACGAGGATGAAACAGAAGAAATGTATGAAAAAGTCTGGATCCTGTTAATGACGAGGTAATGGAGTCTTTGTGGAATATAGAAAAAGTCTTTATTGTTTTAAGAGCAAAAAACAGCCACAAAGAGAAACATAATAGAATAAAACACTGACAGACTCTCATTATTTCCTGGTCCAGTTAAACATAAAAATATCTTCACATGTTGATAAAGTGTAGATTTAAATCAAAACAGATCGACAGTGACACGACTCGGGATGAACAGAGTTTTAGTGGAGGCAATTTGAGCTCTGACTGTTTTTCATCAGGAACTTGATTAAAGAGAGAGGACAGTAACATGGAGCTGTAGATTCTACACTGTTACTGTGATGCTCTTTGGTGAGATCTTCAGAGGAGCATCACATGTGTATAAATATGGAAAGATCTCAGTGAAAGAGTCTGTGACTGTGTGAAGGACTGTGTTTGTGTCGAGGTCAGTGAAGGTCAATGTTTTTGTGTCAAAGTCCAGCTTCACTCGAACTCTCTGCAGGTTCTTCACCGAGAGACGTTTAACTGTGCCTGGGGTAGAAAAGGCTGAGTATTTACCATCAATGAAATCTATGAACCAACCTTTACCCTCAGTGTCCGCTCCTCTCTGAACGTGTCCATCCACACCCACAGACCAGTCCTTACCCCCGACCTCCACTTCCCAGCTGTGAGTCCCAGAGACAAACCTTTCTGATCCATCTACAAAGCCACTATTATTTCTCCCTGAGTTCTTTGGGACCTTCTGCTTCTCTCCTTTTCTCACTGAGGTCAGATCTTCAGACAGAATGAGATCAGGGGCTGCAGTGTTTGGATCCAGAACCACAGGGAAGAACTGCACCAGTTTCTTCATGTTCATCCAGATGTTGAAGCCCAGGTTTCCCAGATGTTTGGCCTGGTCTATCAGATCCTCATATTTCAACTGTGGCTCCTCCACCAGGGGGCAGCGTTGCAGCCTCTCCTCTGCAGTCTTGTACTGGAGCAGGAAGGAGGCGTCTGCTGCTCTCAGCTGCTCCTCTGTCTCTGAGATGGTCTTGGACAGAGCCTCCATGTCTTTGCTCAGGGCGGCCATCTTGTCCTTCATGTTCTGGATCTTCTGCTCCTCTTCCTCCCTCAGAGCCTTCATCTTGGACTCTTCCTCGTCCCTCAGAAACTGGTGCAGTTTCTCAAACTCCGCTCTGATCTGTGTCTGTGTTTGTTTGGTCTGGAGCGAGATATGAGCCGCTGCTTCATCAAACTGTGCTCTGCTCTCATCCAGGACCTGAGGAGAAACATCAGAGTTATTTAGAGTCAGACTTCCCTTTCTGTAGCAGGACATGTTGATGTTCCTCTGGGCTGATGCTGCAGGAGACGGTCTGCTCGGACAGAGCTCTGTGGACACGTTCTTCTGACTGGAACAGGAGGAGGAGGTCTCTTACCTTCAGTTTGTCCTGTAGAGGTTTGATGTTTCTCCTCAGCTGCTCTCTCAGGTCTGAGGCTGCCTCCTCGATGGGACTGAACCTGTGGTCTTTGTGAGTCCTGGAGTCTCTACAGACCAGACAGATCAGCTCCTGATGGTCCAGACAGAAGAGCCGCAGCTTCTCAGAGTGAAGGCTGCACTCGGGCTGCTGTGGAGATGGAGCAGTCTGCCCTTTCTCCTCTGTGAACGTCTCCACCAGGTTCTTTAGGGCCAGGTTTGTTGGAGGATGATTCTTCGAGGACCTTCTCTTACAGAATGGACAGGTCTTCAGTGGTTTGTCCTCCCACCAGTTCTCCAAACAGACCTTACAGAAGCTGTGGCTGCAGGTCAGAACCACAGGATCTCTGAAGAGCTCACAGCAGATGGGACAGCTCAGGTCCTGCTCCAGTCTGGACTCCATGTTGGAAAGAGCTCTGAAGATTAGAAATAACAAAAGGACGGGTCAGATGGAGTGAAAGTCGTTATTAAAAGGTTTGGAAACGGAGAAAGTCACGACAATTTGAAACAGAAAACTCTAAAACTTGAAAACCAGAGAAAGGAATAAGAACTGAAGGTCATTCACTGGCACTAATTAAATATATAAAAACTAATAAAGTGCTTTGTTACAAAAGTAAGATTGGTGCATCTTCAATAATACTTTCTGAATCCAGAGTCATGAAATTAGAGACTTTGTGGATTGGTGGAAGTGCAGCTGAAGAACAAAGGTCGTTCTCCTCCTTTGAGTTGTGCTGTTGGGACAGAGCAGACGACGTCCTGAAGGAGCACCTCAGATGTGGAGAACTTAACGTGGGAGGGTTCCTGAAACATTTTAAACACCAAACTCCGCCCACATTTACAGTGTGAAGTATCTGCTGATGTGACTGTGGGGAGGGGGCTGAGGGGGCGTGGCCAGTGCTACAAGAGCGAACAGCGTCAAATAAACACTGACACTGACGCTCGAGTAGCAAACATCTACACGCTAAAGCTAAGTGCTAACGACACAGGCTCCTGACGCTTTGTGGATGGAATCACACAAAACCGAGCGACTCCCGGGTCCAAACTGTTGAGAGTTAGAGACAAACAGCAAAAAAACACTTTATCTGAATCTCCTGCTGAAATAACAGCAGATAAAAGGCCACATTAGACTGTATTATATTTGAATATTATGTCACCATTTCTCCAGGCAAAATAAAGATATTTTTGTGAGTAAAATAAAACTTCATTGTCGTTCATGTCAGAAAAGCATCACTGAAGAATATTCCTGTGAGATCAGATGTTTAGAAAGAGCCTTGTAGTCGGCTCTACAGCAGGTTACAATCAGATAAATCTCATTAGAGTGAATATGACTAAAGCTCTATTGGACCCGGAAGTGGAGCGATGACATCATCACTTAAACACCGTTCTTTTTATGCTGTACTTGCTTTAAGTGTATCTGTGTTTTTTTTGTTTTTAATGTGATGTAAATGATTTGTAATATTTATTTGAAAAATTATTTTAATAAAGTGCTTTGGCAGAAGGTACATGTACAGTATATATGAACATTTGTATCTATGTAAATGGAAAAAAACAGCCAGGAAACATGTGTTACTGCTGCTGCAGAATCTGCTGTCCTGTCAGTCCCTGGTTAAAAAAAGGAACATTATAATTCCATTTACTTTAGCCATGAGGGGGCAGTACACACACGGTTTTAGCACAGTTGGTAGAGCGGGTCTCTTCATCACACTGTGATTGTGTCCTTGGGCAAAACACTTCACCCTCCTCACCTCCAGTGTCTGTGTACACTGGACTATTGAGAGAGTGAATGGGTGAGTGGATCCTTACTGTAAAGTGCTTTGGGCCTAATGAAGGTAGAAAAAGTTGAGACCATTTACCATATTTAAGTGCAAAATATACTTGTTTACACTAAAATGACACAACATTAAGTGTGAACAGCAGATAATTCTGTAAAATCATCAGATAAACAGTTCATCAGCAGAAAACAGTTGGTTTGGTCTTTACTTTCTCTTTCACTGTCGACCTCAGTGTCTGCTGCTCACACGGGGAAGGTCTTATTCACTTTGTTCTGCAGACGAGTTCATTCATATTGTAACAGGAAGAGATTCTAATGTGTTTGACTGAAGACAAACAGTAGAATCAACAGAATCAGAATCAGATGCCCTTCCCTGTTTCAGCCTGTAAACCTGAGTCAGAGTCTCTCCCTGAACACGATCTCACTTCCTGTTCTCTGACTCTGTGGATCTGTAACTCTCAGCTCTATTTAAACAGGATTTATGTGAGAAACCCTTCAGACTCACCTCAGTCCAGGCTCCACAGTTTTCACACAGACGTTTGTGGTTGAAGCAGCAGCTCTGTGTCTCAGTCGGCTATTTCCTGGTTTGGGACGAGGGCCGTTTCTCAATCTGTGGCTGTTTCCCAAAGCCTGGGTACCTCGCCTTGCCTCGGTGTTGAAGGCAGTGCCTCCAAACTCACTTCCTTCCAGTCCAAGGCTTGGGTCCTGTCTCGGTCCAAAAAGAGCGGCTGAGGGAACACGCTTCAGAGGTACAGGAAGTGACATCACAGAATAAAAAAGGAAGTTATGTTTCATCCGGGGAGAGGGGAGGGTCTGCTGAGGAGGGGGAGATTCTGTGGGGCTGGGCGTGAAAGTATAATTATATTTTTAGTAACTAATAATAAATACATAAAAAGCAGAGATGATGAAACCAATCTGAAATACACAATAAAAATATCAGTGCCTTATATCAATGAAATGAAATGAAAACAAAACAAATCATGTCCTTTGCTGCTCCAGGAAGCAGCGACGTTTGCTTTAATGTTTGAATCAAATTAGGCCGATTTACATTTCAAGTTAACAAAACACATTTTATTAACAAAATAATATTTTCTATTATTTAACTAAAAAGACAAAAACCTAAAATTAATTATTTGACCAAATCTTGTAAAAAAATATTGCCTTTTTTTGTAAAAAGTCTACAAGTAAAATGAACACTGGCTGCAGAGCAATTAAACTAGTCAAAGTTTGTATTTTGTTGTTAAAAAGTGGAATTCAAGTGCTTTAAGTCACACATCCAGCACCACCTTTCTTTCTTTCTTGTTTTCTTGAGAGCTGTGGTGCATTATGGGTAATTTTGGCTTGAGCGAGGCAGTGAAGGCTACACTGATGTATCCTCTGTGTATTAGCCACATGCTAAGCAAAGGGAGGACACAGGCCTCCAGACGACTTGAACATTGGAACAGCACTTTGGGCGGCGAGTGATGATGTAGATGCCTGACCACGCCCACTTCAGACCAAGGCGAGGGACCGAGGCTGATTCTGAAACGCTTAAATTATAGCCTCTATGTCCTAACCCTCGCTCCTGATCCTTAACCGTTCATGGGGTCAGCTGTTAGATCTCTATGCAGTTAGTGAACTAGGGCTGATTCCGAAACCGTTAAATTGGTAAGAGGTCTAACGCCAAACCGGATGTGCGTCAGCGTCCGCCATGATAAGAAGCGTTCGAATTGGGTTGTCGGTTAGGAAGGAGTTAGGGAAAGTGGCCTGTATGCTAACTATCATAGCCACTTTAGCATAGGGACCTCTGGTGCTAACTCACTGGCGATTAGGAGCTATGTGCCATCCCATAAGCCAGTGTTTTTCAACCTTTTTTGAGCCAAGTCACATATAGTCTCGCTAGCCACAAGGCCACTGTCACTGCCCCCTGTTGCATTCATGCATCACTAATTCTCTTGTCTCAAAGAAATGAGCTTCCTGTGGCCACTTACTGATATGGAAGAGTATTACATGGTGACTCTGTCGATCACTAGACAGCACAGACACTCGAAAACGGCACATTATTTGCGGATAATAATTAATTTGTTTAAAAAATATATTTTTTCAGACCCAGTGGTGAAATTGGATAATTTCCCATGGCACACCAGACAATAGCTCACGGCACAGTGGTTGAAAAACACTGCCATAAGCCACCGCGCCGAATGCCCGCCCCCCTCTCCCCCACCCTCGAGTGATTCTTCATGCGCAACCACTGTTGATTGACAGACGCGGTGGCTTATGGGATGGCACATAACTCCTAATCGCCAGTGAGTTAGCATCAGAGGTCCCTATGCTAAAGTGGCTATGATAGTTAGCATCAGAGGTCCCTATGCTAAAGTGGCTATGATAGTTAGCATCAGAGGTCCCTATGCTAAAGTGGCTATGATAGTTAGCATCAGAGGTCCCTATGCTAAAGTGGCTATGATAGTTAGCATCAGAGGTCCCTATGCTAAAGTGGCTATGATAGTTAGCATCAGAGGTCCCTATGCTAAAGTGGCTATGATAGTTAGCATCAGAGGTCCCTATGCTAAAGTGGCTATGATAGTTAGCATCAGAAGTCCCTATGCTAAAGTGGCTATGTTAGTTAGCATCAGAGGTCCCTATGCTAAAGTGGCTATGATAGTTAGCATACAGGCCACTTTCCCTAACTCCTTCCTAACTGACAACCCAATTCGGACGCTTCTTATCATGGCGGACGCTGACGCGCATCCGGTTTGGCGTAAGACCTCTTACCAATTTACTGGTTTCGGATGGAGCCATAGCCTCTAAGTACTAACACTAGCAACTAATCCTTAACCTTTCATGGGCTCAGCTGTTAGATCTCTATGCAGTTAGTGAACTAGAGCTTCAGCAGCATTTGCCCAATTCCACCGTCCTTACCCAGGGGAAGGGGAAGTGACATCACCAACAGCTGTTCTTCTTCTTCTTTAAGGTTATTGGCAGGCAAACAAAAGCGCATACCGCCACCTACTGTCCTGCATATGCAACAACATAGTGTCCACATAAAGACATTGAAGGAGAAAAATAAAATAAAAATCAAAATGAGCCATCACATTTCCCTTTATCCTTATTTGATCTCAGCAGCTGTTTCATAAAGCTAGATCCGTGACAGATCCAAAGCCACGGGTTTAGCGGCAGAGGAGGGGAATGATGCGGCTGCAGACACTTCTCCTTCCTCTCACTCGGATCAGAATGAGAGGAAAACTCCTGTTGTAAATCAAAGTGTCCGGTCAGTCTGACGGCGCACAGGCTCCTCTCTCTTCATGACGGAGAGTAAAGAAATTGCATCTGGATCAAACTTTGGTGCGGTTCATGCTAAAGGCGCTGCTGTTGTAGCGAGGGCGGACGCTCAGCCGCGCTCTCGGCCTCGCGGAGTTTTACACTCGGGTCCAAAGCGGCTCATGAGGTTAAGTTTTAGAGAGGACACATTTAGGTCCAGAACAAGCTCGTCCACGTCTGAATTAGAGGCTCTTCCGCCTGTATAAGCGCGTGTTTAAAACGCTAAAATGTTCCGGACCTCGGTGACCTCAATGATAGATCCGGCCCTGGACCTGAGCCGCATGTTTTTGGAGGTCGGGGAAAGCACTGCCTTCAGTCTCCTCTGATCCTCTGAAACGGTGCAGCGCCTCCTGGGTTTGTCCCTGTTTCAGAGCGTGGTGTCCTGCACTGGTCAGCTCCTCCTCTTCCTCCTGAGCAGCTCCCTCCGCTCCACAACAGTCTGTCACCATCTTCTCCTGGTTTGTCCCTTGTTTCCTGTAGCTCCTCTTGTGACGCCTCCTCTGTGCTGCAGCTGTGGGGGCTCTCGGTGCCTCTTCAGTGTTTCAGAAGAACAAACCATAGACCGTTAAAAAGAACAGAAACTCCTCCTCACTCCTCCCCGTTTACCATAATGACCACGTTCGAGGGGGAAATCATGGTGGATTCACAGACTCCTCCTCCCCAGCTCTGACGAAGCATGTTCCTAATAAGGGCCAAAGGGCGGGATCTCACTGTAGACTCGGCCCTTGCGTGACGTGTAGCTCGCGCAGCTCCAATGCTAACAGTCCGACCTCCGTTAAGTAGGAGATTAAAAAATTTTTTTTTTCGAAAACCAGCCTGGTTTCTATTCTTTGACTAACCCAGCGTTATCTCAGGAGGAATATGTAGCCATATTAAGTGTTGAAAAATTGAAACCAGGCATTAAGTCACCTTGAGTCTCTCGCTCTGAAACCAAAAAATTAGGTTAGAAATCTCGGAGTAATCATGGACTCAGACCTGAACTTAAACAGCCACATCAAAGCAATAACATCATCAGCTTTTTACCATCTGAAAAACATTGCTAAGATCAGAGGAATAGTGTCAAAACCAGACTTAGAGAGACTCATCCATGCATTTGTCTCCAGCAGGTTAGACTACTGTAACGGCTGCTCACTGGCCTTTCTAAACGAGCTGTTAGAGCTGCAGAACATCCAGAACGCTGCTGCTCCAGTCCTGACAAGAACCAGGAAATACCACCACATTAGTCCAGTGCTCCGGTCTCTGCACTGGCTTCCTGTCACTCAGAGAATAGAATTTAAAACAGCTCTGCTTGTTACAAGTCTTTTCATGGTTTAGCACCAAAGTACATCTTAGACATGTTAGAGCCGTATGAACCATCTCGGGCCCTGAGAACTTCAGGGAGGGGTCTCCTGGTGGTTCCCAGAGTCAATAATAAACACGGTGAGGCTGCGTTTCAGTTTCATGCAGCTAAAATCTGGAACAGTCTTCATGAGGATGTGAGACAGGCCTCAACTCTGACAATGTTCAAATCTTTCTGCAACTGTGAAGCACTTTGAATTGCCTTGTGTATGAATTGTGCTCTACAAATAAACTTGCCTTGCCTAAAGTTGTTTTTAACGTGTCTAAAGTCCAATGCTTTTCAATGGGGGCCTAGCGGCCAAATGGAGGTACTACAGCAATGGAGGAGCAATGGCGGCCTCCAGTGTTGCGGTCACAAAGCAGAGCAGCCAGCGGCCATTGGAACAAACGTGTCTCAAATGTCTTTAGCTCAGAAGCTAACGTTTGTTTACTTTAAAATAATTTTTTATCATTTTAAAAGCACGACGGCGGCTCATCAGCTCTGCTCTAACTCCATTACGCTGTTATTTACCAGAAAGAAAACACTCAATATATAACGTTTGAGACAAATGTTGACTTTAACCTGGTGTGTTTTATATCCATGAGTCGGCACAGAGCTGATTAGCTGCGTCGTGCTGTTAAACTCTTACACTTTGAATTTTTCCACAAATCGATGCTAAAAATGAAAGTTGTTTCTCCGAGTCCAAACTGTTGAGAGTTCCATAAACAAACACAGACAAAAACAAAAGTTTATCTGAATCTGCTCCTGAAACAACAACAGATAAAAGCCCAAAGACTGTTTTACTCCTGGATAGATTCATATATCTCACTATGTTGTCATGGCGACGCTTAAACAAGTAGCACCGAGAGCCCCCACAGCTGCAGCACAGAGGAGGCGTCACAAGAGGAGCTACAGGAAACAAGGGACAAACCAGGAGAAGATGGTGACAGACTGTTGTGGAGCGGAGGGAGCTGCTCAGGAGGAAGAGGAGGAGCTGACCAGTGCAGGACACCACGCTCTGAAACAGGGACAAACCCAGGAGGCGCTGCACCGTTTCAGAGGAGACTGAAGCAGTGTTGTTTTTGCCCTTTAAGTTTTAGTCACATTTTAGTCACAGGAAAACTAAAAAGGTTTAAGTCAGTTTCATCATAAAAAGTCATTATTCATTTAATAAGTTTTGGAAATTGGGATAAATAATAATAATCTCTCACTTTTTTAACCTCTTCGGCTTTACCCAAATCTAAAAGCTCACAGCCTATAGGCCAGTGTAACGCCTTATTTGAAAGCTAAGACCTACACGTCACTTTTTTTCAGCTCTTTTTATGTCATAGTTTTGTTGCTCTTTTGTTGCATTTTCATTGTCGTCGCTATTTAGACACTTTTTCCAGAAGCTTTTAGATTTGGGTAAAGCCAAAGTGGAGAAAATGCACCCGGTTAAGGCGGGGGTTAAGAGGTTAAACTGATCTTTTACTATTGTGTTTTCACTATAATTTACTCAAATCAATCAACGCTCCAGGATGAATTATTTGGAAGGTTTTCTCTGCTGTCGGAGCCGCTCGCCTGTAAACCTACAAAACAACTGATCCTGGAGCCTTGTAGAGACGACTGAGATGGAAAGTAAAGGCACAATAACCACTCATACAGCCGCTGGGTCACTACAAGGTTAAATACACACAAATATCAACTTTTATTTTGCATGAAAAGTTACATAATGCACCTTTAAGCGTCAAATGCTTCGTTTGGATCAAAAAGATGTCGTTCGTCTTGTGCACAATGTTCTTTACAATTATTTAGATTTTCTGTATTTTCTGGGAATTTTCTTTTGTTTCACACAATTTATGGCATTGCTGAAAATAAATCAGACTTTTTCGCTCAAACAGTAACTCACAGAACTCGAGTAACGTTTTCTTTTACTTGAGTAATTGTTTGTGTCATTACTTTTTACTTGTACTCGAGTAAATATATTGTCTTCTCTTCCCTCAAACACTTGGAGGTGGAACTGGAGTGTGAGAGCCACTGATCTCTTGGTCTTGATCTCGCATCATAGAGTCATGTGTCGAGTTAAAACTGGATGAATCTGTTTGAAAAGAGATTTTTAATTCTTAGAAACATCAACATTAAGAGAAAAAGTCTGGATCCTGTTAATGACGAGGTAATGGAGTCTTGTGGAATATAGAAAAAGTCTTTATTGTTTTAAGAGCAAAAAACAGCCACAAAGAGAAACATAATAGAATAAAACACTGACAGACTCTCATTATTTCCTGGTCCAGTTAAACATAAAAATATCTTCACATGTTGATAAAGTGTAGATTTAAATCAAAACAGATCGACAGTGACACGACTCGGGATGAACAGAGTTTTAGTGGAGGCAATTTGAGCTCTGACTGTTTTTCATCAGGAACTTGATTAAAGAGAGAGGACAGTAACATGGAGCTGTAGATTCTACACTGTTACTGTGATGCTCTTTGGTGAGATCTTCAGAGGAGCATCACGTGTGCGTAAACATGGAAGGATCTCAGTGAAAGAGTCTGTGACTGTGTGAAGGACTGTGTTTGTGTCGAGGTCAGTGAAGGTCAATGTTTTTGTGTCAGAGTCCAGCTTCACTCGAACTCTCTGCAGGTTCTTCACCGAGAGACGTTTAACTGTGCCTGGGTAGAAACGGCTGAGTATTTACCATCAGTGAAATCTATGGACCAAACTCCAACCTTTGTGTCCGCTCCTCTCTGAACACGTCCAGACACACCCACAAGCCACTCCTTACCCCCGACCTCCACTTCCCAGCTGTGAATCCCAGAGACAAATGTTTCTGATCCACGTACAAAGCCACCAATACGTCTCCCTGGGTTTTCTGGGACCTTCTGCTTCTCTCCTTTTCTCACTGAGGTCAGATCTTCAGACAGAATGAGATCAGGGGCTGCAGTGTTTGGATCCAGAACCACAGGGAAGAACTGCACCAGTTTCTTCATGTTCATCCAGATGTTGAAGCCCAGGTTTCCCAGATGTTTGACCTGGTCTATCAGATCTTTGTCTTTCATCTGTGGCTCCTCCACCAGGGGGCAGCGCTGCAGCCTCTCCTCTGCAGTCTTGTACTGGAGCAGGAAGGAGGCGTCTGCTGCTCTCAGCTGCTCCTCTGTCTCTGAGATGGTCTTGGACAGAGCCTCCATGTCTTTGCTCAGGGCGGCCATCTTGTCCTTCATGTTCTGGATCTTCTGCTCCTCTTCCTCCCTCAGAGCCTTCATCCTGGACTCTTCCTCGTCCCTCAGAAACTGGTGCAGTTTCTCAAACTCCGCTCTGATCTGTGTCTGTGTTTGTTTGGTCTGGAGCGAGATATGAGCCGCTGCTTCATCAAACTGTGCTCTGCTCTCATCCAGGACCTGAGGAGAACATCAGAGTTATTTAGAGTCAGACTTCCCTTTCTGTAGCAGGACATGTTGATGTTCCTCTGGGCTGATGCTGCAGGAGACGGTCTGCTCGGACAGAGCTCTGTGGACACGTTCTTCTGACTGGAACAGGAGGAGGAGGTCTCTTACCTTCAGTTTGTCCTGTAGAGGTTTGATGTTTCTCCTCAGCTGCTCTCTCAGGTCTGAGGCTGCCTCCTCGATGGGTCTGAACCTGTGGTCTTTGTGAGTCCTGGAGTCTCTACAGACCAGACAGATCAGCTCCTGATGGTCCAGACACAAGAGCCGCAGCTTCTCAGAGTGAAGGCTGCACTCGGCTGCTGTGGAGATGGAGATGTTTGCTCTGCAGCTGGAGCAGTCTGCCCTTTCTCCTCTGTGAACGTCTCCACCAGGTTCTTCAGGACCAGGTTCTTTGGAGGATTATCCCTCGAGGACCTTCTCTTACAGACTGGACAGGTCTTCAGTGGTTTGTCCTCCCACCAGTTCTCCAAACAGACCTTACAGAAGCTGTGGCTGCAGGTCAGAACCACAGGATCTCTGAAGAGCTCACAGCAGATGGGACAGCTCAGGTCCTGCTCCAGTCTGGACGCCATGTCGGAAAGAGCTCTGAAGATTAGAAATAACAAAGGACGGGTCAGATGGAGTGAAAGTCGTTATTAAAAGGTTTGGAAATGGAGAAAGTCACGACAATTTGAAACAGAAAACTCTAAAACTTGAAAACCAGAGAAAGGAATAAGAACTGAAGGTCATTCACTGGCACTAATTAAATATATAAAAACTAATAAAGTTCTTTGTTACAAAAGTAAGATTGGTGCATCTTCAATAATACTTTCTGAATCCAGAGTCATGAAATTAGAGACTTTGTGGATTGGTGGAAGTGCAGCTGAAGAACAAAGGTCGTTCTCCTCCTTTGAGTTGTGCTGTTGGGACAGAGCAGACGACGTCCTGAAGGAGCACCTCAGATGTGGAGAACTTAACGTGGGAGGTTCCTGAAACATTTTAAACACCAAACTCCGCCCACATTTACAGTGTGAAGTATCTGCTGATGTGACTGTGGGGGAGGGGGCTGAGGGGGCGTGGTCAGTGCTACAAGAGCGAACAGCGTCAAATAAACACTGACACTGACGCTCGAGTAGCAAACATCTACACGCTAAAGCTAAGTGCTAACGACACAGGCTCCTGACGCTTTGTGGATGGAATCACACAAAACCGAGCGACTCCCGGGTCCAAACTGTTGAGAGTTAGAGACAAACAGCAAAAAAACACTTTATCTGAATCTCCTGCTGAAATAACAGCAGATAAAAGGCCACATTAGACTGTATTATATTTGAATATTATGTCACCATTTCTCCAGGCAAAATAAAGATATTTTTGTGAGTAAAATAAGACTTCATTGTCGTTCATGTCAGAAAAGCATCACTGAAGAAATATTCTGTGAGATCAGATGTTAGAAAGAGCCTTGTAGTCGGCTCTACAGCAGGTTACAATCAGATAAATCTCATTAGAGGGAATATGACTAAAGCTCTATTGGACCCGGAAGTGGAGCGATGACATCATCACTTAAACACCGTTCTTTTTATGCTGTACTTGCTTTAAGTGTATCTGTGTTTTTTTGTTTTTAATGTAATGTAAATGATTTGTAATATTTATTTGAAAAAAATATTTTAATAAAGTGCTTTGGCAGAAGGTACATGTACAGTATATATGAACATTTGTATCTATGTAAATGGAAAAAAACAGCCAGGAAACATGTGTTACTGCTGCTGCAGAATCTGCTGTCCTGTCAGTCCCTGGTTAAAAAAAGGAACATTATAATTCCATTTACTTTAGCCATGAGGGGGCAGTACACACACGGTTTTAGCACAGTTGGTAGAGCGGGTCTCTTCATCACACTGTGATTGTGTCCTTGGGCAAAACACTTCACCCTCCTCACCTCCAGTGTCTGTGTACACTGGACTATTGAGAGAGTGAATGGGTGAGTGGATCCTTACTGTAAAGCGCTTTGGGCCTAATGAAGGTAGAAAAAGTTGAGACCATTTACCATATTTAAGTGCAAAATATACTTGTTTACACTAAAATGACACAACATTAAGTGTGAACAGCAGATAATTCTGTAAAATCATCAGATAAACAGTTTATCAGCAGAAAACAGTTGGTTTGGTCTTTACTTTCTCTTTCACTGTCGACCTCAGTGTCTGCTGCTCACACGGGGAAGGTCTTATTCACTTTGTTCTGCAGACGAGTTCATTCATATTGTAACAGGAAGAGATTCTAATGTGTTTGATTGAAGACAAACAGTAGAATCAACAGAATCAGAATCAGATGCCCTTCCCTGTTTCAGCCTGTAAACCTGAGTCAGAGTCTCTCCCTGAACACGATCTCACTTCCTGTTCTCTGACTCTGTGGATCTGTAACTCTCAGCTCTATTTAAACAGGATTTATGTGAGAAACCCTTCAGACTCACCTCAGTCCAGGCTCCACAGTTTTCACACAGACGTTTGTGGTTGAAGCAGCAGCTCTGTGTCTCAGTCGGCTATTTCCTGGTTTTGGACGAGGGCCGTTTCTCAATCTGTGGCTGTTTCCCAAAGCCTGGGTACCTCGCCTTGCCTCGGTGTTGAAGGCAGTGCCTCCAAACTCACTTCCTTCCAGTCCAAGGCTTGGGTCCTGTCTCGGTCCAAAAAGAGCGGCTGATGGAACACGCTTCAGAGGTACAGGAAGTGACATCACAGAATAAAAAAAGGAAGTTATGTTTCATCCGGGGAGAGGGGAGGGTCTGCTGAGGAGGGGGAGATTCTGTGGGCTGGGTGTGAAAGTATAATTATATTTTTAGTAACTAATAATAAATACATAAAAAGCAGAGATGATGAAACCAATCTGAAAATACACAATAAAAATATCAGTGCCTTATATCAATGAAATGAAATGAAAACAAAACAAATCATGTCCTTTGCTGCTCCAGGAAGCAGCGACGTTTGCTTTAATGTTTGAATCAAATTAGGCCGATTTACATTTCAAGTTAACAAAACACATTTTATTAACAAATAATATGTTCTATTATTTAACTAAAAAGACAAAACCTAAAATTAATTATTTGACCAAATCTTGTCCAAAAATATTGCCTTTTTTTGTAAAAAGTCTACAAGTAAAACGAACACTGGCTGCAGAGCAATTAAACTAGTCAAAGTTTTATATTTTGTTGTTAAAAAGTGGAATTCAAGTTCTTTAAGTCACACATACAGCACCACCTTACTTTCTTTTCTGTGCATTAGCCACATGCTAAGCTAAGGGAGGAGACAGGCCTCCAGACGACTTGAACATTGGAACAGCACTTTGGGCGGCGAGTGATGATGTAGATGCCTGACCACGCCCACTTCAGACCAAGGCGAGGGACCGAGGCTGATTCTGAAACCCTTAAATTATAGCCTCTATGTCCTAACCCTAGCTCCTGATCTTTAACCTTTCATGGGGTCAGCTGTTAGATCTCTATGCAGTTAGTGAACTAGGGCTGATTCCGAAACTGCCTCCGCCATGATAAGAAGCGTTCGAATTGGGTTGTCGGTTAGGAAGGAGTTAGGAAAGGAGCCTGTATGCTAACTATCATAGCCACTTTAGCATAGGGACCTCTGATGCTAACTATCATAGCTACTTTAGCATATGGACCTCTGATGCTAACTATCATAGCCACTTTAGCATAGGACCTCTGATGCTAACTATCATAGCCACTTTAGCATAGGGACCTCTGATGCTAACTATCATAGCCACTTTAGCATAGGGACCTCTGATGCTAACTATCATAGCTACTTTAGCATATGGACCTCTGATGCTAACTATCATAGCCACTTTAGCATAGGGACCTCTGATGCTAACTCACTGGCGATTAGGAGCTATGTGCCATCCATAAGCCAGTGTTTTTCAACCTTTTTTGAGCCAAGCCACATATAGTCTCGCTAGCCACAAGGCCACTGTCAGCGCCACCTGTTGCATTCATGCATCACTAATTCTCTTGTCTCAAAGAAATGAGCTTCCTGCGGCCACTTACTGATATGGAAGAGTATTACATGGTGACTGTCGATCACTAGACAGCACAGACACTCGAAAACGGCACATTATTTGCGGATAATAATTAATTTGTTTAAAAAATATATTTTTTCAGACCCAGTGGGTGAAATTGGATAATTTCCCACGGCACACCAGACAATAGCTCACGCACAGTGGTTGAAAAACACTGCCATAAGCCACCGCGCCGAATGCCCGCCCCCCTCTCCCCCACCCTCGAGTGATTCTTCATGCGCAACCACTGTTGATTGACAGGCTCAGTGGCTTATGGGATGGCACATAGCTCCTAATCGCCAGTGAGTTAGCATCAGAGGTCCCTATGCTAAAGTGGCTATGATAGTTAGCATCAGAGGTCCCTATGCTAAAGTGGCTATGATAGTTAGCATCAGAGGTCCCTATGCTAAAGTGGCTATGATAGTTAGCATACAGGCCACTTTCCCTAACTCCTTCCTAACTGACAACCCAATTCGGACGCTTCTTATCATGGCGGACGCTGACGCACATCCGGTTTGGCGTAAGACCTCTTACCAATTTACTGGTTTCGGATGGAGCCATAGCCTCTAAGTACTAACACTAGCAACTAATCCTTAACCTTTCATGGGGTCAACTGTTAGATCTCTATGCAGTTAGTGAACTAGAGCTTCAGCAGCATTTGCCCAATTCCACCGTCCTTACCCAGGGGAAGGGGAAGTGACATCACCAACAGCTGTTCTTCTTCTTCTTTAAGGTTATTGGCAGGCAAACAAAAGTGCATACCGCCACCTACTGTCCTGCATATGCAACAACATAGTGTCCACATAAAGACATTGAAGGAGAAAAATAAAATAAAAATCCAAATGAGCCATCACATTTCCCTTTATCCTTATTTGATCTCAGCAACTGTTTCATAAAGCTAGATCCGTGACAGATCCAAAGCCACGGGTTTAGCGGCAGAGGAGGGGAATGATGCTGCTGCAGACACTTCTCCTTCCTCTCACTCGGATCAGAATGAGAGGAAAACTCCTGTTGTAAATCAAAGTGTCCGGTCAGTCTGACGGCGCACAGGCTCCTCTCTCTTCATGACGGAGAGTAAAGAAATTGCATCTGGATCAAACTTTGGTGCGGTTCATGCTAAAGGCGCTGCTGTTGTAGCGAGGGCGGACGCTCAGCCGCGCTCTCGGCCTCGCGGAGTTTTACACTCGGGTCCAAAGCGGCTCATGAGGTTAAGTTTTAGAGTGGACACATTTAGGTCCAGAACAAGCTCGTCCACGTCTGAATTAGAGGCTCTTCCGCCTGTATAAGCGCGTGTTTAAAACGCTAAAATGTTCCGGACCTCGGTGACCTCAATGATAGATCCGGCCCTGGACCTGAGCCGCATGTTTTTGGAGGTCGGGGAAAGCACTGCCTTCAGTCTCCTCTGATCCTCTGAAACGGTGCAGCGCCTCCTGGGTTTGTCCCTGTTTCAGAGCGTGGTGTCCTGCACTGGTCAGCTCCTCCTCTTCCTCCTGAGCAGCTCCCTCCGCCCCACAACAGTCTGTCACCATCTTCTCCTGGTTTGTCCCTTGTTTCCTGTAGCTCCTCTTGTGACGCCTCCTCTGTGCTGCAGCTGTGGGGGCTCTCGGTGCCTCTTCAGTGTCTCAGAAGAACAAACATGTCTCAAATGTCTTTAGCTCAGAAGCTAACGTTTGTTTACTTTAAAATTATTTTTTATCATTTTAAAAGCACGACGGCGGCTCATCAGCTCTGCTCTAACTCCATTACGCTGTTATTTACCAGAAAGAAAACACTCAATATATAACGTTTGAGACAAATGTTGACTTTAACCTGGTGTGTTTTATATCCATGAGTCGGCACAGAGCTGATTAGCTGCATCGTGCTGTTAAACTCTTACACTTTGAATTTTTCCACAAATCGATGCTAAAAATGAAAGTTGTTTCTCCGAGTCCAAACTGTTGAGAGTTCCATAAACAACACAGACAAAAACACAAGTTTATCTGAATCTGCTCCTGAAACAACAACAGATAAAAGCCCAAAGACTGTTTTACTCCTGGATAGATTCATATATCTCACTATGTTGTCATGGCGACGCGTAAACAAGCGGCAACTTCCCTCACTCTTGGTACAACTTGCCTGCATTTGTAGTTTCTGTTCCACATTGTTTCACTGGATACTTTTGTACGTCTTTGTCGTGTTTTTGTGGAGGATCAGTGGATTTTTTTTTTACTGCATAGAGTCCATAATGGTCCTGAAGAAGCAGCTTTTTAAAGTAAACAAACGTTAGCTTCTGGCTACGTCACGCTACGTCACGCCGCACAGGCAAAAGCAAATACAGAGGGGAAAAGTTACTAACTATAACATTTATATCCATTTATTTTCTTCCACTTGTCCGTTGCCGGGTCGTGGGGGCAGCTGTTGGAGCTGCACCAGCCCCTATAGCGCCCCCTGCAGGTGGTGGGTCCACATAAGGACGGCAGAGCTCCAGGATCATTCAGGCTCAAACCCTCCACCATGTTAAGGTGGAGGTTCCAGAACGCTGGGTTTTTCAGCGTTCTGGAGGCGTAGTTGTTTCACCTCCGCCAGTAGCCCCAGAAGCTGCTCTTGCTGCGTTCTGACCACAGTCACATCGCCACACAAGGAGTGGAGAGAGAGCTTTATCTGCTCGAACTCCTCCTGGTGTTCTGGATCAGACCTCGGAGTCCCACCTTTGTCAGTCCCGGTCCCGGCTCGGGCCGTGCTTGCTGTGTTTGTATTTTTTTTGTTTTTAAGCTGCAAAGCGAAAAATCACGACAGTACTGCGGGCGCCGCCATGACAGTCCTCACACGTGACAGGAAGCTTTTATATAAATAAAAAAAGTCAAACTAAAACGTTTTTGGGTAAATCGAGTGATCAGGCACCAAAGGCGCCATTTTCTTGCCTTTGCTCTTTTATAAACTGGACCTCAGGCGGCAGCGACATTATAATCCCTTAGGGCGCGGCGCGTCCACCAGCAGCAAACGGCCAACGAGACCCGCGAGGGCCTTTTGATTATTATTATTATTACTATTATTATTACACTTTTGTCATCATTGATATCACTATTATAATACTATACAGACATCTTCAAAGAAGGTACTTGAATCATCTTCTCTACTCGGTAGTTGAGGTCTCCAAACGTTTCGCCTCTCATCCAAAAGGCTTCGTCAGTGAACAAGGTTATGCTCAGCACGCAGCGTAGATAAAGACCAGTTGGGAGGAGTTGGGGTTGGCCCGGCTCCTCCCCTCTAATCACAGCTACTCTCACCTGTGGGTAAACACCTTTGAGGTAGAGCGTCTGTAACGACCTGCTCAACCCAGTATCGGTCAGTCCTGTCCTATTCATGGCTGATCACAATAGGACAGGATTGACCGATACGATTTAGCAGATTGAGGAAATATATGCTTTGTATAATGTTGAGCGCATTAGAATCTGTGTATTTTGATTTAAAGCGACTGGCTGTGAATCAGAATGTAACTGGGCCTTTTGCTCAGAGAAAGAGTCTAATAATGTTGTATTTGAGGCTGATGTTAGAAACGAAGAATGTAGAAAAGCCTGAGAGCGCTTTTAACAGGAGAGAAAGTTGTGGTGATTTAGTCTCGGTCATTTCTTTGTAAATACTGTCCTGTCCAAAAAGACCAAAAACATCAATAAAACTCTGGGTTGAAATAAACTGAGCAAAAAGCAAAGAAAGACTCCTGTGGCCTTCATTCTCCTGCCTCCAGATGGGTAAGGGAACAGTTCAGTTCTCCTCAGAGGTTTAGTTTAGTGTATTTGTTTATTTGACCACTTAGTCTGCTCAAAAGGAGTGGGCCGAAGCAAAAGGCTTATAAGCTCCACCCCCAAAATAAAAACAATAACATTTCCATTTAACAATCAAAGCAAGGAACGTAGTGCAAGGTAACAAATCATAAATTAAAGCCGCAAGCGGCATCGAACGGCCCTCGCGGGCCGTGCCTCCTTTAGCGCCTTTGTAACAGTACCGAGGGCGCTAACGTGCCTACTACATTTATTGCCCTGATGTGCCATAAATCTTTGTCAGTAAACATCAAAACTACATTTTTAGCCTCTCCATGTAAATAATGGCTCTGACCTGCAGAGGCGCTAGCGCGCCCCAAATCTTTATTATTTCACAAGCAGCATTGGACGGCCCTAACGGGCCGTACTTCCATGACCACTGTCCACAAGCTCCTTACAGAGGGCGCTAACGCGCTGTAATTGTGTATAATGTGAGATTTATGTGTCAGTCCCATTAGGATAACATGGGGGGCCTCGGTCGTCTCCATGGCAACACCGTACAAAATACGGTATGGGTCTCATTGGCTTTTTTGATCGGGATGCCATCAACTATTTTTCTGCCGAATTTTATCCATTTCCGAGAAACAAATTTTTTCCCCATAATGCATTTTTTGTTCTCAGCCTAGAGGGGGCGCTATTGCGCCCAATGTCACTTTCTCACATTTGTTGTGTCCGGGGGTGAAAGGTCAATAAAATGTATATTTCCGATTTTTAATCGGAGTTTCTTTGTGCGAATGGGAGCAATTTGCAGTTTACGATAAATCGAAAAATTGTTCATACAGATTGCGGCTTCGCCGCACACAAACCGTAAAACTTAGGCAAAAAATTTGGATAACTTTTGATGCCCCACATCTCGAGATGAGCTGGAGCGATTTGGAGCTAATTTGGTGAAACGCCCTAGGAGGAGTTCGTTCAAATGCGACGTCAGCGAAAACGCTGACTCAGCATTTTCCCACCTTCCTGTCAAAATGGCTGACTTCCGGTTTGTCAGGGGGCGTGGCCACAATAATATTTTTTGTTTGTCGTCACATGACGAATGTCTGTACCGAATCCCGTCGCTCTATGACAAAGTTGACATTGGCCCCTCCTCCATAGGCGCAATGTATTTTCACTTTTGTAGGTGGCGCTGTCGCGCCATTTTTTGTTTCCCCAATATGAAACACATATTTAAATTAATTTTTCACCGGACCTGAATTTTGGGCAAAGTTTGGTGAGTTTTCGACTATGTTCAGGGGGTCAAATTGCTGCTCAAAGAGCAGAAGAAAGAAAGAAGAAGAAGAAGAAGAAGAAAGAATAATAATAATATTTCTTGCAAAAACAATATAGTCGCTTTCGCGACGACAACATATTATACAATTTTGGAAAGCTCTCAACCACCCCCACGCAGCCGTGTGGGTCCGAGGTGGATGACGAGCGCTTCGCGCTCGTCATCCACTTCCATATGACAGTTGGCCATATACCCCCATTCATTTTCATGCAATTATAAGTATACAGGGCCCACACCAGAGGTGTGGGCAGTCACTGTTTTACACGGTGAGTTTACGGTTGACATGGGACAGCGCTTCGCGCTGTTTTCGTGCGCTCCGCGCACCTAGTACAGTGCGCTCCGCGCACTGCGTTGCGATTACAATAGGCCCTTGCGACGGCAGGCCGCTCGGCCTAACAAGGGAACATAGGGCAAGGTAACAACAAATAATAAAGAACAATAATAAAGAAACAACAGCAAAATAAAGAAACAACAGCAATAGAGTGGACCACAACACTCACAATATCTATATCCAATCAATTACAAAACATCACACCAAATCGGCTATTTAGACACAGATCAAACTTACAAGGCACTATTTTAACTCATCCAGTAATAAACAGAAACGAGTAGATACAAAACAACAGTGCAGTGACTGGCATATGCGCTACATCCTTCTGTCTTAAAACACGCTCTGAAGGCAAGGGCCCATCCGACACGAGCAGATTGGTAAGAGGTCTAACGCCAAACCGGATGTGCGTCAGCGTCCGCCATGATAAGAAGCGTCCGAATTGGGCTGTCGGTTAGGAAGGAGTTAGGGAAAGGAGCCTCAATGCTAACTATCATAGCCACTTTAGCATAAGACCTCTATGCTAATATATAGCCACTTTAGCATAGGACCTCTGATACTATCATAGCCACTTAGCATAGGGACCTTATGCTAACTATCATAGCCACTTTAGCATAGGACCTCTGATGCTAACTATCATAGCCACTTTAGCATAGGACCTCTGATGCTAACTATCATAGCCACTTTAGCATAGGACCTCTGATGCTAACTATCATAGCCACTTTAGCATAGGGACCTCTGATGCTAACTATCATAGCCACTTTAGCATAGGACCTCTGATGCTAACTATCATAGCCACTTTAGCATAGGACCTCTGATGCTAACTATCATAGCCACTTTAGCATAGGACCTCTGATGCTAACTATCATAGCCACTTTAGCATAGGACCTCTGATGCTAACTATCATAGCCACTTTAGCATAGGACCTCTGATGCTAACTATCATAGCCACTTTAGCATAAGGACCTCTGATGCTAACTATCATAGCCACAAAAGAGCAAATCATAGCCACTTTAGCATAAGGACCTCTGATGCTAACTATCATAGCCACTTTAGCATAGAGACCTCTGATGCTAACTCACTGGTGATTAGGAGCCATGTGCCATCTCATAAGCCACTGCGCCGCATGCCCGCCCCCGAGTGATTCATGCACAACCACTGTTGATTGACAGGTGCACATTTAATAAAAAAATAAAAAAAAGATTCTGCACAAGCCAAACTTTATAAAAGTGATGAAATCCATTGCTGCATCCGAAACCACAAATTGGTAAGAGGTCTTACGCCAAACCGGATGTGCGTCAGCGTCCGCCATGATAAGATGCGTCCGAATTGGTCTGCCAGTTAGTAAGGAGTTAGGGGAAGTGGCCTGTTTGCTAACTATCATAGCCACTTTAGCATAGGGACTCTGATGCTAACTTACTGGCGATTAGGAGCTATGTGCCATCCCATAAGCCACTGCGGCAATCTCCCCACCCCCCTCGCCCCCACCCTCGAGTGATTCATGCGCAACCACTGTTGATTGACAGGTGCACATTTGATAAAAAATAAAAATAAAAATAAGATTCTGCACAAGCCAAACTTATAAAAGTGACAAAATACATGTTAGAGTCACCACAGCACAGTCACATGGTTTTAAAGAGCCTTCTCAGTAAGTAAGTAAGTAGTTTGTGCTTTTGTTTTCATTTAGTAGAAACTTAAGCCACATGGTTAATTTGCATACTGTAGCTTTATGAAACAGCTGTTGAGATAAAATAAAGGGAAATGTGAAGGATCATTTGGATGTTTCTCTTTCTTTCTTTCTTTTTTTCCCGCCTTAAATGTCTTTATTTGGACAATATGTTGTTGTTGGACAATATACAGTAGGTGGCGGTATGCGCTTTTGTTTGGCTTGCACTGAACTTTAAAGAAGAAGAACAGCTGTTGGTGATGTCACTTCCCCTTCCCTGGGTAAGGACGGTCGAATTGGGCAAATGCTGCTGAAGCTCTAGTTCACTAACTGGATAGAGATCTAACAGTTGACCCCATGAAGGTTAAGGATTAGTAGCTAGTGTTAGTACTTAGAGGCTACAATTTAATGGTTTCGGATGCAGCCCAAGTTGTCGTCCCACAGCTCAGTCACATGGTTTTAAAGAGCCTCCTCAGTAAATGGCCTAAATGAAGCAGTTTGTGCTTTTGCTTCATTTAGTAGAAACTTAAGCCACATGGCTAATTTGCATACTGTAGCTTTATGAAACAGCTGTTGAGATAAAATAAAGGGAAATGTAAAGGAACATTTTGATTTTTCTTTTTTTTTCTCCTTAAATGTCTTTATTTGGACACTATGTTGTTGCATATGCAATACAGTAGGTGGCGGTATGCGCTTTTGTTTGGCCTGCACTGAACTTTAAAGAAGAAGAAGAACAGCTGTGGGTGATGTCACTTCCCCTTCCCCTGGGTAAGGACCATAGACCGATAAAAGAATAGACTCCTCCTCCTCACTCCTCCCCGTTTACCACAATGACCACGTTCGAGGGGAAATCATGGTGGATTTACAGACTCCTCCTCCCCAGCTCTGACGAAGCATGTTCCTAATAAGGGCATAAGGGCGGGATCTTCACTGTAGACTCGGCCCTTGCGTGACGTGAAGCTCGCGCAGCTCCAATGCTAACAGTCCGACCTCCGTTAAGTAGGAGATTTTAAAAAAATATTTCGAAAACCAGCCTGGTTTCTTTTTTTGTGACTAACCCAGCGTTATGTCAGGAGGAATATGTAGCCGTAGAAAGTGTTTAAAAATAGAAACCAGGCGTTAAAGTTGTTTTTAACGTGTCTAAAGTCCAATGCTTTTCAATGGGGCCTAGCGATGATATGGAGGTACTACAGCAATGGCGGAGCAATGGCGGCCTCCAGTGTTGCGGCCATAAAGCAGAGCAGCCAGCGGCCATTGGTAAGGACGGTCAAACTGCATAGAGATCTAACAGCTGAGCCCATGAAGGTTAAGGATTAGTTGCTAGTGTTAGTACTTAGAGGCTATCATTTAAGAGTTTCGGATGCAGCCCACGACGTCAGCAAGGAGGGGGCGGAGTCATGTTTTGGCCTGGAATCATGGGCTGTTTCCCAATTGTGAGGATCCTCGGCGTCTCGGATGGAGGCAGAAACACTCCCACAGCACTAATGGCTAGATCTAATACAGGTGTGACTGCACACGCCCAGAATGCAATCAGATGGCAGAGCACAGAGACATTGTTGGTGAATTTAAGTTTACCGCGGGTTGATATGCTTAATGAATGTTCAGGTCCAGAGTATGAATACTTGTTTATGAGGTCTAACCTAGTTGTCATTTCACAGCCAAACAGTAATTTGGCCTAGCACCAAAAATGGCTGTATAGGCTGAATTCTAGGCTTTTCTTCTGAGTTTAAGCACAGGAACATTCAAAACATACATACACACATATAAAACATGCATGTAAAAGCTACAACATTATGATTAAGTTCTGAATTCATTGTGTTACTTCGATTCCGTATAAGAGTAATTAATAGTAAAAATGTACAAGCAAATATTTGAACCACTATGGTGAGAACATAAACATCACAGTAAATTGTAAATTGTGACTTAAACATATGGTGGATTACAACCTTAAAAGCTGTGATAGTCAAAAACCTTAAAAACAGTTACTTTGAACATTAGCTGTATCGGCTCCTTATTCCTTAAATTCTGACAAAACAAACTGATCTCCAAATAATAAGAAAACGACCACAGGATGTAACTGTTTATTTCAATGCATCATTATCTTCATACTAGCATTTTTATACAAAAGAAAAGCCGTAATATTTATTTACTGTAAAAACTAGACAGCCATAAAAATCCAGCGTAAACTATAATTCCATTTACAACACGCACATTTAAACACGACTGTACAAAACAATGTCATTTTACAGCGAATGTATCCGGGCCACGGCGAGAAAAAAAAAATACTTTATTGATCACGTTTCAGAATTGGGAAGATTTTAGGAAGAAAAGTTTCAGAAAAATTACAAAAATGTGACAATATTAAAATCTTTTCTTCATCGTGGCCCAAACGACAAAGGTTTTGGAACAAATCGTGAAATAAATAACTTCATTTGAACAGTAGAAAATTCATTGATTATTGAAACTGATGAAACCTGGCAGTGGCTAAAGTGGGACGGCCGTAACTTTGGCACTAAAGAGTTTTTAATTGATAATTGCGGCAAAACATATGGAGGTTTTGGACTTTTAGGTCTATTAAGTTAAACTCCACAGCTCCGCCCACTGTCCATTCATTTCCCCATAGCCTTTTGATAATAGAATGAGAAACGCAATTTTAATTTCAATTTATATCTTTAGATCCAAGTTTAGATGCTGTTGGTCCAGGAGCATTAAAGGAAGTGACTTCAGCTCAAATAACTGATACAAATATATATTTTATGGAATTAAAAAAAAAAATGGTACCCAGCCCTATTCAGGACATTTATGTTTAGTAGGTTCTTCAGAGGGAGCTCATTGTAAAGACAAAAAAAAAAAGATTGGACAAAATCTCATTAAAAAGAAGAGGTAAATTGTCTCTGTGCATTACTTCAAATCATAACAGTGACTTCCTGTTTCGATCCAGCACTCCAAAATAAAAGCACCATCTTATTCATTATTTCAGCAGTTCAGATTTCTTTCTGCCCAACTATTAACAGACACAAATGTGTGTATTTAATTATATTCTTGTTGCAAGTACCTGCTGAACTATTCAATGAGACGAGCTGTGTGCTTTTATTTTGGCGCACTGGATCGAAACAGGAAGTCACTGTTATGATTTGAAGTTATGCACAGTCAATTTCAGCCCGAACTGCAGCTGAAATTATGTTTAAAGTGCATATGGCCGATTTTAATGCTCTTGAAAATATGACTTATTTAGATGGATTACATCAGTTGCAAATTATCTTTTTTTTTTTCAGTGAAGCAGCAATTTTAATGAAGAAATGTTGGGCAGAAAAGTTATTTTTATTTGAATTTTTAAGCTGCAGACAGGAAGTGACATAAAAGGAGGAAACATTCCATAGCAGTTTGACCCATTCATTTCCCATTGACTTAACATGGTTGCACGGCAACAGTTTAAAATTGTTTACCTTCTTCGATGTCACTTCCTGTCGTGTCCAATAAGGAAGTGAAAACATAAACATCACAAAAATGGTCAAACTAAAGAAAACTGGGAATAATCTTTAGCAAAATCTTAAATATAATCCTGTTAACTGTGTTTTAGCAAAGATTGTGTCTAATGTGTCATATGCACTTTAAAATCATTTTGGTGTTTGTGCTGAATTTACAATGTCATAATTTTTAATACATTTAGATTTAATGCAGTTTGAATCCAATTAGTGCTTTTTAATGACATTTACGGCCTTGATCTGGGCACAATCCATTTGAACACTTGAATATACAGGGTTTCCACGTTTTTTTTTTTTTTTGCCATATCGTCCAGCCTGAGTCTCTATCATTTTCGGTTCTGGAGTAACAGACTTTTATCATCATCATATCGGACAAAAATACTGCCATCCTTTACTCATCTTCCGAGACCTTTGATTAAATCCAGTTGTAACCCCGTCGCCCCTGGTTACGGCCGTCCCCTCACACTTCCTCATTATTGCATTGTTTGGACATTTTCAACAAAACCGTTTACATTTGGTTTTCGCTCTTCACACGTGAAACATTTCCAAGACACAAAGAAAAGTAAAAAAATATCCACCAGTTTTTCAGACGGTTAAGGCTTTACAACTCGGCGAAGGCGGACATTATTTACACGTACGACCGACTACAAACGGTTTCAGAGACAGAACTTCTCTCTCGTTTATCACTTTTCTACATTTTTATTTATACAAATGAGCTGCACATTCAGAACTACAGGAGTAAATATCCAAAAGGTCTCGCACTGAGCTGGTTTTTGTGCTTTTCAAACTGAAGAGACGCTGCAGGAGAAAAGGCATGAACCACCACCTCGTGACATCAGCAGGTGAAACAAGAGCCTCGATACTTGAAGGCGAGACGCTGCAGAACACAGACATAAATACGAGGGGGAAACTGTATTGCAAGTTTTCTGACATTTTGTCTTTATATAAAAATAAGGCCAACATTTTCAGCACCGAAATTAATTAATGGAAAGAAGTTTAAAGGTCTGGTTTTATTTTAAGGCATTTCTGGATCTTGTTTAGTTTTTGAATAAACTAGTTATTAGCAGTGGTGGAAAGTAACCAAGTAAAAAGTACAATTATAGGTACTTTTACTTTACTTCATTACATTTTAGAGCCTGTATCTGTACTTTCTACTCCACTACACTGGCTTAAATTGGGTTAAAAGTAAAAGTATTTTATTTTCAAAGTGACCTCTTTACAATGAACTGGTTTAGTCACAGTTTAGACTTTGTTTAGATCTCGTTTAGACCTGACCTAGTTTAATCCGGGTTTACTTCCTGTTTAGACCTAGTTTATTGGTTTACTCGTTTAATCCTGGTTTGATTCAAATGGATTTTGAAAAATCCTGCACATTAAACTATGAAATACTTTTACTTTACTTATAAAGTACATTGTACAACATACTTTTACTTAAGAATGTAAAAATGTATTAGATAAGTGCATATGACAGATTTTAATGCTCTTGAAAATATGACTTATTTAGATGGATTACAACAGTTGCATTGTTATCATTTTTTTCAGTGAAGCAGCAATTTTAATGAAGAAATGTTGGACAGAAAGTTATTTTTATTTGAATTTTTAAGCTGCTGACAGGAAGTGACAAAAGGTAACATTCCATAGCAGTTTGACTCATTCATTTCCCATTGATTTAACATGGTCGGCACGGCAACAGTTTAAATTGTTTACCTTCTTGTATGTCACTTCCTGTCGGTGTCCAATAAGGAAGTGAAAACATCACAAAAATGGTTTAACTAAAGAAAACTGGATATAATCTTTAGCAAAATCTTGAATTGCGTTAACTACGTTTTTGCAAAAATTGTGTCTAATGCACTTTAACTACATTTTTTGGTCCTGTATCTGCACTTTTACTTAATATCGAGTACTTCTTCCACCACTGGTTATTAGTGGGAAAAAAATCTGTAAAAATTCTAATTCCTCCTTGTTTTTTGGGTTCAGATTTGTCAAATTCCCTCTGTGAAAAAAGCTTCCACATGTATTTGAGTGGAGCCTGGAAGGTTTGGAGTCTTATGGAGCGACTAAAGCGTCTTTAGCCGCTGCTGTCTCCCACAAAGGAAATGACCATATTTGGATTACAGCGTCACCTCGGTCACAGCCTTTCGTGCTACACATGGATACCAAACATGTCAGTATTTGTGAATGAATGAGCGTGGGAAAGACGAGGGAGCGACAGACATGTTTGAGTCACTTCCTGGATAAAGAGTTGGGCCTATTTTATTTACTTACATTAAAATGAAAATGTTCAGGAGGAAACTAGTGAAAAATCCACATTTCCTCCTGCAGCGTCTCGCCTTAAAGCTCACAGACGTAAAAGCAGCGCCGTGCGAGACCTTCAACACGAACACATTCAATCTCGTAGAGGCAGTTTGGACGTTTTCACGGAGCGAGGTACAAAAGTAGCTGCCGTCGCGCCAAATGACGAAAAGAAGAATCTGCACCGTAGTAAATGAAACGCGCTGACGTTTGAGGCCGACGGTGAACGAGAGAAACCGCCGCGCTCGAGTCGTCCTCAGGGAAACGCCGACAAAAGCACCCAACGTTTGGATAGAAATAAAAACATGAGCGGCATGAGTGGTTAGCGTGGACACATTTATAAACAGGGAAAACTTAACTCTACAAGGAAAGGGGCTGGACACGAATTTTCCTCAAATCAGGGCAAATGCTCTTTTTTCAAGAACATTCAAGGTTTTCTTCGTTCCTTTTTGCAGTGTAGTCGCTGTAAACATTACGGCGTCACTTTGAGGTGGAAAAGGAGCTCATAAACTCCCATTAGCTTCCTTTAACCTCTTACTGAGCGCATTTTCTTCAGTTTGGCTTTACCCAAATCTAAAAGCTTCTCGACTGGAGCTCACAGCCCATCGGCCAGAGGGCTTAGGTCATACAGTGAGACGGGGACAAAGATTTAAAATAGAACCACCGTAGACAAAAGACGAGCTGCGACCGACATCAGGCAGTGTCTGATATTTTGGAACACTAGTCTCAGAGTGAGCCTCCTCTCACTGCAGAGAGGATCTCTGTCAGTGTCCCGTCAACACATCACTGCACAGAGACAAAGCAACAAAGTAACAGAGCATTTACAGGACTTTCTCTGCACTTTTCCGCAAAAATAAACCCCGCTAGCACGTAGGAGTGTGAACCTCTGGGTACCTCACGATACGATACATGGCTCACGATAACGATTATCTCAAGCTACTGCGATAATCGATATATTGCACAAAAATAACCTACGATACACACGATTAAAAACATGCTACTTTAACCTTTATTTAAATGTAATGAATAATATGTAGTATGTGAAACCGAAACCACAGTCCTATTTAAAAAGAAATCAACCCCAAATTAGTCTTTATAATTATAAAAACTCATTAAAAGTAATTTATTTGTGTGACAGTGTTTGGTCCAAGTGCTTAAAACTGTAGTGCTGCCCCTGCTGGTCTGACTGAATTCTTGATCATTATTTGCCTCTGGCTGAAAACAGTGGAGCACTGCTGCCTCATTAATATGCATGACGTCATCAAAAGTATCGATATCAGAATAAAAAGTATCGTCCCGCAAAATATCACGATATATCGGAAAATCGATACATTGTCACACTCCTACTAGCATGCGGCCAAACTGGAGAAAATGTGCTCGATTCAGGTCGGGGTAAGAGGTCGAGTAAATCAGTTATTCTCTTAAATCAACTATATTTCATTATTTTGCAGAGCTTTGAATTTGAAAGAGTTGAGGTTCTTTCAAACATATTTCTCTAGTTTCCATTTGTTAAACATATCTGCAGATTTCAGTCATTACAAACTAAAACTAAACTTATGCTACGAGGAAAGAACCAGCTCAGGATTGCATTGTTGTTGCGTCTGTAAATATGGACGTTTCCAAAAGCACCAGTGAAGTCACACACACACACACACACACACGAATCCCCGGGACGACACGAGCGGCGGCGAAAACCACAGATAGAAAAGTATCAAAAGCGCAGCGTTACAAAAAAAGGCTGTGTTTGGACGATCTGACTTTGAGGAATGATCTCAGGACGTTTAGTGATTCCAGTCCCGCCAAGTGCATTCGCTGGAGCTGACGCTATATACATAATACAGACACATAAAAAAGGTAAAAAATAAAAGGAAACAATTGGGATATGATGGGAAACCTGTCCTATCGAGAGGCTCTTGATTGTTCACTTTTGTTTTTTTACAGACCATCGCGTCGACGGTGAAGTAAAGCTACGTTCAGGCGACGAACTTCCGTCATTTCCGCGTTTTCCTTTTGGAGCGGAAGCAACCGTGTCGTCCATTTATTTCGGATAATGGACCCCTCAAAGGGCATTGTCCTGCTTATACCATGGTCCCACAAACTCAAACTGTTCATTGGGCCTGTTTGCTTTTTTTTGTTTTTAAAAGTCCAGGGCAGGAGTTATTTCCCTTTTTAAGATGTTTTACTTGAAGCTAGTTCCAGCTCAATTGTTCGTTACTATGGAAACAGCTGCAGTGGAGTGATATACAGACGGCATCTCTGGAATCGCCCATATATGGTCACGTTTGAAAACACTTAAGAAAAATCTAAACTCTCTAATTATTCAAAAACTACTTTAACGCTGAATTATGAATATAGTTTTCTACTAAAAAAAGATACAAAAACATGGGGAGGATCAAAGTGGTTCATCAGCCCATAAATAACGGAGAATGCTAACATGATTCTTCATGTTAACATCGTGCTATTCTAACGGCTAGCTAGCGCTAGCTACGACTGCAGTTTTTCCGCTTCTACTGAACAATCTGCTGTGAATAAACATCCATATGGATATCTGCGTGATAAATAAGTTTATATTCCGCCAGAAAATGGCTAAAGAGTGGAACAATTGTGTTTCCCAAAAGATTCTGTTTTCCCCTCAGCAAAGCCACGCCCCCTTCTATGACGCGATGCCGTCTGTATCTATTGCTGGGTTTCAGGTGACATAGCACTCTAAAGGCCTAATATTATATAGAGGAAAATTATTTTGTTTTGAGGAAATGTTTGGTCTTGTACAGAGATCATGGACCCAGTGACTGATATTAATCATTTTTGTAATTCATACTAGGGCTGAAAGATATATCGTTATCGTATCGAGATATGAACATTCAAGATAATATCGAACAAGCAACGATATATCGTTATCATATTGATAGAGATATGAACATTCAAAACATTAAAATCGAAAAGATATAAACGATAGATTTATCAATAAAACTGCACTCTTTATTATGTTTTTATTTTTCTGAAAAATGCTTGGTTTTCACCTAACCCATAGTTATATTGTATCGATAGAAAAAATTTCATATCTCGATATTCATGCCAAATATCTCCATCGTTCAGCCCTAATTCATACATTTTCTTTTTAGATACGACTTGTAAAAGTGTAATGGAGTCAATACGTTTGTTAAGTGTGACGTCACGACTTCTGCTTCTGGGTCCTGGCAGACGGGCAAATATGCGAGAAAGAAAACATAAACTCTTAAAAAAAAAAATCAATATTTCTAAAACTCAGAGAGTTACTGAAGCTACTTATTTCTCAGACTCATTAGCCAAAAATTCCGCACCTACTGCTATAAAAGTAATATTTACTAAAAAGTCGCTACTTCCGGGTTTAGCGTAGCTGCTGCGCAGTTAGAATTTTCGCCGCTAATCCGGAAGTACCGATTTTGGTAAATATGACTTTTATAGCAGTAGGTTCAGCATTTTGGCTAATGGGCCTGATAAATATGTTTGTTCAGTAACTCTGTTGAGTTTCAGAAATATTGATTGTGGTATTAAAGAGTTTTTTGTAGTTTCTCGCACATCTGTGGACCAGGAAGTAGAGCTGTGACGTCACCACTTAAACGTATAGGAGAAACTGGCTCCGCCCCACTGGGTCCTGTGACATCACATTCTAGAACCTGAAACGCAGCAACAGAAGGTGCTTTAACTGTTCCGGACGATAGGTGTAGATTATCACTTTTAACCTACACCCGCCAGCCAATCAGAATCGAGTATTCACCCAGACCATGGTATAATCTGATTTAATCTTTATTTATCTTAATTGTATAAAAGTGGTACTGAATAGATTAAACGCGTGTAGAAAAGCTGCTCCTCCTGAACTCCCCGGTCCAGTCGTCTCCTCGCTCCGTCAGCTGAGGTCCTGCCGCAGCCACAGATCGAGCTGCTCCAGTTTGGCGCAGAGCACAGAGTCCGGGTCCGCGGACAGAGCCGGGTCTTCCCTGCCGCTGCCGCGCCTCGGCCGGGAGCTGGAGGCGTTGGCTTTGGCCACTCCCGGTGGAGGTTTGCGGGGCCGTCGCGCCTCGCCCAGCTCCGGGAACTCCAGGAAACGCTTGAGCCGCCGCGGCCCGCACCACGACTCGGAGCCGTTCTTACGACTCAGCGGAAACTCGAAGATCGTCTCCAAACGGCTGCGAATGTGAGAAAAAGAGGAAATATGTTTAGAGCTTCCATCGTAAAACACAAACAGGAGTTTCTCTAACAGTGGTTTGTATGACGAGCTCATCAGGCCAATAAAATCAGGAGGAAATATGACGTCACAACATTGTAAACAGTTCATGCCTTTCAAGGTGTTCAGCTGTTTTGCTGAACTTATTCCCATGACAACGGGCCTCAAGCGGTCAATAGACCCTTTAATTGTTTGTAAACATTCCGGGCTTAGCTGGAGGCAGGAATAGTGTTGCCACCTGTCCCGGTTTTACCTGATTGTCCTTCTTTTTAATGGTCTGTCCCGGGGAAATAAAATATTCTCCCGGGACACTACTACAGCGCAGTCCTCCACCGTCTCTCTCTCTTCTCCGCTGATCGCCCCACACAGAGCAGCTCCCTGCTCTGATTGGCCAGAGCTCAAAGAGAGCGAGGCTGACATTGGCTGTTCTGGCGCACGTCCTCGCCTCCTCCCCTCGCTCTTTGGCCGTGCGCACGTGCGTCCGCTTCTATGACTCAGTGTGGCTCTGTTTGTTTTTACCGCGGGGAAAGAGAGACTGTACTATCGAAAACGCGAGGAGACGGTCTTACAAACACTAGGACACACGTCAGTAATCAGGCACAGAACATATATGGAGGAGTTTACAGGAGCTAGCTCTCCCCACGTGAGTAACATTAGCATCTCAATATAACAACGCATTTTCACCTCATTCTACAGTATGTATTTTTGAATTAATCTGTGCAATGATATTCTTGTTAGAGATAAACAATTTAGAGCAGTTGAATGAAGAGTGAAGTTTCTAATACTTCACTCTTGTACTTGTAATTGAGTAAAATGTCAGCCATGTAATTGTACTTTTACGTAAGTACAAATTTTCTGTCCTCTTTCCACCACTGGACATTAACCACAAAGTAAATACTTAAAGCAAAACCAATATAGCTCCATCACAAGGTTATGTCCAATTTCGCTTTAGAAGGGTCATTTTTGTCTTGGGTTAGGTGTGAAGGGCGCCACTGCTTAAGCAAAATGGTTGATTGGGTTGCCGAAATGTCCAGGTTTTCTGTCAGACATAGGTGGCAACCCTAGGCGGGAAGCTAGATTCCTATCCATTTCCATTGTAGCTGTTGTCATAGTAACGATAAACACATGTCTAACTGTTGTTGGAAGTATCAGATAAACCTTATTTTATCGTCTCAAATGTCATTCCTCTTGTTCCGACACCTTAAGCCACAACAGGACCTCATTTTTCAGTTGTAGTTTTACACTTAAAATCGCTAGTTTTAGTCCAAGCTTATTTCTCTTGATCACTTCCTGCCTCCTGCTGATGTTGTCAGCAGTTAAAGGGTCAATACTGCAACACACATGTGCGGAGTTCCCTAAAGTCACGCCGGACCGTGGTCATTTCTCACCGTAACCACCTGCTCCGCTCAGTGGTGGAGCCAGACACATTTCACAGGGATGGCACTACCCAGAGACGACAACAAATACATCTATTTAATGGAAACAGCAGGTCTTTAAATAAAGCCAAACCAAATCTTATAATAACTGCCAACTACATGTTTTGGGCTTGTTCCTCTGTTTGGGAAGCTCAGCTCTAAAACCTTGTATAGCACTTTGGAGCAGGGAGTGACCGAGTGATGGAATTACACCAGAAAGTAACACACAACGATGGACTGTTGTGTACGACCTGGCAGCTCGCTGTGGAGACGGACAATAGTACCCGGTTAAACCCACGTCTTTGACTTTGGCCAAAACAAAAACAAAAAACGTACAACTCTACGGACAATAGTGTGACGATATTTCTGGGAGGAAAAGGGTTGAACTGTGAAGGGAACTACCTGCTCTGGAGAACTGAACTAAAGCTGAGACCAAGAAAAAAGCTAATTCATTATAAATGTATGAACTATTGCTGGAATAATTCTCTTCCTCCTGAGAGAGGAGGTTTGAAGCAGCTGGACCTCTTATCTCTCCTACGCCGTCAACACTTCCCTTCAAGGCCAAGCCACGGAGCTAAACCTGATAAGGACTGAGCTCTCTGGGTCATATTTTGCATAACACTGACTTCAGACTGTAAATAACCTCACACACAAACCCCTCCATAACCACGCCCCCGTCGCTCTGCGTCTGCCTCAACATGTTTCAGCCCCGCCCCCCGGTCAATGGCCGGTCATTGTGTATTTCCCATGTCTTGATGTTTCTATATATGCGTTTTGCCTCAACTTAACCCGATTGTAATTTCGCATATCTTCTTTTGTAAGGCGCATTGCGTTGCCTTGTGTACGAAATGCGCGGTATAAATAAAGTTGCGTTGCATAGTCTGGCCTACATCTCTACCATAGACCGTTAAAAAGAATAGACTCCTCCTCCTCATTCCTCCCTGTTTACCACAATGACCACGTTCGATGGGGAAATCATGGCAGATTTACAGACTCCTCCTCCCCAGCTCTGATGAAGCATGTTCCTAATAAGGGCATAAGGGCGGGATCTTCACTGTAGACTCCGCCCTTGCGTGACGTGTAGCTCGTGCAGCTCCAATGCTAACAGTCCGACCCTCATTAGTAGGAGATTTTTTTTTAAATTCTTTCGAAAACCAGCCTGGTTTCTTTTTTTTGTGACTAACCCAGCGTTGTCTCAGGAGGAATATGTAGCCATAGAAAGTGTTTAAAAAAGTGTTGCGGTCATAAAGCAGAGCAGCCAGCGGCCATTGATCTCTACACTGCAAGTCTGAAGGGCACTGTTCATATTGATAATAAATATGTCCTACTTCTCATACAGTCTTGAGCATATTGTAGCTGTGCTGGACAGCATCAAATTGCACCTACATCATCCTCCATTGACGAGGTTTGTCAAATCGAGTTACAAAGAGCAATGTCTATTTACAGGCATTGAGTTGCCTTTTGTTCGAAATGCATGGGAAGGGAAGGGGGAAATGCATGGTATAAATAAACATGCCTTGCCTTACTGAACACTGCCATAGTTTTTCCACAGTGGATGGGATTGTCACACCAGCTCAACAACAAACTAAGTAATATTCTCCTGTCACTGTAACACGGGCAAACACGAACTGAATCCATCAACATACACACGCTTCATATCAAAGGAGTCAGTGCAAAAGCGGCACATTCACAGCCCGACTTTACTGCACAGAATAAGTATAAAAACGCTACACTCACTGGGGAGGGGTCAGTCGTAGAACTTGCTGCTCTTAACCTCTTTATCTATGATTCTAACTCGTCTGGTTGAACATTAGTGTAAAAACCCCTGGGCCCATCGCCGCTTCATTTACATGTCTACTTCTCTTTAGTGTAGCTTCTGCAGCTGCTTTCGTTGTTACCGGACGGCTCTTAAAAGCACAAAGCCTGGAGAACATATGAGGTGCTGAGCTTTAGGTCGTACAAACCTCTCCGAGAGAAAGCCCTGAACTGCAGAGGATAAACTACAGTTCACTTTTGTCCTGTCCTTAGCTTACACAACACCTGTGCTGTTGGCTGTGGGCACATGGACCCACTTTACCATCTTTAGGAGTGACAAGAAAACGGAACAAAAAACAACACTACGGCCAATCCGTCACAAAGGGAAACACAGGGCTGACACCGACCTCTCCGGGGGTTTGCTGAAGTTCTTGTTGGTGTAGATCTCCTCCAGACTGAACTCCTTCTTCTTCACTCTGAACAGACACAAAGAAACAGTCACACAAGCGCTCACACGGGTCAGGGTTAAACACAGCCATGATCAATAAATAAAACAGACGCCGCGATCCAGTGTCTTACCTGACGGCTTTGGGGAGGCCCATGGGGGTGAGGTTCTTCTGGGGTTTGGGCAGAGCTTTGCGATCTTTATGGAGGACACTTCCTTTGGCCCTGGTCCTTCTTCAGCGTCTGAAACGACAGCGAGGCCTTTGTTAAACTCCTCTCACGCCGCTGTAACTCTGACAGAGGTGTTTTACCTTGAGCTCGGAGTCGGAGTGGGCCGTCTCCTCCCTCAGCTCCTCAGACTCTGGGCTGGAGGAGCTCGTGTCTTCGTACTCGTCAGGAGCAGGGGGCGGGTCGGGGGTGCACTCCAGCAGAGCCATGCCCGCTCCACTGGGAGACAGGAGAGGGTTAATGTTTATGAGTGACCGATTAGACAGAACACGTGGACAAGTCTGTGTTCCATTATGACTAAAGGAGACGCTGGTGAAACCAATTTAATTTTGACAATTCAACTTTTGCTATAGATTACCGTCATAAATATGAAGAAAAACGTAAAGACGACGACTCAAGAACCTTCATCGAAGAAGAAAAACTGTTTTCCTTTTATGCTTTCATATAAAACGAAGACATTTTATATATAAAAATGGCCAACTGCATATATTTTCTCTGACAAAATCAAAATAATGGATAGAACCAGAATAAATCAAATTTCTTCTTGTTTTTGGAGGAATTATACATTGAAAAATCCCTGCGAAAAAACTCAACTCAATGTTGGAAATTTTCCATGGCAATTAACAGAAAAGTATGGGAGTTAAGGGGATTTCACAGGGAATTAACTTAACTGAAGGTTATTCTGTTAAAACCAGACATGAACTACAGAATAAGAAGCTGATTTGATCGTTAAACTGAAATATTAATCACAGGGGAGATGAAAAAGTCAAAAAAGAAAAAAAATCCTCTTTATTTGACCTTAATTTAACCAGGAATGAGATTCCTAGAGGGGAACCTATTCTGCATGTTTTTAGTGGTATGGGAAACCTAGATAGACGCAAGAACCTGCAAACTTCACAGAAAGGCCACATCCAGGTGGGAATCGAACCCGGGACCTTCTATCTGTGAAGCACAAGCGCCAACTTCTGCACCACCGCTCTGCCCTTGTTTTGAAGACGACAGTGTTTTTTGTGTGTGGCTGATACAAAGAAGGGCCTTTGGAAACATTCCATGTTTGTATCGATCATGTATATTCAGTAAGTGTGTGCAGTGTTAAATTATAATATAGTTTTCAGAGGCTGTTCAGATCAGTTCTGTTTAATGCAGTTCTGTCAAGCCCAGCGCCACCGAAACGACTGGAGTGTGTGTTGAAATCCCACATAGACGTGCATGTTCTGGTGTGTGTTGAAATCCCACATGGACGTGCATGTTCTGGTGTGTGTTGAAATCCCACATGGACGTGCATGTTCTGGTGTGTGTTGAAATCCCACATGGACGTGCATGTTCTGGTGTGTGTTGGCCTTCAGACACAGGCCAGTCCTCGTACAGTATTGATCACCTTCTGTCATGATCAGAGTTTATCGTGTGAATAAACAAAATCATGATACAAAACTTTGCCATCTGTCCCACCACTTATTAGAAAGAGGATTAAGCAGTATTTAAGTTTAGTTGCTGGTTGTTTTGTACCTGTCCGTGGCGTCAGACGAGGCGTTGAGCGTGTCTGTGCGGAGGTGAAACCCGGGCAGCTGTCCCAGAGTGGTGCCCAGGAGCGAGGCGAGGGAGGGGACGGCGCAGGGGGAGCGGTGGACGGAGGGGCTCAGGGACAGGAGGCGGATCGTCGGGGACAGGAGGCGCACCGGGCTGGACACTCCGCTGCGCCCGCCACCCTCGGACTTCTTGGACAGGAAGGCGAGCGGACTGGAGAGGAAGCAGGTGGCGAGCGCGGACAGAGACGCCCCCGGGGAGAGCGCCCGCATCGAGGACAGGTGCTGCGGGTCGTAGGGGGACTGGGACCTCCGGGCGGGGTACACCTGGAACAGACGAGGGGGAAACCAAAACAGTGAGGAAGAGAAACTCACACATCCAGACTAGCGATGCACGGGTTCCACCGCCGTACGCACAATCATTGGAGTTCAGTCACAACTTATTCCGTCATATTTACAGCAGGTTTTTGACATAAATATGCAGCGGATTTTCATAAAACAAGCAGCGTTTTGCAGCTTGTGATTCCGGGAACGCTTTTGTGGAGCTCATGCCTCCTATTTTCCACAGTAAGTGCAACTGTGTGTGAAAGCATCGGCCATGTCCTTGTATCAAAACACACAGCTTTTATCACACACGGTCACGGAAATTCGCTGCAGTGAAGTGTTTTTATTTCAGCGTTTGCCTAATGCCATTGTGTTCAGCACCAACACATCTCCCTCTGTCTGCACTGACAGCGGCTCCAGAGAGAGAGGAGGCGGCGTGTACGAGCCACACACCAGGGCAACAAGGGGAACGTTAGCACTCATTTGTTTTTACCAATTTCTCTCTGTGTTTGTGTGGCCTCATGAAATAACAGCAGCATGTCCCCCCCATCCACTCACGGGATCAATAGTGAAATTTATTCTAGGGCTGGGCGATATATCGATATTTAAGTTATAGTGATATATTTTAAATTATATGGAGTTAGACCATTATGTGTACAGTGGTCCCTCGTTTATCGCGGGGGTTACGTTCCAAAAATAGCCCGCAATAAACGAAATCCGCGAAGTAGACCGCTTTATTTTTTACAATTATATATATGTTTTAAGGCTGTAAAACCCCTCACCACTCACTTTATACACTTTTGTCACTAGTTCACGGGTTCTCCTTATGCCTGGTGTCACTGTGATTTTTTTTGTCATCTATGATTTTTAGATTCACATTACAGACGTGGGGATGGAACATTGTCTCCGCTTGTTCAAACTAAGAGACAATCGTAGCTACGACCAAAGTTTTATCGTCACAGTTTCAGCTTCAGAAGGCGAGTGTTTAGCTGAGCTGAGCGCCACTTGCTAGCGGTGTTTATTTTCACAGAAAAGTTCAGAGAAAGTGAACGCAGAGCCGGACTCGCTCATGCCGCCTGTGCTGCTGTGACACTGCGGTGTGTAGTGTGTGAGCTAACATGTTGACGGGACACACAAAGATCCTCTATGCAACGAGAGAGGCTCACTCTGCCACTAGCCAACCAGGACGCAGAACACAATGCGCGTATGGCGTTCATACGCTGTAAATAAGCATACACAGTTGTGCTAAAAATAAATCCACAAAAGAGCGAGGCCGCGAAAAGTGAACCGCGTTATAGCGAGGGACCACTGTACTTCGAATCAAATCAAACTTTTTATTTTCTAGGTTATTTTTATTAAGATTTTTCTTTTTTTAAATTTAAATCTGCACCTTACGGAGCTTTGTTATTACAGTGTTTGTTTACATTTATAGTGAGTTTTCAATAAAACTACTCTTATTTGGCTTTGACTCAACATTTCATGGTCACAGCTCTCACTTTGCGGGAAAAAATATCGGGATATACACTCACCTAAAGGATTATTAGGAACACCATACTAATACTGTGTTTGACCCCTTTCGCCTTCAGAACTGCCTTAATTCTACGTGGCATTGATTCAACAAGGTGCTGAAAGCATTCTTTAGAAATGTTGGCCCATATTGATAGGATAGCATCTTGCAGTTGATGGAGATTTGTGGGATGCACATCCAGGGCACGAAGCTCCCGTTCCACCACATCCCAAAGATGCTCTATTGGGTTGAGATCTGGTGACTGTGGGGGCCATTGTAGTACAGTGAACTCATTGACATGTTCAAGAAACCAATTTGAAATGATTCGAGCTTTGTGACATGGTGCATTATCCTGCTGGAAGTAGCCATCAGAGGATGGGTACATGGTGGTCATAAAGGGATGGACATGGTCAGAAACAATGCTCAGGTAGTCCGTGGCATTTAAACGATGCCCAATTGGCACTAAGGGGCCTAAAGTGTGCCAAGAAAACATCCCCCACACCATTACACCACCACCACCAGCCTGCACAGTGGTAACAAGGCATGATGGATCCATGTTCTCATTCTGTTTACGCCAAATTCTGACTCTACCATCTGAATGTCTCAACAGAAATCGAGGCAACATTTTTCCAGTCTTCAACTGTCCAATTTTGGTGAGCTCGTGCAAATTGTAGCCTCTTTTTCCTATTTGTAGTGGAGATGAGTGGTACCCGGTGGGGTCTTCTGCTGTTGTAGCCCATCCGCCTCAAGGTTGTGCGTGTTGTGGCTTCACAAATGCTTTGCTCCAAACCTCGGTTGTAACGAGTGGTTATTCAGTCAAAGTTGCTCTTCTATCAGCTTGAATCAGTCGGCCCATTCTCCTCTGACCTCTAGCATCAACAAGGCATTTTCGCCCACAGGACTGCCGCATACTGGATGTTTTTCCCTTTTCACACCATTCTTTGTAAACCCTAGAAATGGTTGTGCGTGAAAATCCCAGTAACTGAGCAGATTGTGAAATACTCAGACCGGCCCGTCTGGCACCAACAACCATGCCACGCTCAAAATTGCTTAAATCACCTTTCTTTCCCATTCTGACATTCAGTTTGGAGTTCAGGAGATTGTCTTGACCAGGACCACACCCCTAAATGCATTGAAGCAACTGCCATGTGATTGGTAGTTTAGATAATTGCATTAATGTGGAATTGAACAGGCGTTCCTAATAATCCTTTAGGTGAGTGTATATCGTATATAGATATTCCAAAATATATCAGGATCAGTGGTTTCGCTAGGGATTATTTCTCTCCTTCATTTTGACGGACAGGGTTCTAAAAAAATCCATCATGGGCTATTTTTATCCTTCATGAATTAATCTCGCATCATAAGCAATTTTTAAAGACCCATTTACATAGCCTATATAGGCTGCATGTTGTGTATGTTAGGAAAAATGTGAGATCGCTGGATAAATAGAGTTAAACTAAACGTCTGATCAATCATGGAACACAAATTTTGCTACAGAAATGTGTATGAACTCGTGCGTAAAAGTTTCAGTGGAGGACGACTTATTGAGAGCGTCATCAGCTCATCAATATCAGGGCTCACATTACACTAATACAAATGTAAAGTGGAGCTTATTCGATTTTAACATTAATGTTTAAGAAACAGCAGGTAAACGGGACAATATTTACCAGTTCGCATCACTGCACAGAAACACACGGGGGAGAGAGGGGGAGAAATAGATGAGCTCGTCCTGAGACTTAAAGAGCGGCTCCAGATAAGGATATTATTAGCCTTTAACCGCGTATGCATCGTGGCTTTCTTCCCCGTGTTGTTGTTAGCGTCCAGAAAGTTAGCTAGCTAGGCAGTGATACAAGTGAAACAGTGAAGCTGCGTTTAGAGAGAGAGAGAGCCCCGCGCGCTCTGAAAAACAACAGCGCTGCGTCTTAATTTTAATCAAGGCTTGATTTTCAAATGACGGACGGCCTTTGAAATTTTCCGTCAAAGCTTAAAATATTCCGTAAATTACGGAGAATATTCGGTTAATGTGACCTCTGATCGGGATATGACTTTTGGTCCATATCGCCCAGCCCTAATTTACTCCAATCCCCTGGGAATCCCGACAAATTGTCATCCACTACCTTGTTTTCCTGCTCCCTCTGCTGCCCTGAGGAGGAGCTTCGAGACGAGCTCTCACTCTCATAAAAACTCAGACGTCAGTGAGTTTGACCTTTAACTAGAGTTCCCCAAGTCTTTCTAATCCCGCGAGAACAGAGTTTATGTTTGTTAGCATAAAAACTGCAGCTTTTTTCTTCATGTGAATCTGTGATAAAGAATTAAAACTGGCGTCATAATTGGAAAAACATCAGACCGGTCGTTCCGTCTCGTTTCTGTCCTGGTTTAATCAGTTTTATTAGTTTGAAGAGACAGAAGAGACGTTACCTCTTTGCGCAGACACAAGGGGGCGATCTCCCGCTCCACCTCCACGCTGCACACGGTGTGTCGGCGTGCGCGTCGAGGCGACCTGTGGAAGTGATGGACCAGCGAGGAGGAGGAGAGGCTGTGGGGGGCCGCGTGCTGCTGCTGCTGCGGGGGCTGGGAGCGGCTGTGTGGCGGCGAGTGGAAGTGCGGCGTCCAGGGCGCCTCGTGCAGTCGCAGCGCCGGGATCTCAGGGCACGAGACGCTCCTCAGCAGCCGCGTGGAGCTGCCCTTAGGGAAGGCGTCCGAGTCGTCACGGGACAGCGGGGAGAGAGCGCCCTCTGCCCTCCGCTTCGTCGGGCTGCAAACAAACGCAGAGAAATACATTACTTTATTATTGGGTTATACTCAAACAGTTTATGATCAGAGACAGGACGTTTTAGAAGGGAGTGAATGCATTTCCCTTCAGCAAAGTCAAATGTTTTTTACTGTAATGCCATTTCAATGCTGAGATAATATACTGCAGGGTTCCTGCTTTTGAGGGCCACATTTTCTTTTTCTAAAAGCCAAATCAGGTATTACGACGGTATTGATTAAAAAAAGGAGGAAAAAACAGAACCCCCCCCCCCCCCCCCCCCCGACGTTGGTTGAAATACAGCATAGGGGCGAAATCGCAGCGTGGGCGAAGAAATTCACAGCCTAAGGGGCCCCTACGCTCAATTGCACTGGCGAGAACCCCAATATTGTGAATGCCACAAATCAGACAAATCTAAGCTTTTATTACTTATTTGCAAACATTATAGATAAAAAAGGAACGAAGGAAAATTGAATATTACAAACAGGCAATTTCTGAGCAAAATCAGTTAAATTAAATGTGTTTTGGCCCATGATTTTAGTTTTTGATGAGCACTGTCGTTATTTTCAAAGAAAAAATCTAATGCTTTCCTAGAATCAAATGCAAGGCTTTTTAATTAAAAATGTATGGCCTCAGTTTAGGCAAAATTATTTTCAACGCAGGTGAATAGCGGAAATAATTTAATGAAACTTAAATACATTTCCTGACTCTCTCCCACAAAGGAAATGACCATATTTGGATTACATCATCATCTCAGTTACAGCCTTTCGTGCTACACGTGGATACCAAACTTGTCAGTATTTGAATGAATACACGTGGGTAATGATAGTGTTAATATCGGAAAAATCACCAGATCACTAACAAAACATCGTCATGAAATAAACATCGTAAAGGGAGAGTTTCGTCTGTTATGTTAAGGGAGAAACTAGCTAAAAATCTCAACACAGATCACTCCTTAGGGCTGAACGATAAATCGCATTTGCAATTTTTCGAAATCGTAGTTGCACGTGATTTCAGCCCATGCAGCTGATGCCGCGGCCCATAGAAGTGAATGTAGCGGCGAGAGACGCCACCGACGTCCGCTCCGCGCTCCACCATGTGCTTTTGTTTACTGCTCAGTGTACTGGATGTGCTGTGAACATATCAGCGTTTATAAAGCAGCAGAAGGACTATTGCTTTTTCCTCCGTTAGCATCGCGTTAGCTGCAGCGCTAATCCCTCTGATGCACTGATCACAGAAACTCTCCTCCGGATTCACACGCCTGTGCCGCCACAGAGATGAAGCTGAGCCTGTGCTGCTTGTTAAGAGTAAAGAGTCCTTTGCGGCTCACTTTTAGAGGCTTATGTTTGGGAATGTTTTGGATAAAGATAAGAACTTATCTCACAACCACTGACTAATAAACAAGAGCAAATAGCAAGACATTATTTGGGCTATTTACAAAAACAAAAATTCAGTATAAGCTTATTGTAAATGGCTGTGTGGACTATTTTGAATTATATTCCATATGATTAAAGGACTTAAAGTGCATCTGACACATTAGACACAGTTTTTTGCTAAAACACAGTTAACACGATTATATTTAAGATTTTGCTAAAGATTATTCCCAGTTTTCTTTAGTTTGGCCATTTTTGTGATGTTTATGTTTTCACTTCCTTATTGGACACCGACAGGAAGTGACATCGAAGAAGGTAAACAATTTTAAACGGTTGCCGTGCAACCATGCTAAGTCAATGGGAAATGAATGAGTCAAACTGCTATGGAATGTTTCCTTCCTTTATGTCACTTCCTGTCAGCAGCTTAAACATTCAAATAAAAATAACTTTTCTGCCCAACATTTCTTCATTAAAATTGCTGCTTCACTGAAAAAGATGATAATTATGCAACTGATGTGATCCATCTAAATAAGTCATATTTTCAAGAACATTAAAATCTGTCATATGCACTTTAAGAGTAAGTAATACTTTATTAAGTCACTTGTAAATATTTAATTGTATTGCAACAAAAGTTATTAGCGGAAAATCGCAATAAAATCGCAATATTGATTTTTGGCCAAATCATCCACCCTACCTCTCCCGTTTGGAAAATCGATCGTTTTCACCTGCAGTGTCTCGTCATAAATCCTGACACACTTTCACAGTGTAGATGATGATCTAATTCTAAATCCGTACCTCTTTGATCGGTGGATGGCTCTGCACCTCCTCCGCTGCGGCTCCACCCCTCGCCTCGTCCTCAGTTTGGTACCTCCCCTTTCGCTCGCCGCCTCGTCCGGCTGTAAAACCTGCCGCACGTCGCTCTCGAACGGCGTCATCTCGAAATAAACCTTTTCCGTCGCGCTGCGGCTCAGTTTCACCTCGACCTCCGCCATCGCGCCGTTATTCTCCGTCTTGATTTTCTTCTGCTTCCGTCCCGCCCTCACACGTTCCTCTGCCGCCTCCTTAACCCGCAACACTTCGGAATCGCGAGCGTCCGGTCTGGCGTTCGGATCGTCTTTCGCTTTGCGTTTCTTTCTCGCCACCTCCGCTTGTCCAGTCCGCTTCGTCGTTTCCAGCGTCGCTTTAAGTTCGTTTATCGGCAAATCCGAGCCCTGATCACATTTCGTTTCCGCTCTTTTGACGATCTTCGCCTTTGCGCCCCTACGATTCACCGCGCCGCTTCCGTTATGAAGGACTTCCTCTCGCGCCCCTTTGCCCGTCTTCTGATTGGACCTGGTGATCGCCTTCTTCACCGTTTCCTCCGCGCTCGACAGCCTCTCGTCAGGCTTCGGTTTCCTCTTTTTCTCAGCGGTGGTTTTCCTCCTCTTCCCCGCGTCTCCGCTCAAGTCCAACGTCCTCTTGACCTTCTGCAGAGACGCGTCTTCCAAAATGGAGGGCGAGGTCGGCGTCCGGTCGGTCTGACTCTCGACCTCTTTCAACACTACATCGCTCGCTCGGTTCATTCCCGAGTCCGTACTTACAATCACAACATTACAATCCGTGTGTTTCTCTCGCTCCTCTCCGACTTTGTTCAGCCGTTTCCTCATCTTCCTCGCGCTCTCCTCCTCCTCCTCCGCCTTTTCCATTACTTCACGAAAAGCGTCCGCAGTCGGAGGCGTAGTGGTAGAAAACGCAGTAGTTGTAGGATTCCAGGCACTTTGGTTGACGCTAGATTCAAGTTCCGTTCCAGGAGTTTGCAAAGGCACGACACTCTGGACTTTGGCGTCTGAATGGAAGTCAGTCTCCCCCTCGACTTTACTCCCACATATTTCCGCCGCCTCCTCCTCCACGGTCACGTAGGCCTCCGCCGTGCTCTCGCTGTTGGACTTGAAGGGGCTCATGACGATCTCGGTGAAGCTGGCCATCTTGGATTTGAGGGACTGGAAGAGGGGCCCGATGACCCAGCCTTTAGGGGCGGCGTCCGGGACGAGCAGCGAGCAGGACTGCGGCGCCGCGGGCTGAGCGCAGACATGGGAGCGGTCGAGCAGAGTGTTGCTCAGAGAGATCGGCGGCCTCGATAATCTGAAGAGTGGAGAGAAAGAGAAGGTTAGACACTGTGCAGCTGAAGAAACATGATGTATCTGTGATGAAACTATTACAGTAATGTTTCTGTGGGGACAGGGCTGCATTTTCACTGCGGAAACGTCATTATGAGCAGCTTTGGGACGTCTGGATTGTGCTTCACAAATAAATATTTAAAAAAAAAGAAGGTATTTTCCAAATGCAGGAATCGACAAAATGAATCTCAATATTTTTGGGACCATCTCAATAACGATTGTGAAGTGATATTTCCAATAAAATCGATTCAAATCATAAAGGGTCTTCTGATCTCCTGAGTCTTTAGATTTACAATTATAATATACAATTATTTCAAATTGTCATTTCTGTTAAATCTGCCTCGTCTGCTCTCAAAAGTAAAACTTCATAATAAGTTTCCATGTAGTTTCCAAAAGCGTTTCACTTGAATCGTCCTCAGGCCTCGAGCTCTGCTGTGATTGACACCCGTCTCTATGGAGACTCACAGAAAGAGGCGGAGTTAAGTTGAGTAAATTTCCTGACATAAAAGCAGCAGAGATTGTCAGAAAGTCGCCGAGTTCCTCTGGCATTATTTCTGGAAAAAGTCGCTGCGGAGCGCAGAGGTTCCGTTAGACTTTTTTTTGTCGGCCACTTTGGCCGGCTGGGTTGTAAAATGTCGGCCATTCACAAGAATTACTGGCCATTAAAAATATAGAGCCTATAATGAATGTGGCTTATTATCAACAACAATCTACATTTAGACCGAGCGCTACACGAGTGCTTTAGTGAGTCCAAAACACGGCTATTTCTAATGAAAGAAAGACGGGAGAAAAATGTAACAACAACTCAAATCCAAACAAAGTTTTGCACGTGGAGACGATAGAGGCAGCAGGTGCCACACGGATGTTCCCGTACCCGATGTACAGAAGGAATCTATGACCTGAACGCTGTCCAGATCTGACCGCGCATCAGCTGCACACACGAGGGCCGGGCTGTAGATGCTATTCCGTGCTTTAACGTGGCTTCAGGTGTAACATTAGCAACGTCTCTAACCGCTGAAATATTCTGGCGGGACAAATCGACAATGCTAAAGTCACCAAAAGTCACTCTCAAGCGATGCACCGAGCGGCTCTGAACACCAGTAACTAAACCGAGGCGTCTGCGCAGACTGACCGAGGGAAGCGCCTCTAAACCCGGCCACTCTCCCAGGAAGAGCCGCTGTGGGAAGAGCGTCAGTCTGACTGAACACATGGAGTTTACAGAATATCCTAATCGAATTCATTAGCTGCTGAGTTCTTAACACACTTTTATGAAAGTAAATGTACCTGTAGTTCACAGTTTTCTTGGAAAATGTGAAAAACCACGAAGAAAGAGTAACATATCCAGAGAGCGATGAAGGCGCTTCAACTGAGCTTTGTAAAATGAGCTAAGGGCGTAAATGGAAACTTTTTTTGGATAGAAATATTGAACCTTTAATATTTAGGCCCGTCTCCAAAACGCTTTGTCATGTTAGTCACTGGCTTAGGTCAAATGTCAATATATTTTTCTATATTCTCTCCATATTTTTTATTTATTTATTGTTTTTGGCCGACTGTACCAAAACGGCATCAAAACTACAAAAGGTTCCCATAGCGTGAATCTGTCAGGCGAGTCTTTGGCCACAGAGAAAGTCCTATTACGTTTCTCACCAGTTGCCCTGCACTCGCACTTACAATACACCTCTTTTGCCTCTGATAAACCTGTAGAATTCCGTCCTGTGATTTGAAGAAGTGAAATGAGACTCACGTGTCACAGATGCTTTTTGTGGAAACACTGAAGTCCAGACGCTCCTGGAAAACAAAGCAAACCCACATTAGAAAACGAGGTCATTCACAAGGTTAGCCACAAGAACTGGAACTGTATTCACATTTCAAACACCACGACCTGGCGTTACATTATTCTCCTCCTGAGCTGATGTTTCCCTGAGTTAAGGATCACATGAGCTCTAGTCTGTACATCTGCAGTCTCCGTCACATGTGGTCCAGCTGACAAAGATTAAGCCCCACACAAACGTCAGCACTGCAGACTCAGGACTCCAGGATCCAGACCCGTCTATGGCACACTTTTTGTCCCCCTATTTTTTCCTAGTTTCTTGCCCAACGTTTGCCGCATTTTCCACAATTATCTTTCCTATTTTTTCCTCGTTTCCCCAATTTTTTCCTCACTTTATAACTAATATTTCCCCCCCATTTTTTAACACAGTTTCTCCCAGTTTTTCCCACATTTCTTCTTGACATTGGAGATGAACCTGATATTGTACATTTGCAGATCTTCCACACATTATTGTTCAGTTTTCTGGCTCTATATGACAAATATAGTAGTATAGGTATATTAGTAAAGCTATTGGAAAAAGTATCGTTCAGATATCTGCATCAAAAACCAAGTATTGTTAAAGTACTGGTACCAAAAAGAATGCAACTGTGCCCATCCCCAGTTATTGGACGAGGATTTCAAAGCAAATGCCGAGTGTGAGAAACATACCTAGGTCGTACAGTGAGACGGGGATTAAAGACTAAAAATAGAACCGTCGTACGAGCAAAGACGAGCCTCAGATCTCAGCAGTGTCTCATATCTTTGACTCTTCACGACAGAGCGAGCCTCCTCTCTACGCAGCGATGAGCTCATCTAGTTAAACCAGTTTTCCTTTCACAAAACCCTGCCCCCAAGTGGTCATTGTCCAATCGTACTTCAAAGCATCGTCATTCTCCGGGTCTCCTGACAGAGTTTCTCGTCTGTGCCCTCGTCTCTGCTGCCTGGTCCTTGCCCTCTGGTTGGTCCTTGCTCTCTGGTTCACAGCACAGCGGTGATTGTGGGTCAGTGGAGCGTGACTGGATTAACCCTCATTATCCGCCCTCCGTTGGACTCGTGACTGTTTACCCTCGCACAGACCGAGTGAAACGTGCTGCTCGAGCGTAGTAGCGTAATCTCTCGCTCAGATTAATGCTCTGTGAGTGAGGACGCTGATGCGATACGACACTTTCTTTTTATTGTAATAAACACTTGTAAGCTACTGGAGCCAAGTCATTTCCCTGATTAGGAGCAGGATTCCCCAGTGAAGTAGTAGTTACTAAGTAATAGTAGTTACTAAGTAATAGTATAGTCACCCCCGCTCCACAATCAAGGATGAGAGAAATACAATTTCAAATCATTCACATGGTTTGACAAATAAAAAATCTTGAATCTTGAAAAAGAATGACAGTAAATCCTGTCTGCATGAACAGGGTTTGTGCAGACAGCAGCAAGTTAAATTTAAGCCTTTTTAATCCCATTGAGCGAAAGGTTTTCTGGCCAGAGACACCAGGGGAGATGAAAGACCCCCCAATCCTGCCATTAACACTTGTATTACCCCCAGAGGGACGACGGAAAGGATTTATTAAAAGGTAAACACGTTACTTAGCACCGCTTTAAATTACACTAAAAATACAGTTTCATTTTTTGACACAGTTACAAAGATTTGCTCAGCGGGATTTTAGTTTTGCCCTTTTAGATCAATTTATATCATTATCAGTGGCACAACGGTTAGTTCTTTTTCTTCAGAACAAGAAGGTCCCGGGTTTCATCCCTGGTCCTTCCTGTTGAGTAGAGACCTGCAACAGACAGGAAATCCCGCGGGACTTCCAGGACCGGCCACTCATTTCGTGGGATGAGGCTGGATTCACAGAGCCCAAGATCAGGAGGTCAGACAAAAACAAATCAGATCCCGATTCCCACATATGTGCCGAACAGGTGGACACGAGCGCAGCCTTTTACACATCGCCACCAGGATGCAGACCAGATCCCCGCCCTACACTGACAAACCGAATTTACAGCCGAACTACACACCAACCCGCTGTCCTCTCCTGGCCAGGTGTGTTTAATACTTGTCAAAACCTCACTCAGTCCTGGGGCTGTGGAAAAGTCATCATGAGTCTGTACCTGGGTCAGAGTCTCCTTCGGTGGGGTCCTCTCGAGTCTGGCCCGGACGCTGTGAGACGCCTTCAAAATAAAACACTGCGTTAAAAATTACCATCTTCTACTAAAACAAGCGGACTACATTTGATAAAGTTACCAATTAATCGAATAATGAAATTGAACAGAATCCCTACTCAAAACACAACTAATGAATGAATACCTTATAAATAACCCTTTGAACAGTCAGACATTTGGTTTATGGTTAATATTTACTTAGTCTTTACAAATCAAACAAAAACTGGCCCAAAGCATCTTCTGTGGCACAAATGAACTGTCAGATTGGGTGCAGCTTCAAAGAGCTGATCCGAGTCCCCCACAGGCAGCAGACCGAGCTTCATACACAGATACCTTGTTCGTATTAATTACAAGTAATGTTGTATTACTGTGAACCTGTTTAACCACATCATTGCTGAAAGAACCAATGTCACCAACCCCTAAGTTTAAGTCGTTATGAATTATAGGAACTGAGAGAAATGAATAAGCAAAAGCTAATCACAATGCTGTATTAGCCTGTTTCCACTGGTCACTATTAAACATAATAGAGCGAGGGCAGGCCTGTTGGACGGGCCCCACCTTTCAACAGGTTTATAAATCTTGCCTTTTTAATGCACCACCCAGTATAGGGCTCAGAACTGCCTCACAACAACAACTAGTTAGGGCAGCAGGGTGAGGGCTTGCTGATGGGGGGCTACTGCCCTCTACCAAGTGGCCACATTACACCCTGGCTTTTTAAGGCATCTCACTAAACAAGGCAAACAAAAATTATAAAATCACAACCAATATTTTACAGTGGAAATGGGTGGGGGTCCCCAGATGATTTTAGGATGAAATAAAAAAGAAAAAAGGCAACTGTGTTTTATATATTAGAGTGTAAAACAGCATATCATTTGTGAAATCCATTCATATAGTTAAAATAAACAGTTTAAATAGATGTTAACTTGATATTAAAATGTGTTTTCTTCCCTAAAGTAGCGTAAAGAGGCAATAACTTTATACAATGGGGGTCCCGAGTTGTTTACGTGTCAATTTTTGGGGTCCCAGCCCAGTGGTTTCACTAGGGATAATTTCTCTCCTTCATTTTGACGGGCAGGTTTATAAAAAATCCGTCATGGGCTATTTTTATCCTTCATGAATTAATCTCACATTATAAGCAATTTTTAAAGACATTTACATAGGCTATATATAAGCTGCATATTGTGTATGTTAGGAAAAATGTGAGATCGCTGGATAAATGGAGTTTAACTAAACATCTGAACAATCATGGAACACACATTTTGCTACAGAAATGTGTCTGAACTCGTGCGTAAAATTCTCAGAGGCTTATTCAGAGTCATCTGCTCCTCATATCAGGGCTCATATTACACTAATACAAATGTAAAGTGGAGCTTATTATTTGCACTTTCTCTTTTAACGTTAATGTTTAAGAAACAGCGGACAATATTTACCAGTTCGCATCACTGCACAGAAACACACACCGGAGGGAAAGAGAGAGAGAGAGGGAGAGAAATAGATGAGCTCGTCCTGAGATTTACGGTGAGTTAAAGTTAAAGAGCGGCTCCAGATGAGAAGGATATTATTAGCCTTTAACCGCGTTTGGATCGTGGTTTTCTTCCTCGTGTCGTTGTTAGCGCCCAGAAAGTTAGCTAGCTAGGCAGTGATACAAGTGAAACAGTGAAGCTGCGTTTAGAGAGAGAGCCCCGCCCGCTCTGAAAAACAGAGCGTTTTTATTTAATCACGGCTTGATTTTCAATCTGTCAAAATGACAGACGGCCTTTGAAATGTTCCGTCAAAGCTTAAAATATTACATAAATGACGGAGAATTTTCGGTTAATGTAACCTCTGTCCCAGCCAAAAAAGTTTGGGAACCCCTGGACTATGTAATACTTATTATAACTAAATTAATAGAATGGTGACTGGTGTTTATAAGTAATGATTGGATATGGTTATTATGTGAACGGGAATGAGGAATAAGAAAAAGGAAAATTACAAATTGTAAATAAAAATAAGTAATTCAGGAATTTGTAAAGTGTTATATTTTATGTAAACATGAGATGTTGTATCCGGAATGTAAATTAATCTTGAATATGGGGGAGGCACTTATAAGCTTTCTTGCTTCGGCCTCAAACTCCTTTGTTTTCTGCACTGTAATAATGTTGTAAAAATCACTCAAATAAATCCAATCAACACTCGTACCGTGTGAGAGGCGTGCCGCGGTCTGGAGTGCACGGCGGCGGCGGTGGTGGGTTTGCCGTACGGTTTGGGCGGCGCTCTTCGCTCCGTGACGTGGTGTTTCCTCGGGCTCCTCCTGCTGCCCGTCAGCCCATAGTTCACGAAGCTACGGAGTCACAGAGAAACAGGACGGTTTACATTCACAAACAGCAGTATTTTCACACATTCACAACTGGACTGACTTGAAGGTTTAGTTCAGGAATTCAGATCACACTTTCCTTTTGTCATATTCAGGGGAAAGTAGTCGGAAACTGCAGAAGTTTTGAATATTATTACAACATGGAGTAAACCAAGTATCAGAAAAAGTTTGGGAACCCCAGTTGTAGACGATGTATTGCTCATTTCTACAAGGATGTCGTTTGTTACCGCATTAGTTTTTATAAATTGCTTTTGTCATACAGAAAACCAGCCTGAAGTCAAAGTAACGTGAGCTGCACAAATGAACAACATTGTTTTCATCATTCAGAAAATAATCTGATATAATTTCAGTAAATAAGATCAGGAAGATTTACTGACGTCCACAATTTACCCCTTTGTAATTCTGTCACTAGTTTCCCCACATGTTTAACGTTCCACTGGGCTCATGGCGCAGTGTGGTATTATCATTCAGCTCTTACACACGTATGATTTCCATTTTAGATGTAAATAAAACGGCGTGGTCCGGTACCTGGGTGGGATTGAGGGGAGAGGCTCCATCAAAACTGTCTGAGGAAGAGTCTCCGAGGGAAGAGTCAACATCCCGGAGCTGCAGAAAACAACAAACACGAGACACACGGTCAAAACAAAAACAATTCAAGACATGAGCAGCATTTTCAACTCTCTTTATACTTTCATTGCTTGTAAACCTAATCAAATGTGGTATAGGACCTTTAAACACTAGGGTGTAATGAGGATAAAAAGGGGCAATACCAGCTTAGAAAATCGACATGTTTAATTTTGTGTAACTAGACTTGGATCATGTAACTTTTCACGCAACTTTATTTAAATAGGGGAAACGTAGAACAGCTTTGTCGCTTCTAACTTCACCCCAGTTTGGAGCTATTCCTTTTGCTGGGAGAGGCTAAATGCTAACAACATTTGCGTGACTGAGCGCACGCACAAAGACCAGACAGGGACGCATCAACTCGTCTAAGCTCAGGTAAGAACAGATCTCAGTCTGGAAAAACACTGACCTGTTCCTTCAAATCGATAATATATCAATATGTTACGTCTTTGATCCGCAGCATTCGGCGAGTTTGCATCGATCCTGGCCACACGTATGAGATTTCCACGGTATGATAATGACACAACCGTTTTAATTAAAAAAGAACAGGGTTTGTTTATGGTACATTTGTAATTGGTTATGTCTTTACATGGATCAATAAAGTGTACCATTATGAACAAATGAATAACTTCAAAATAACACTTTAAACAAAGGGATATCAGTGGCTAAGGTAACGACCTGCCTGAGTCACTTTCGTCACAGACTGAGCATGTTCGCTGATGCGCTAAATCACTCGGTGTTTGCCCAAAAGCTTCCAAAGGCTTTCCAATATAATTTGCTCTGCTGCTTGATTGCTTACAATAGTAGTCTCTGCATTCAACTTCATATAAAAAATAATCCCAATAGTTTACGAAAAGTGGTCAAGCGGTCATCAAACTTGAGTGTCTAATAATCGACTGACTAGAAAACTGCTTACCCCACAGTAGTAGTTTTTGAGTACTAGAGAAAATATTGCGATTTTACGATTATCGACCGAATGAAAGGAAAGAACTGATACTTTTAGTTTTGTGAGGCCCCGCTTTCACGGTCTGTATTCATACTGAAAATCAGGATCAAGCGAGCTTTTGCCCTTTTGCTCCACGGGAGGTTTCTGTCCTCCCTGAGCTCGCCTTAGGACACCTGCGTTACTGTTTGACAGGTGTACCGCCCCAGTCAAACTCCCCACCTGCCACTTCGTAAGATAAGTTGGCCTTTATTGATCCCTCAATGGAGAAATTCACTTGTTAAAGCTGAGGTACCTGATTTTTTGGTGTTGTAGAATACATTTATTTTTGCCACCTCAGAGTATGTTGTAAACACAGCAAAACACAGACCTTGTTGTATTGTCTTCACCTGGGGGTTTATTGCAACAACACATCATCAGTAGGGTAAAACTAACCTGTCTCACGACGGTCTAAACCCAGCTCACGTTCCCCATTATTCGACATAGCCGATATCAGCGATGATATTGCTGCAACTTTCTGACGACAGGGTTTGCATCAGTGTTAATTTTGACAACATATTTTATTTAATTTTAGTCTTTTGACGAAAATGTAATTCAATTTTAGTCGAGATTTAGTCAAAAACATATCTTCAATTTTAGTCGACTTTGCATTTATAATATTCATTATAATCATATTTAATCAGCTCCTCTGCTTCATGGAGCTGCTCCACATGAACAAAGCTCAGAGCTCAATAGAAGTTTGGATGATTTTAGTCTCTCCTTTTCATTTTTATTTAGTCTTATTTTAGTCGACTAAAATATCTGGACATTTTAGTCATAGGTTTAGTCTCATGAAAAACTTTTAATTTAGTTTTAGTCCAATTTTAGTCAAAAATATCACTTTGACTAAAATTAAGACTAAATATTTTAGTCGACGAAATTGTCACTACTTTGCATAACGGATGTTCCATCGACAACAACAACGCCTTGGTCATGTTTTGGATCCTAAAGAGGTCCCACTCTGCTGACTTCAATCGTTTTGGGTGGATACACCTAGGGCAGGGCGATATGGCCTAAAATCTATATCACGATATAAAAAAGAAATATCACGATAACGATATATTTGACGATATAACTGACAATGGACAAATTACTTCAAAATCCCAGCCTTACGTCTAATTCAGTGATATTTTATTCTCTCTTTCTTTTTTTTTAACAGTATACTAATTCTCGCAAATATGATCTACTCAAGCAGTTTACATCCTTCATTTCATTTCACTGTTTAAGCACCTGCTCCCGTGTTCTACAGTCAGTGTTTATGCTGCTCTGATGGAGCTGAGCGTAACATAAATTATATCGTGTCCACAACGATATCAATAATGACAACGATATCAAAAACGCATATCACGATAACGATATGCGATACGATATGGCCCACCCCTAGATACAACACTGGAGGAGAGCGTCCTTCTGCCTCGCTCAACTACAGCTGAGTTTGCGCTGTTTATGGGCGAAACATTTCTGTGGTAAACCGTGGCTTCTGAAATTCTTACATACAACCTACCGCGTCCTTTTATAATCGTAAATCCATCGTTTGGGGAGACATTAGTAGAGCAGTGCGTTGGTTTGTTTACAGTACAGAGTGTAGTAGTAGTAGCCTTGACGTACGACAGCATGGAGTTATTTCTCCTGTGTCGTTTTGCAGCTCCTGGTCGGTCACTACACACTGACAGGCTGTATTTGGGGACTTCACTCAAGCAGATGGTATCCCACAAAAACAGCACTGGCTCTAACTGAAAATAAACTGGAGAAAGGATTATGCTGCAACCAAAAAGATATGCAGCTCTTTATCTTAAAACAGTTTATTCGCACTTTTGTGAGTGTATTTTCCACTGTTGTTTGATACAATCAGCAAATCTGAAGCGAATTTTTAAATAAAACCCATTCTGTCGTATTTAAGGTCAGTTACTTGTAATAATTATTGACTAATTGGCTGAAAATTCAATGTTAAAATTATCTGAATATCGTATCGAAAATGCTCAACAACAAAATCGAATCGTTACACTGCGATCAAAAACATATGGTCCACTTCCAAATCGCTTTATGTTGACAACCCACTGCAGAAACAGCACTGTCTGTGTCCAGAAGCAACGCGTTTACCTGGAATGTTCCGCAGTGTTGCTTTAAAGTCACTCAGCCAGGATTAAAACTTCTATTTAAGCTCCAAAACATCTTTATCTCATCAGAAGCAGAAAGGAAACTTGGCATTAGTCCAGTTTCGCCCCGCGTTTAGCGATAGCAAGGGCAAACGTTGATCGTATTGATTTAAAATAGCTCATAAAGTCCTATATTGTCGCCTAAACCTCACGCTAAATCAACCAAACACAAACTGCTACATCATAGATTTCATAACTAGCTTGTATTTTTCCATCCTAACTTCCCAAAAGGCGGAATGTTTTGACTCGAGCGGGACAGTAATTCTTTCCATACCGTAAATAACGCAACGGATGGTTCTGGCTAAATGATGGAAACGACCGGGTCTCTGGATTATGGTTTAACCGCGAAACCGGCGCATTTTTACGTGTCACGACTAATTCTTTAATGAAAGATGACATTGCTGAGTCACACGCCGGGTTAAAGGTGTTATTTATCGCGTTTTGACCCCCATGTGCGGCGCTTAAAACGGTAAGAGTCCAGGGAATAGTCGGCGCCCGCGAAGCTGTCACAGCGTTTCACTGGAACCTACGCGGTAACGGCGAAGAAACGCGTCAAAACGGTTCTAAAAAGCTCGGAATGCGTTGTGAGATCTTACCGGAGGGGTTTACGCGGAAGGCAGGCCGGTTTTCATGACAAACTGCGCCCTTCCAGAGGCGAAAATGTGACCGACTGTGTTCGGTTTTACAAATACGAAAAGCCAGACGGCAAAAATCCACCAATGACAGGCCGAGTTCCGCCTGAATTTATGAGCCAATCCGAGGCCGTCTTCCCCTGTTGCCATCTGCCCTCAGCCAATAGGAGGCCGCATTGGAGAGGCGTGGGTATGAAATAGTTGCCCCCATCCGACACCAGTAAATTGGTAACCGGATGTGCGTCAGCGTCCGCCATGATAAGAAGCGTCCGAATTGGGCTGTCAGTTAGGAAGGAGTTAGGGAAAGTGGCCTTAATGCTAACTAACATAGCTACTTTAGCATAGGGACCTCTGATGGTCCCTTACCGGCGATTAGGAGCTATATGTGCCATCCCTTAAGCCACTGCGCCAATCTCCCCACCCCCTCGCCCCCACCCTAGAGTGATTCACTCAACCACTGTTGATTTACAGGTGCACATTAAATAATACAAATAATTTAAAAAATAAGATTCTGCACAAGCCAAACTTTATGAAATACATGTTGTCGTCACCACAGCTCAGTCACATGGTTTTAAAGAGCCTCCTCAGTAAATGGTCTAAATTAAGTCAGTTTGTGCTTTTGCTTCATTTAGTAGAAAGTTAAGCCACATGGCTAATTTGCATACTGTAGCTTTATGAAACAGCTGTTGAGATAAAATAATGGGAAATGTGAAGGATCATTTGGATATTTCTTTTTTTCTCCTTAAATGTCTTTATTTGGACACTTTGTTGTTGGACATATACAGGTGGCGGTATGCGCTTTGTTTGGCCTGCACTGAACTTTAAAGAGCATCTAAACACCAAATCAAGTTTTTTTTTACTGATAAACTGTCTCAATGGGTGTCTCATAGTGTTGTCTACTGGTCCCTGACATTATTCTGACATTATAGCGCAAACATGTGTTAAATCCTAACTTTGGCCTGAAAACGAATGGGTTGCGCCCCCTTCAGGGTAAACTCTGCTACTAAATTAGAATTTCCTGATTGGCTGGAGACGTGTCCACGGCCTCCACAGAACATCATAAGCCGCACCAGCTCCACACATCATCATCAGGTGCTGCCCATTGTCCTGCCCCTGTACCTGTGGTTATAACCAAGTCCCTCCACGTAATCTGTCTGCTGTGATTGTGCCAATGCAAATGTCGAGGTCAATCAAGGCCCACACACTCAACCCCAAACTTCAGAGACCGCCTCTTTTGCAGCAATTTTTGACTTTTGTTTGTAGGTGGGGAAAGGCTTTGGCACGCCCGTTTAGGTACTCTTTAAGGCCGGACTCAGACCAAGCGGGAAAAAAACGCTTTCCGTCGCTCAGCTTGCTCGACTTCCTTCGCCAGCCCCCCTTGTGCAGGAGCACGTGGAGGTGGGGTTGGAGACTCAGCTGAAGTGCATGAGCCAATTACGCACAGGCGTCTGTCAGATCATGTTCTGTGGTTGGTGGTCGCCGCCGGAAATGGCTCATAGCGTTGAAAAAATTTCAACGCTATGCAAATACAGAGCCGCTGCAGCCGCCCTTCTCGTGCCGCTCTCCTGTGTATTTCCGGAGGCTTCTTTCCGGTCGCCACGCAGCATAGGGAATGAATGGAAGCTTGCCGCTCTCCTCTCTTTCGCCGCTCTTGGTGTGAGGGCGCCGTTAAGAAGAAGAAACACAGCTGTTGGTGATGTCACTTCCCCTTCCCCTGGGTAAGGACGGTGGAATTGGGCAAATGCTGCTGAAGCTCTAGTTCACTAACTGCATAGAGATCTAACAGCTGACCCCATTTAAGGATCAGGAGTTAGTGTTAGTACTTAGAGGCTACAATTTAAGGGTTTCGGATGCAGCCAGTGTTTCTTTTATGTCCTGAACTGACCAAGAATCAGGACCTACATTTTAACATTAATGATTCTACAACCACCGTGAGATTTGCATCCTGGTAGAAATATGGAAAACTGATTCATCATTCTTCATTGTCCAAAATTACTCTCCATTTTTTTTTTCTAGTAGTGGAAAGAAATGTGTTTTGTCCTCCTTTAGTATAATGAAAACTCAGACATTTGTGGGGGAAAAACACAGTGCATCTAATGATAAAACATTTGTATCAATTTCATGAATTTGCAGGTGAGTTTTGAAGCACTTCTATGAAAGTGACGCTGCAAGTTGTGAAATGTGGCCATAAACCTGTCCCTGTGAAGAATTGGGACGATACAAACATGTTAGCAAAGTTAGAAATGACTTTGGACCACAGCAAATATTTTAATTTAGTGGTTTTCTCTGTCATAGTTTGAAACAGGTATAGGGCCTTTAAGATGAGCGCTGAAATTTTTTTTTTTATGTAAAAAAAAAAAAAGTATCCCAGGCAAGGGGTTTTAGTTTAGTTTATTGAAAGGACAGTGTGCAGTTACATTAAAAAGATGGCTACACCAGATTTAGCACTATGCTAATTTACATCTGTAGTCCTACACAATTAAAATTAGGTTTCACTGCTGATCGGATTGAACTATCTTCATGGTTACATGTACATTACATTCCGAAAACCTACCAGAAACCCTAAAAAAGCCACTGGGCTCGTATCATTATTTTGTCTCAGACAAAAAAATAACAAGGCAGTTGACTTTCAAAGACGCTTAAACTTTGTTAATTCCATGGTTTCTACAGGCGGCAGCGAGTTAAATTTAAAGGGATAATTCAGGATTTTTGACATTGGGCCTCATTTCCTAGTTATCCAGAGTGTTGTTGATGTCTGGAGATATGTTTTCTTAAATTCATGCCGTTCTTATATTTGAAGAGTCTAGTGGCGCTAGGCTAATGCTAGGCTAACGCATTTCTATGGTATCAGTTAGCCTGCATTAAAAACAGTCTGACCCACTCCACAGTGCACCTGATGTAAATCACTTATAACACCAGACTAACCATATAAATGTCTGTGTTAATAGAATAATGTTTGAAATATTACTGACCTTGTATCACATGAATTACCGCATTGTGAGGGACTATTTTCTCGCAGATCACTCCGCCGCTGCGTTAGCTTACAGCCACGAAGCTGATGCTGCTCAAATATAAGTTATTTTAAATGCAAAATGGTTAAAATGATTCTATTAACACAGACATTTATATGGTTAGTCTGGTGTTAAAAAAATATCTCCAGACATCAACAACACTGTGGATAACAAGGAAATGAGGCCCAATGTCAAAATCCTGAAATATCCCTTTAATGCTTTTTAAAGTGATGGAAGTCTCTGTTTACAAAATCTATAAAATGTGCAAAATCGACCGCCTGGTCTTGCATTTTGATGTAAAGTAATATAAATATAAATATATTATTTTTGTTAAAGTCCCTCCTTCCCGGATCGCAGCGACTAATCAGAGTCTAGTATCCTCCCTCGTCAACCAATGAGACGAGCTTTTGCTGTGATCCAGCCTGTCAGGTCCAATCAGGAGGCAGGGCGAGGGCTTTCTGCTTAAAGAGGAGAGGAATTTGATCGTTTACTTTCATATTTCACTCTCTCCTCACTTTGCAAACTTAGACGATCACTTAAATGCTATTTCAATGCTAAATATATATTTTTCACAAACCCCCAAATTCTGTGCTTATTTCATCAAACCGAGGAATGAGGGGAAATGTTAATATTCAAAAGCAATATTGCACTCAGTCACACAGGAGGCGAGTGCGGAGTCCAGTATCCACAGTTTTTGATCCAAACACAATAACGAGTGTTCACGGCGACAGTATTTACACGTGGTTTATTAAAAACATTTACATATGAGGAGAATTGATATGTTTGAGTCCAGGCGCTGAATCACGTGTAGAGCTCGAAGTCCAGGCGTTTGGAGTTGTAGAACTGTGACCCCGCCTGGTCCATGCGCCGGCAGTACACGCCGCTGGAGAAATAGCCCTCGTCCACCCAGTCCTGCAAAAACAAAGTGTGTTCATGACTGTCACGTTCTGCTCATTTTAGCTCATCATCGTCATTAAAAAAAGGTGCGTCGACGAAATTATATTGTTATAATCTTTGTAGACTAAAACAACACTGTTCGCAAGTTTGCGTCAGGCATTCGGACTGAAGCGAGGGCTCAGCGTGGACACTAGGGATGTACTGATCCGATAAGGTAGCAGCAAAATGCTAATGCTAAGGCCAACTAATCAAGGCTGGGACAGAAACTATGATTGGATCGCCTAAAGTAATCAAATAATATTATTAGTCACTACTGGAGCGGCCAAGTGTTTGTGTATTTTAGTTTATTAAATTCCAGCATCTTCCTGGTTCCAGTGCGACTTTGGCACTGGAACCAGGAAGATGCATGTTTGGTGTTTAGAACATATTTCCCGTGAACTTTTAGACTCGATAAGTTGTATCTTTCATTATTATAAAGATAATCAGATTTAATGCCAGTTGGAATCAAACTTAGTGCTTCCTAAAGACATTCAAAGCAGTTTATTTGTGACTGAAGCGCAGACGTAAGGAGATTACAGTCCCACCTGCGCAAAGCGAGGGGGCGACGTCTGGACTGGGCTGTTTAAGCCACTAACAGGATTTACAACAACAGGAGGCGCGACTGAAATATTAAAAATACTGTACATTTACAAAAGGATGAAGCAAACGTTTATACACGTGACCACTGTAGTGACTTTAATGTGAGCTTTAGTGATTTACAGTGACCTGTTTTAACCTCTTAACCCCCGCCTGAACCGAGCACATTTTCTCCAGTCTGGCTTTACCCAAATCTAAAAGCTTCTTGAAAAAAGTGTCAAAATAGCAACAAAAAAGACGAAAAAGTGACAAAAATGTGATGAAAAATTACAAGAATGTGACAAAAAAAGTGATGAAAATGTGATGAAAAAGTGATGAAAATGTGATGAAAAAATTACAAAAATGTGATGAAAAAATTACAAAAATGTGACAAAAAAGTGATGAAAAAATTACAAAAATGTGACAAAAAGTGATGAAAAAATTACAAAAATGTGATGGAAAAGTGACAAAAATGTGACAAAAAAGTGATGAAAATGTGATGAAAAAGTGATGAAATGTGATGAAAAAATTACAAAAATGTGATGAAAAAATTACAAAATGTGACAAAAAAGTGATGAAAATGTGATGAAAAAATTACAAAAATGTGATGGAAAAATAAAAAAATGACAAAAAATGATGAAAAATTTGATGAAAAGTGACGAAAAATGTGTTAAAAAAGTGACAAATTTTTTTTTTTTAATGTGACGAAAAAGTGATAAAAATGTGATGAAAAAGTGACAAAAAGTGACAAAAGAGCAACCAAGAGTAACAGCAAAGTGACGATGGTGACAAAGAATAAAGCGACTACAATCCAGCAACAACACAAGGATAAAGCTCCATGTAGATGAGTTTTGTGGGTCTTAGCTTTCAAACGAGGCTGTGACCTTTTAGATTCAGGTAAAGCTGAACTGGAGAAAACGCGCTGAGGGGTTAAACATCTTAACACCTGGAGTCCTCACCTGCATCTGCTGACTAGTGAAGGGGCCATAGACCTCGGAGCCGTCCTTGTTCTCCCATCTGTACTCCCACATCACCTCCTCCCTCACTGCAGAGAACACAGAGCTCACACTTTTACACCTTTAAGATACAGATGTTCATTTGAAACGTCTGCTGTAGATTAATGACAGTATGAGGGGGAAATGTGTTGCAAGTTTTCTGTAATTTTATGTTTTCATATAAAAATAAGGCGTTTCATCTCGGTTTCAGCCTCTCCTGCTACACCAGACCTGTCAGTATTTGTGAATGAATAAGCGTTTGTAAGCTCAGACCTAGCTCCTCTTCTTCCTGTTCTTCCGTTTTTGAGTCCAGTTTTTCATCGAACTTGTCCCCGAACATGTCCAGCTCGTCCTCCTCGTCCTCCGCCTCGGTCTTTCTCTGCGCCGGCTTCGGATTCTTTAACCTGAACGAGGAAAAGCAGGGAGAAAAACACTTTACAGGTTGCATTCATCATGTTTTTGAACTCGTCATGAAGTCGTGATATGAGATGGAGCAGGGGCTCGAGCGTTGCTGCTGGCGTTTCGGACACGGGAGTCTGACCTCACCTGTAGTTGAGTTCTCGTAGGTTTGCTGGTAGATCTCGTACTGTCCGGACCCGACCAGCCGATCGGCCAGAGCGGTGAGTCTGTCCAGTTTATCTGCGTCTCTCGCCGTTTCCTCCGCCGCTTCACTGTCCTCCGTCAGCTTCTTCTTCTTCCCCTTTAACCCTCCTAACCTGCACAGACACGTGGGTCATCCCTCACCGGACACCAGGACAAATGGATCTTTTACTTTGGAGCCTTTATAGAACTGTAGTGGACCAGAAAGAGTTATATCTTTCAGATGGAGTGGAGTAAAAGTACACAAATACTAGGGCTGAACGATATGGACAAAATTTAAAGCAGTACTAAGTAACTCTTGCCCCCAGAGGCCATAAGCGCAACTGCAGGTGTCGTAGCAAGTTACGATTTTTTAACTTATTAATTGTCCGTGAGAGTAAATACTACGCTGACAGAAAAGACAAAGGGACAGAGGGATGTTGTTCATCCAGTTATACAATGGAGATCATTTTTTTCACTCAAACTTGGCTGTAAATACTGTTTAAGTGGCGCTAGCCCGCAGTTAGCTTTGCCCGTTAGCCTGTTAGCTTCTTCTCCGTGATTCCATTAGTGTTTATTGTGACTCCGCCCCGGTGGCAGGAAAGTTGCAAGCATGGTTTTCTGGTCAGAGACACCAGGGGGAGATGAAAGACCCCCAATCATCCCATTAACACTTGTATTACCCCCAGAGGGACTACGGAGAGGATTATTAAGGTAAACACGTTACTTAGTACTGCTTTAATATCTCGATATTCATGCCAGATATCTCGATATCGATACGACACAATATAACTATGGGTTAGGTGAAAACCAAGCATTTTCATTTATGAAAATCTATATAGTTTATATCTTGCTCTTTTCAATTTTAATGTTTTGAATGTTCATATCTCAATATCGATACGATAACGATATATCTTTCAGCCCTAACAAATACTGCTTTAGTAAAGTACAGATCCTCAAAAACTCAACTTAATGACAGTAACTTTACTTCAAGCGGACTCAGCACTGAGTTGCTGCAGAACAGGTGATTTGGCAAAAGAGAGAAACAGAGACCAATCACAGAGGACTTGAGTAACGTGAAACACTGCAGGTTAATGGGGGAAAAAAATAATTTCAGAGATATCGATATGAAACATGTAGATTATGGACATGAATATGAGAAAAACGGTCTATATTCCTCCTGTCTTTAGCCGCTGCTGTCTCCCACAAAGGAAATGACCATATTTGGATTACAGCGTCATCTCGGTCACAGCCTTTCCTGCTACACGTGGATACCAAACACATGTCAGTATTTGTAAATGAATAATCGTGGGAAAGACCAGGGAGCGACACAGACATGATGGAGTCACTTCCTGGACAAATCTGGCTCATTAGAAAGAGAAAAACATCGTAAAGAAAGAGTTCGAGTTGTTAAAACGAAGATGTGAAGGAGAAAACCATCTAAAATCTCACGCAATGCCAGTCCTCACCTCCGGAGGGCAGCAGCCACTGTCTCCCCGGGCTGCAGCATCTCCACCACGGCCTGTGTGAGCTGTGTGTGAGTGAGCGCGGCCAGTGGATCCTCCGCGGGCTCTTCCTCTTTCTCCTCCTCGTCCTCCTCCTCGTCCTTCGGCTCTCGCTCGTCCTCCCGTCGCTTCTCCTCCTCCGCCTCGTCCTCGTCTCCGCTCTGCGCTTCCTCTTCGCCGCCAGGCCCTTCTTCTTCTTCTTAAACGGCTGCTCCTTTACCCGCACCTGGAACGACGAGGAGAAGTTATTGACTCTCTCAGGTTTCTCTCCTGGATCCTGACTTACTCACTGAAAATGGGTCATAGATCTGTCAGTCATTTACATTTAAATAAACAAGAAACTACAGTCCTGTTTAAAAAGGAATAAATCAACCCCAAATTAATCTTCTTAATAATTATAAAAACTATCATTAAAAGTAGGGGTGTTGAAAAATATCGATTCGCCGATATATCGCGATATTACGTCGCGCGATTCTCGTATCGATACAAAAGCGCCCGTATCGATATTTAAACATCTATTTTTGGGGAAATATTCATTGCAGCATCTCTCTTTGGTCCTGCACTTTTACTCCCGCCCGCTAGATGGCAGCGCACCGCGCAGCCCGCTTGAGTAACATTAGAATTTAGTGAGAGTTAGAGAAACACAGGAAGAGCTTAGCATGGAAAAGAATGAGCTATGAGACGCTACGGGGCTCTTTTAAAACTCTACATTTGGCTTTGGCTTTTACAGCAAAGACAGAGACCTGGATTATTACGAGAGCCACAGCTTTGTGCATATTGCTGAGTGCGTCGCCGCTGCGTTTGGAGAGGATTTATCTTCGTAGCATGGATTTCTTCGCAGCATTTTATTACGGAATTAAACGAAACCGAGGTGAAACTACAGTAAATACAGCAGGCTCATGTTAAACCTGTGTCTCGCCACTGCAGTACTACGACACAAGTTTAAAAGAGCCTGCTGTATGTAGTTTCCCCTCTGCATCAGTTGTGTGCTACTGCTGCGCGTGATGCCCGTGTCATTATGTCCCTGATCTACGAGTGACACTCGTTGTGGAGTAGACACGATTTTAAATGCCCCGTCTGAGTTATTGTATATTTTAATGGATGAAACCCATAATAGTTACTGATCGCCAAGGACTCCCAACTATAGAAATACTAGAAAACGTGCATCCCCAGTAATTGGTTTCATTACTAGGTTTCCAAGAAATCTGTTTTCCGTTCAAAGTTACATAATCACCATAAACACCACAGTCACAAGCACATTAGTGAAAAGCATTTATATCATAAGATAGATCAAATGTATTTGATACAAATCTAATGAAGGTGGACTAGTTTACTGAATAGTTGTTTCCAAAGTAGTAAAAAAATAATCGCAATAATCGTCTAATTCTTCAATATCGGGATATATCGTATCGTATCGTATCGTGACCCTTGTATCGGGATACGTATCGTATCGCCTGAGACTAGGGCTGAACGATTTTCGAAAATAATCTAATTGCGATTTTTTTTTCTTCAATATTGCGATTGCGATTAAATATGCGATTATTGTTGCAAGGTCCTCTTCTCATGTATTTTTCACCTAACACAAGCAATAAATCAGTCTGTTTCATAACAAACAATATTAGATTAATTTGAAGTGAAAATTGCAACAAAATTGTTGTTTGACCTATTCAAAATTTGTGAAAATGTGGACTGCACTTCTTAAAACTGTCTGAACTTAACAGTACAGTCTATAAATAAATATATATTATATATATATTAAAAAAAAAAAAGATATAACTCACTGAGCAAGACAGTAACATCACCCATACTAAGGTGCAGGAAAAGTAAGAACAAACGCCTGCTTTAACTAGTTGGAAAAGTTTTAGGAAATCAAACTCCCAATTAATACAAAATATTATTTCGGCCAATCAAATCCCTGTCTGAGCTGCGACTCGTAGTTGCTTCAGATGCGCGTTATTGATGGACACGGAGAGGCCAGATGGAGCACACGCCAAAACACAGTGGAATTAGGAGCAGCATTTTAGTTTTGGGATGTGACTTTGGACAATATGAAGAAAGAGAAGCACAGTGACGCAAGGAGACATGAGGTGCCAAACACAGACACGTCTCTTTGACTCGCAGCCATTTAGTGACATTTCAGCACTAAACAGCACATTTCCTCAGCAAAATAAGACATGGCACGGACTCCTGCCTCGGATCGTAGTTTCCAACACTTTTCACACAGCAGTTTAGTGTTTATATCTAGCGTCTGTACTACCTACGGAGCGCATATGCGGTAGATGCAAAGGTAAATAAAGGCACATGGCACATCGCCTCCGCGGATACTTAATGGTCGTGAACCGTCATTATGCTTTTGAGATAAGTTCTTTATCCACAACATTCCCAAACATAAGCCTCCTAAACTGAGCCACAAACAACTCTTTACAAGCAGCACAGGCTCACCTATATCTCTGTGGAGGCAGAGACGTAAGAATCCGGAGGTGAGGGAGTTTCTGTGATCATCAGAGCGTGTAGTAGCAGCGAGGGAATGGCGTGATGAGCGCTGCGGCTAACACAATGCTAACGGAGAAGAAAGCAATAGTCCTTCGCGGTGGCTGCATGATAAACGCTGATATTTTCACTGTACATCCACAATCTACCGCGCACCTTAACTAGACTGAGACGTAAACAAAAGCACGCGGCGGAGCGGACTTTGCTGCCATATCTCGCTGCTTCATTCACTTCCAAAATCGCGTGCCCTGCGATTACGAAATCGCGTTGTGTCATATCGCGATAAAATTGCAAATGCAATTAATCGTTCAGCCCTACCTGAGACTAGGCGATACACACCCCTAATTAAAAGTAATTTATTTGTGTGACAGTGTTTGGTCCAAGTGTTTAAAACTGTAGTGCTGCCCCCTGCTGGTCTGACTGAATTCTTGATCATTGTTGGCCTCTATTGACTGTGAAAACAGTGGAGCACTGCTGCCTCATTAGTATGCATGACGTTGCTCATTAATATGCATGGGGTCATCAAAGTATCGATATCGGAATAACAAGTATCGGCATCGTATCGTCCCGCAAAATATCGCGATATATCAGAATATCGATATATTGTCACACTCCTAGAATTAAACGCAGGCACTGAAAAAAAAATCTTCTCTCTTTAGATCTCAGTTTTAATTAAAGTGAATTAGTTGTTTCAGCTCAAATAAATGATCCCCCCCAATTTTGCATGTTTTTAAAATTTTCCCAGTTTCCCCTCCTTTTTTTGCTGTATTTTCCGCAATTACAATTTTTTTGCTTATCTTGCCCCAATTTTTTTTTACTTTTGCAAAATTTTTATTACTTATATTTTTCTTATTTCTATTTTTCAAACTTTGTCCAAATTTATTGGCAGATCTTTGCCAAAGCAGCGGCGATGGGCGCCGGGCAGGTGGAAAACATGGTTGTGGATTATGCAAAAGAAGCTTTGCTGGCGCTAATGATCGACAAAATGAGTTAGAATCATTGGATAAAGAGGTTAAAAGCAGCAAGTTCGACGACTGATCCCAGAAGATCGAGTACACAGTGAGTGCAGAGTTTTTCTGTGCAGTAAAGTCGGGCTGTTGCACTGACCCCTTTGACATGAAGCGTGTGTTTGTTCCTATTGTAACATCTTGATAGATCCAGTTCGCGTTTGCCCGTGTTACTGTGAAAAACTATGGCAGTATACAGTAAATGGACCGTCCCGACGCTGGGCTGGTCGACTCGCTCTTTGTGTAACTTGATTTGGCAAACCTCGTCAATAGACGACGATGTCAGTGCAATTTGATGCTGTCCAGCACAGCTACAATATGCTAATAAGACTATAGGGAAGTAGGACATATTATTTAATCAATATGAACAGTGTAGACGCCCTTCAGACTTGCAGTGTAGACATGTAAGCCAGGACTATATAAGGTTTTACAGCTGAGCTTCCCAAACAGAGGACCAAGCCCAAAACATGTAGTTGGCATTCATTAAAAGATTTGGTTTGGCTTATTTAAAGACCTGCTGTTTGCATTAAATAGAAAACAACAAATGCGTCTAACAGGAGCAATGTGTGAGGGTTATAAAAGTGGTCAAGAACAACGAGAACAGCGGCAAAAAAGGATGAAAATACAACAAAAGAGCCACAAAACGAAACAAAGAAGCAACAAACGAGACAAAACAGAGATGAAAACACGACAAGAGTAAACAAAAACAACGTAGCGTGAGATGTTCAGCAGCGTTTAGGCCTAAGACGACGCCGTGGAAACGAGATACTGTGTGGAGGACATTATAGTGCGGTACCCAGTCGATGTTGTCCAGCCAGTTGTCTCGTATCTGCGTTTCTTTCTTGATGAAGTAGTTTCCCTCTGAGTCGAAGTATCCCTCCTCCATCTCCTCCTTCAGGTTGAAGGGGGTGATGGACACGCCCTCATCGTAGTCGATCGTGGCGTTCTCCTGACCTACAACAAGAAACACACTGTCAGTCTGCTCGTCTTAAGGCCCTGACTGAGCTCCCTTTCCAATGCAATAAACGAGAAGTCTGTATCACTTTTGGTCCCTGAGATCTCTGCCCTTCATCGGCCGATATGTTGTAAAATACACAAATAGCGTCGGGTCCTAACACTGAAGCACGGCTGAAATGCAGAGGAAACATCGGCCTCACCTTCCACATCGTCGTCGGCTAAAATGTCATATTTGCTGCTCTTTTCCTCGGCCTCATCCTCTTCGTCGCTGTCCAGAGAGTGTTTCCCTTTGAACCGAGAGCCGGGGCCTTCCACCGCCTCCACGCTCTGCAGAGACAAACAAACAGGGGTTAAAGTGGGCGGGAACACTCGGGAACAGCGTTCCCGCACCTTTGCGTGGCAAAAGAAAAAAAAAGTTAATGTCTGCGACTTTTCGCACAACGAAAGTCTGCCTGTGAGATAAATCAATGCAATAAAAATAGTACGTCAGGCCAGGGGTAGGACCGGCGTTCCAGCACCGTGGGTAGTTTTATTGTTAATTTGCTAAATGTGCGCTGGACAAAAGTCCACTCTTCAGAGAAACTGGAGAAATAATCATAAGATCAGCAGCAGGTCAGTCTGCTCCTCATGTGCGCGTGTTTAACGCGCCTCAATATAACAGTATTTATCACGAAATCATCAACTTTATGGACATAAACTAATCCATAAACAGAGTCTACTCTTCCCAAGCTTTAGCCCATTTTTTATTTCACATCAATCAGCCTCATATTTTCGGTTTTACAGATAAATTTATGCAGCATAACAGAAAAGAGATAAAACAGTGCGGCGTTACGGCGCGATGTCGACCTTTTTCACAAAGTTTTTCCTCTGATCTGATCCTCTGAATCTGTCCGCGGTTTAAAATTAACAACAGAGTCATGAATCCTGGTTAAAGTTGAGTCTTTAGACTCGTCTGGAGCCTGTGTCGTCTCCTCACTGCTCAGAAAATCCACTTTAACCACTGCACACAAACGATCACAGCGTTACGATTAAGACAGAAGACGTCTCTGTGACATCAGACTTTAATAGTTAAACCGCTCAAATCAGTTAAGGTTATTGTCACTAGGGCTAAAAGATATATCGTTATCGTATCAATATCGAGACATGAACATTCAAGATAATAATATCATAAAAGCAAGATATAAACGATACAGATTGTCATCAATGAAACTGCAGTCTTTTGTATTATGATGTTTTTATTTTTCTGGACAATGCTTGTTTTTCACTGAACCATAGTTATATCGTATCGAGAAATCTGGCATGAATATCGAGATATTAAATTGTGTCCGTATCGTTCAGCCTGAATTCTCACAACGAAATTCTAGCAGAGGAAAAAGAAACTGACACTGGAAGAAACTAGATACGCACTAAACTTTGCACCAACACACTGAACTGTCCCTCAGAGCCGCCATGTTTTTTCTCTTTTATACGTTTAAAATGGATAAAAACAGCATTTTATGCTTTGATAGAATCATATTATTACTGTATCCCTAATGCAGACATAAATACACCGGAAAATTGTTTTGAATCGATGTTGCCTTTATTAAAACTTAAATTAAACGTAATGAACTCTGGCACGAAGATATAGCGTCAAAATAGCGTTAAAGGAATAACGTCACACACTGATCAAAAGCCTTGGTGTGTATGGTATACTGCACCTTTTTCGTGGGAAGCTCTTCTTCTATGCCCAAATCGCCGATACCGTCATCAAACGTCACTTTCCTCTTTGACATTTTGCTAAAACGACACAAAACGAGGACACGTTATTCACGAAAAGCCGCGGGACGGATCAGAAACTCAGAATTGCCCGATGTTGTTTTGAATGGCGCTGTAAACACGTTAGCTGTTAGCATCAGGCGCTAACAACATTTAGGGGAAAACGAGGCTAAAATACTTTTCAGCGCGTGACTGTGACGACCCAAATGTGCCGCTCATTACTATTAAACACGTCATTCATACTGCGTTAAAAAGGTGCATGAAACTAAGAGATAAAATATAAAAGGGGGAAAACCTGCAGAATTTGAAACGACGTTCTCTCACGTTTTTTCTTCGCCAGATGTGTTCACTTCCGGTTTACTCCAGGGCCGCACCACACTGCAAACAGCGCAGCCTAGCGGAGAGTAAGAGTTTTACGGCTTAACCTCTTACCCCCCGCCTGAACCGAGGGCATTTTCTGCAGTTCAGCTTTACCCAAATCTAAAAGCTTCTTGACTGGAGCTTACACAGCCTATAGGCCAGTGTAACGCCTCATTTGAAAGCTAAGACAACGTTGTTACCGCCTCATCGCTTTTTTGTTGTATTTTTGTCACATTTTTGTCATGTTTTTGCCATGCTTTGTTGTGTTTTTGTATTTTAAAAACGTTGTTTTTGTCGGTTTTTTGCCATGTTTTAGGTGCTTTTTTATTTTTTTTACTGTTCCATTGCATTTTTGTGTCTTTTTGTTTTGTTTTTGTCGTTTTAATCGCTATTTTTGGCTCTTATTTTCAAGACACTTTTAGAAGAACCAAACTGGAGAAAATGTGCTCGGTTCAGGTGGGAGTTAAGAGGTTAAGAGAGGAATATTGTATATAAATATATAAATAAAGGACATAAATAACCACGATTTTACTTAAAACTGTACTTCTTTGTGCGGTTCTGACACAGATCTTTATATTTCTACATGGGGGAAATGGCACTGTATTCAGATTCATTTATTTTTTATTATAATCACTGAGTAAAAATAAGCCGAATGCCCATCTGGACTGCGCATGTGTGGGCCATCAGGCTCCTAATGTCGGCCCAAACAAACCAAACCTCCATTGAAATGTGTGAGTTCAGGTAGCAGAGCGTGAACACTGAAGTATATTGAGCCATAACCGTGAACTATAAGGCTTACGGGCATTGGTTTACAGACTATAAGTCTCAAGTGACATTTCTTGCAAATATTTAAGTTGTCAATATCTTGAAAGGGAAAAGTCAGGGCGGCTCCGTAGGCAGGAGCGGACCATCGCGGACAGGGGAACGACAGGACCTGGGATCAGCCCGACACAGACACCCTCACTTTTTAAATCATTTGAATTCGTCTTGTAATCACAGGGAAAGTTCCAAAACGGTGTTGATGTTAAATATAGTGGGTACATTTCCGTCTGTCAGATTAGCGACCGATTAGCTCTGTTGTTCCATCAGATCACTCGTAAAAAAAATAAAAATAAAGTACATTTAGAGGCAGAGCCTATGTGTGTATGTGGATCTCTCTGCTCACAATTAAGAAAAAGATTTCGTCTACTGTCCACCTCCTTATTGACACAAAAAGAGGATTCTATGTTTTTATTTCTCATTTCAGTTTAAATGTTGTGAATATCGGCGACATGAGGCATCTATTAATTTATAAATACATTTATTAATACATCTAAAACTGCATTTTTTTGTTTCATTGTATTTAATAAAAATATGGAGATTCATTCATTCATTTTTACATTTTCAGCAGTAACTTTTTAACAAAACTGCTCCATTGATTTAGAAATATGTCTCTGATTTGTCCCGAATGGTCCCGACGCGGGTCACGTTGGTCCTTCGCCGTCGTCCTTGTTCAACATCCGGATGATCAACATCTGGATGCTGTGGTTTCCAGGGAGACGGGACCCGGCCAGCTCCGATTTGTCGGCCTCGAACGCCCTGAGAGGAACCAGCTCACAGCGCATCGACCAGCGAGCGAGAAGAGCCTCCACTGACCAATCAGAGCTGAGGAGAGACGAAAGGAGCCAATCAGGGGAGAGCTGCTACAAATGCGGACTCTTGGGTTCTCGGAATTGTCGCTACAAGGGATTCTACGGGATTCTACATTTATATAATTTGTGCAGTTTGTGCGTAATAGAGCTCAACAGTCCCGCCCACTTCTGGTCACATGCTGGGAGCAGGAAGTAAAAAAATCCTATTAATTTTAAGCACACATTCTTTGTAAGTCTTAAAAGTCTTCATATATGAATTTTCGAAAATAAATGCATGAAATGAATGGGATTTCACGCTAATTAAAGTTAGCGCTAAAGCTAAGACTTCATAGGTCCGTATATTCAGGGATGAATGTGATCTATGGTTGATAACAGACAAAACTAACAGGATAGTTGCTATTGGTGATGTTTGAGGCTAATGGAGTTCCCAGGGATCCGTTTCTTACCCTACTTTCTTTCCTATGGGGAGTTAGCCGTGTCTCACTGAAATAAATATTTAAACACGTCATCTGACAACATGTTAAAAACGTTATATAAGATGTAAGTACTTCACTGGAGGAGACTTCTGTGTTTACAAATGTAGCTCTTGAAGCTAAAAGCTAACGTCCACAATCGTTTTCCAGTTCAAGCAAAGGAGCCGGTACCTTCTGACTTGGTACGTGGTCCAGAACTGAGCACAAGGGTTCTTCCTGAAGAGAAACGCCACCGTCACCAGGACGCTCTCGAAATCTGCAAAAGAACAAGGTTAGCGTTAAACTCTGACATAAACACTGGTGATAACAGGGAGTAGATGATGAGATCTGCATTTTATTTTATGGAAATTATTGCAATCATTGTTGTGAATTGTTAAAGCGTAAACCCTATTTCATCCAGTCCAGCAAAGTCCAGCTGATGGTCCTACTGCTGAGAAAAAACTTTTTTGTTCAAGTCCTTTGTCTTCCAGAGTGAGACAAAAACACACAGTAATCAACTGGTTAATGGGAATATTTCAGGATTTTTGACATTAGGGCCTAATTTCTAGTTATCCAGAGTATTGCTTGAGTCTGGAAGATATTTTTTTTCTTAAATTCATGCAGTTCTTATATTTGAAGAGGTCTAGTGGCGCAAGGCTAGGGCAAGGCTAAAGCATTTCTATGAGTATAGTTTAGCCTGCCATTAAAACAGTCCTGACCCACTCCACAGTGCACCTGAGGTAAATCACTGGATACAACAGACTAACATATTGCGTTAGTAGCAAAGATGATGTAAAATCAGTACTTGTTGGATCGTGAGAAACGTCCCGGAGCCAAGATGACGTCCAGTCGAGCAGGACAGGACACGAGGCGAGATGGTGGCCCGATCAGCCCCAGCACTGGAAGTCCCGCAGCGTTGGTCCTACAGCTGTGCTCTACAGTTGCACAGGCAGCGAGGCAGGTCTGCGGCGTCCCCGAAGGAGAGACGGAGGCTCCGAGACGACCGCAGGGACCAGGCCGCCACGCCGCTCCTACTGAGGAGACCGGTATAAACAGGGACGCCACGCCCGCTCCTACTGAGGGAGACACGGTATAAACAGGAGCGCCACGCCCGCTCCTAACTGAGAGAGACACAGGTATAACCAGGGAGCGCCACGCTGATCTAACTGAGGGAGACACCAGGTATAAACGCAGGGAGCGCCAGGCACGCCGCGCTCCTAATGAGGGAGACACAAGTATACAGGCGAGCACGCTGCTCCTAACTGAGGAGACACAGGTATAAACCAGGGAGCGCAAAGCTGCTCCTAACTGAGGGAGACACAGGTATAAACCAGGCAGACCACACGCCTGCTCTAACTGAGGGAGACACAGGTATAAACCAGGAGCGCTCACGCTGCTCTACTGAGGGAGACAGGTAATAAACCAGGGCCAGAGCCACGCCCGATCCTAACTGAGGGATGACACCAGGTATAAACCAGGGCAGAGCACGCCTTGCTCTAACTGAGGGAGACACAGGTTAACCAGGGAGCGCCATCGCCTGCTCCTAACTGAGGGAGACACAGAGTATAAACCAGGCAGAGGCCACGCCCGCTCCTAACTGAGGGGAGACAACAGGTATAAACAGGGAGCGCCAAACGCCCGCTCTAACTGAGGGAGACACAAGTATAAAACAGGCAGAGCACGCCTGCTCACCTGAGGGAGCACAACAAAGGTAATAAACCAGGGAGCGCCACGCCAGCTCTAACTGAGGGGAGACACAAGTTAAACCAGCAGAGCAGCCGCGCCTAACTGAGGGAGAACACAGGTAAAACAGGCAGAGCCACGCTCGCTCCTAAACTGAGGGAGACACACAGGTATAAACCAGGCAAGAGCCAACGCGGATCCTAACTGAGGGAGACACAAGGTATAAACCAGGACAGGACTCACCTCACAGAACTGTCTTGTTTTTCAGCTCGTGTCTGCGCTCCATAATCGAACTGAGCCAGCACCACGGCGCGGGACAGACACGTACATCCCAAAACCTGGAGGTCAGGACCTGGGACGAAAAGAAACCTTGCGTTTAACTCCTTATAATAAATCTATTCTTTTTAGTACTGTATACATCAATATATTGGCCACAAAAGACTGGTGGAACTATTTTCGGATTTGGTACTTACAGAATGGCTCCAATAATAAATAATAGGTTAATATTGGGCCGGGCAATACATATTTTTAATTAAAAACAGTCTGACCCACTTCCACAGTGCACCTACGATACTATAGAAATGCATTCGCTTGGGCCTACCTGCGCCATAGACTCTTCAAATATAAGAACTGCATGATTTAAGAAAAAATTATCTCCAACTCAACAACACTCTGGATAACTAGGAAATGAGCCCATTCAAAAAATCCTGAAAATATCCTTTAACTCTTCACAGTGAACTCCACCTAAGCCATAGTTAGCCGCGTCAGTCTTTGAAGCATAGCTCTTCTGTCAGGCGTAAAAAAAAAAGGTATGAAACAGGGATGTAATGAAAGAATCACCCTGCCCAAACGTAATCAAAGGCAAACTTACTAAACTGCTCTAATGGTAAAGTCAAAGATTTAAACATAAATCTGAACCTGCTGGGATCGTCACACTTCAAACATTCCTCTGGACTCATCGTTCGTATCTTTAAACGGAAGATTTATTGCTACTTTGAAAGACTCCGGCTCAGCCTTGGCCATAATGTATTGATGAAGAGTCGATTAAAATTTATCATATTTTTTCAGGCTTTGTTGCGTGATTTGTAGAACAGCACCTGGAATCACCATCGGCATAATAAGACGGGACGTCCAAGCCATTGGAAACGCGCTTAGTTCTGGCGGGATAGAAACCGACAATCATAATCCTCGTTTTTCAGAGTGCGAGTCGTCAGTAAATGTTGGCAGAACATTTTAGTTGTCTGGGCGCTAAGTGCGCTTTTTACTCTGCGCTTTTTCTGCTTTTAAAGATTTCACACGATTAGGAGGATACAAAAGTGTGTGTGCACATTGGATACGAGTCAAGCACGCGATAAAACGGTGTTCTGTCACGGGTTTTTTTGTATGCTTTAAAACGAGGTGAGAGTGTGGAAAAAGCCGGTTAGCAGCGAGGGGGTAATGTAGGTTTAGCGCAGTTTAGCTTTTGGGCTAACTGTGAGCTTTTCTGAACCAAACAGGGGGAAATGAACCACAAAAGTAAAAAGCGGATCAAAGAGGCGAAGCGGAGCGCCAGGCCCGAGCTGAAGGATCCGCGACTGGGTCAAACATGGATATCACGAAGCTTTCGACTTGTCGCACCGCAGCGTCAAGGTAACGTCCACACACACAGCGCTCCGCCGTCAGGAGCTAATGTGGCTATGCTAACAGGAACCGTGCAGCTCGGCACGTACGCGATGTACACTACACAATAACACCATGATTTTTATTTATTTATTCAACCTCTGACCAGACTCATGTTACTCAAATACGAGCACGATTTTTAAATAAAACATCAGAAGTAAATTGTTGAAGTAAAAAGTACTTTGGGGGAAAACTTAGGGTTTGCGCTGGGCATTACTAATAAATCTTGCCAAAAAGAGGCTTTAAATATCATTAAAATGGTTCAACATTGAAGTCATTGTACTATAATGACAATTCTGAAATATTTACTGGTTAAGTTCTTCAAAATCACATTCAACAACAGTTCTGGCTAAAATTGTTCACAACTTTTGCTCAAAAGTTTCCTATAATGTATTAAAAATTCCCCTCTTTCCTGTTTGATTGAATGTTGGCAATGTTAATGAAATGAGGCCGTATTTGTAGCGTTAAAAAAAATATACTATCTGAGCAAAGCATAAATCTGTGTTACTTGAATACTGTGAGTATTCGTAGCTGCCATAAAAGTGTGATCAATGGTTCAGGACTGACAAATTATGAGAAACAAAGCAAGTCCAAATATTTACTGAAGTGTATACAGATTAATGAAGTGCTGGAAACACAAACTGCATGTGTTTTATTGTCACGTTAAGCTTTTTTTGTCACAACATTTACCATCAGTGGAAGGAGTAACTATTATACTCAAGTTAATGCAGATACTTCAATACAATATTACTCAAGTACTAATAAAAAGTGGCTTCCTAGGTATTTAATCACCCTTGAACAAGCTTTTCTAGTCAATGTTACGTGTTTCAAAGTCAATCATTAAGGCGTGAATCAGCTGCTCATAAATGCTCTGCACCAACGCCCTGTGTTTGTTTTGTCTCTTCAGCCGATTAAATTGTTTCTGTAAACGCCATTATCATTGTTATGCGCAGGTTACTGCCTTAACTCTGCATAATATGTGCACTCAATTGGAAAGCGCTGCAATCTGTTTGTCTTTTAATCTTTTCTATTTTATTTTTTGTGTTTAAACCGTATAATTCAGATTCAGAAAACTTTATTGATCCCTCAAGGGCAATTAATTTGCTGCAACCTCAGACAGAAATTGCACAAACATTCACAACACTCATGTGTGTCACTTCCAACAGCACAGACAATAGCAGATAATAAAAAGGACACTTTTCAAAAAGGTCAATGTCACTTAGTAAACACACACTGCCTTCAGAATTCAACAGTTCAGTGACAGAGGGAACACAAGAGTTGGAGAAACGATTGTTTTCCGAAAAGGTACATTAAAACAACGTCCAGAAGGCATGAGCGAAAACTCAGAGGACAGAGCCTGGAGAGGCCGACCCAAGATACATTTAGCTTCTTTAGCGCCTGCTCCTCCCATAGAGACTTTAGGTCCCTATTTTAACTCCAAGATTTCAGAGCAGATTTTGACAATGTTTTGCAGTTTGTTTTTATCTTTCAGCAGACAACCTTGACCCAGCAAAAACAAATGAAAAAGTTAATACCCTCTCTATGAAACAGCAGTAAGTTTGCAGAGAATCTGTTGTTTACATTAAAAAGGTTCAGTTTCTTAAAGATAAGATCTCTGCTGACCACCCTTTAAAAACGATCTGTTATTTGCGTCAAATCCGAACTTGATTATCCATCAAGAACAAGATTTTGGTACTTCTCACCACTCACCATGAATGACATGCTGCCGAGCGAGGTACTCTAGTCGCACGCTGTGGAAGCGTCCGGAAGGGTAAAATACTATTGCCTGCTCATAAGGAGCAATAATTCAGGAGTGATAAAGCTGCCCCTTCCCAGCAGCACAATGGGTTCAATTCTTATTTCACAAAGCAAAACATACCTGTTTTCCTTTTTATTGGTTGTAATGATCAAAAGTACATTAAATCAGCGGGAATCACAAACCTCTCAGCCTCCTCCCCATAGTAAACATGTAATCTGCCTGTCTATTTCAAGCAGTAATTGAGAAGAACTTTAATGTCAATTTACAGCTGAACAGCAATGTGTAGATCAGATGTTGGGTTTGTCTAGAAGGCCCCCCCCCCCCCCCCAAAAAAAAAATAGCTTTTTTAAAATATATATATATATATATATATATATATATATTAATATATATATATATATATATAAATAAAACTCTATTACGATTTGATGTGATCCCCCCCCCCATTTCAAACAAAATAACTGCGAACTATCGATATATTTAAAATATATATATTTATTGTTTTTAATTAAAGTGAACCAACAAACAAAATTGCAAAGGCAAACCCTTTCTCTAACTAAAAAGTCACTATGCAGCAACAAAGATTGTTAAACATCCAAATTATTTATACTGTATTTTGGATTAAGCAAATAAACAAAAATCCTGAGGTAACTGAGGCACATTTGTACAGCAGGACCTTATTCCTCTAAGCAGAGAACTAATAAATAAAATAAAATAAATGTCAAAAAAAACAAAAAATTAAATTCTAAAAAAAAACAAAAATCTAAAATCGATTTTTTGAAAATTGAATCGATTTGACCTACCAATCGATTTTTAATCAAATAGATTTTTCCCCAGCCCTAGTTAGTCCTGTCTGTCAGCGACACTGTGGGTCAAACTGACCAGCATGTTCTTAGAGGTCGGGGAAACCGGAGGAAATCACAGACAATCAGGTCTCACAGCTTGACATCTCTAATGATGATACACGGTGATGAAGCAAAGCTCATGAGACTGGGGTTCTTCCCACCTCGCGCCTGGTGGCTTAGCTGCAAGTCTTGCCCGGATACCTCCTCGTTTGTCCCTTTGTTGTTGCTGTAGCGCCTCTTGTGATGCCTCCACTGTGCTGCAGGTGTTTGGGCTCTCGGTGCGTCTTCAGTGTTTCAGAAGAAGACATTTGTTGATTTGCAGGTCTCAAATGCGCCTCAAGATCTTTAGATTAGAGCAAAAAAACGATTTCAATTCAAATCGAGTTGGTCAAATTGATTCATATTTTCAGAAAAACTAATTTTTATTTTTTGGTATTAATGATTTGGATGTTTAAAATCTTTGTAATAAACTGCACACGGCATTGTGACTTTTCAGGTTGTTTTTTTTACAATTTCTTTGAAACATATACTCAGCAGTTTGTTTTTTTAAATAGGGGGGAGAAAATCTAATGGTAATCGAGTTGTTCTTCTTTATAAGACAGATTTTGGGGGTTAAAAATTGCTCTACTTTAGGTCATCAGCTAACTGTTTCTTTAAAAAAGCGGTTTCCTTCATGGCTAGTACGGACTCTGCTGTAAAAAAACCGCTGAATCCCACAAAAAACGGCAAATATGATCCAAATCTAAAAGCTTCTCGACTGGAGAGCTACAGTGTAACGCCTCATTTGAAAGCTAAGACCTACAAAACTGATCCTAACTTTTTTGTCACGTTGTCCCTGCGTTTTTGTCTCCATATTTGTTACTTTTTAGTCGTGTTTTTGCCGCTTCCTAATTGTGTTATTGTTGCTTTTTCCGGCACGTTTTTGTCGCTCTTTTGTTGCATTTTTCAAGAAGTTGGAGAAAATCGGTTCATGTGGGGGTTAAAGCGGTACCTGAATAATCCGTTCCGCAGTCCCTCTGGGGGTAATACAAGTGTTATTGGGATGATTGCCTCCGGGTCGGAGTCACCAATACACATTAATGGAATCACGAAGAAGAAGCTAACAGGCTAACTGCGGGCTAGCGCCACTTAAACAGTATTTACAGCCAAGTTTGAGTGAAAAAAGATCTCCATTGTGTAATTGGATGAACAATATCCCTCTGTCCCTTTGTCTTTTCTGTCAGCGTAGTATTTACTCTCACGGACAATTAATGAGTAAAAAACACAACATGCTACGACACCTGCAGTTGAGCTTATGGCCTCCAGGGGAAAGAGTTACGTAGTTCTGCTTTAAGAGATTAAACATTGTGGAGCACAGAAATTGCAAATGCAGTTTGTAGGAAAAGGCAAAAAACGCTGCTGTGCCAAGGAAGAGGGAGGCCAATTCTTTATGCGCCGCCATGGAAACTGAAATAGTGTTCTTGAAGTTTTTGTGAAATAATTGACTCTGTGCATAACTTCAAATCATAACCACGCCGCCCAAGAAGTGACTTCCTGTTTCAATCCAGCACGCCAAAATAAAAGCACACAGCTCGTCTCATTGATTAGTTCAGCAGGTACTTGCAACATTACAAGAGTATAATTAAATACACACATTTCAAGTTTAATCTGTTGCAGAAGAAAGTTGAACTAATGAATAAGAAGTGTTTTATTTTGGTGTGCTGGATCGAAACAGGAAGTCACTGCTTGTTATGATTTGAAGCACAGAGTCAGTTGTTCTGTGGTGAAGCTACTCTTTGATTTTTAGGAGCAAAACTTGAGCGTAAAGAAAAACCAAGCCACTCTTCCTGCATCAGAATCTCTTTATATTTTTACTCTAAAAGTTGCTAATTAATTTAAAGTCTTTATAATATTGTGTGCAGAATGAGCATTGTGTCTTTTGTAGGGGTGTCCATGATTAACAGATTAACCAGTTAACCGTTAAAAATTGCGTAACCGAGTAAAAGCATTGGTTAGTGCTCACACTAATGGTTAAAGGGATATTTCAGGATGTTTGACATTGGGCCTCATTTCCTAGTTATCCAGAGTGTTGTTGATGTCTGGAGATATTTTTTTCTTAATTCATGCAGTTCTTATATTTGAAGAGTCTAGTGGCGCTAGGCTAATGCCAGGCTAAAGCATTTCTATGGTATCAGTTAGCCTGCATTAAAAACAGTCTGACCCACTCCACAGTGCACCTGAGGTAAATCACTTATAACACCAGACTAACCATATACATGTCTGTGTTAATAGAATCATTTAAAATAAGTTATATTTGAGCAGCATCAGCTTCGTGGCTGTAAGCTAACGCAGCGGCGGAGTGATCTGTGAGAAAATAGTCCTCAAAATGCGGTAATTCATGTGATACAAGGTCAGTTATATTTCAAAAATGATTCTATTAACACAGACATTTATATGGTTAGTCTGGTGTTATAAGTGATTTACCTCAGGTGCACTGTGGAGTGGGTCACACTGTTTTTAATGCAGGCTAACTGATACCATAGAAATGCTTTAGCCTTGTCCTAGCCTAGCGCACTAGACTCTTCAAATATAAGAACTGCATGAATTTAAGAAAAAATATCTCCAGACATCAACAACACTCTGGATAACTAGGAAATGAGGCCCAATGTCAGAAATCCTGAAATATCCCTTTAAGCGAGTATTAACCGCTAAGGGCCTCGGTTAACGGTTCATGAAAAACGTGCCGCCCTAGTCTTCTGTAAATCTGTTCTGAATCGGTCGTGTCTGTGTGTTTGTCTCCAGGACAACGTGGAGCGCGTGGACGCCTCGCGCCTCAGCCCAGAGGAGTTCATCACGAGGTTCGAGCGGCCGTACAAGCCGTGGTGCTGATGAACTGTCAGGACGGATGGGCCGCCAAAGAGAAGTGGACCCTGGAGCGGCTCAAGCGCAAATACCGTAACCAGAAGTTCAAGTGCGGCGAGGACAACGACGGCTACTCGGTGAAGATGAAGATGAAGTACTACGTGGATTACCTGGAGAGCACCCGCGACGACAGCCCGCTCTACATCTTCGACAGCAGCTACGGCGAGCACGCCAAGCGCAAGAAGCTGCTGGAGGACTACGCCGTGCCCGTGTTCTTCACCGACGACCTGTTTCAGTTCGCAGGGGAGAAACGCCGACCGCGCCTACAGGTGAGAGAGCCCCCTACAGGTGAGTAGAGCCCCCTACAGGTGAGGAGAGCCCCTACAGGTGAGGAGAGCCCCTACAGGTGAGAGAGCCCCCTACAGGTGAGGAGAGCCCCCTACAGGTGAGGAGAGCCCCCTACAGGTGAGGAGAGCCCCCTACAGGTGAGAGAGCCCCCTACAGGTGAGGAGAGGCCCCTACAGGTGAGAGAGCCCCCTACAGGTGAGGAGAGCCCCCTACAGGTGAGGAGAGCCCCTACAGGTGAGGAGAGCCCCCATAAGGTGAGAGAGCCCCCTACAGGTGAGAGAGCCCCTACAGGTGAGGAGCGCCCCCTACAGGTGAGGAGAGCCCCCTACGGTGAGGAGAGCCCCTACAGGTGAGGAGAGCCCCCTACAGGTGAGAGAGCCCCCCATAGGTGAGAGAGCCCCCTACAGGTGAGGAGAGCCCCTACAGGTGAGGAGAGCCCCCTACAGGTGAGGAGAGCCCCCCTATAGGTGAGAGAGCCCCCCCTACAGGTGAGAGAGCCCCCCTATAGGTGAGGAGAGCCCCTACAGTGAGGAGAGCCCCCTATAGGTGAGAGAGCCCCCTATAGGTGAGAGAGCCCCCCTATAGGTGAGGAGAGCCCCCTATAGGTGAGGAGAGCCCCTATAGGTGAGGAGAGCCCCCTATAGGTGAGGAGAGCCCCCCTATAGGTGAGGAGAGCCCCTATAGGTGAGAGCCCCCTATAGGTGAGGAGCCCCCTACAGGTGAGAGAGGCCCCTACAGGTGAGAGAGGCCCCTTAGTGAGAGGCCCTATAGGTGAGAGAGGCCCTATAGGTTGGGAGAGGCCCTATAGGTGAGAGAGCCCCTATAGGTAGGGAGAGCCCCTATAGGTGAGAGAGGCCCTACAGGTGAGAGAGGCCCCTATAGGTGAGAGAGGCCCCTATAGGTGAGAGACCCCCTACAGGTGAGAGAGGCCCTATAGGTGAGGAGAACCCCTATAGGTGAGAGAGCCCCTATAGGTGAGGAGAGCCCCTACAGGTGAGAGAGGCCCCTACAGGTGAGAGAGGCCCCTATAGGTGAGAGAGGCCCCTATAGGTGAGAGAGCCCCCTACAGGTGAGAGAGGCCCTATAGGTGAGAGCCCCTAAGGTGAGAGCCCCCTATAGGTGAGAGAGCCCCCCTATAGGTGAGAGAGCCCCCCATAGGTGAGAGAGCCCCTACAGGTGAGAGAGGCCCCTATAGGTGAGAGAGGCCCCTATAGGTGAGAGAGCCCCTACAGGTGAGGAGAGCCCCCTAGAGGTGAGAGAGCCCCCTACAGGTGAGGAGGCCTATAGGTGAGAGAGCCCCCTACCCTATAGGTGAGAGAGCCCCTACAGGTGAGAGAGGCCCCCTACAGGTGAGAGAGCCCCCCTATAGGTGAGAGAGCCCCTACAGTGAGGAGAGCCCCCCTATAGGTGAGAGAGCCCCTACAGGTGAGGAGAAGCCCCCCTATAGGTGAGGAGAGCCCCCTATAGTGAGAGAGCCCCCCTATAGGTGAGAGAGCCCCCCCTATAGGTGAGAGAGCCCCCCTATAGTGAGAGAGCCCCCCTATAGGTGAGAGAGGCCCTACAGGTGGAGAGCCCCCCCTACAGGTGAGAGAGCCCCCTATAGGTGAGAGAGCCCCCTATAGGTGAGAGAGCCCCCCCTATAGGTGAGAGAGCCCTACTAGGTGAGAGAGCCCCCCTACAGTGAGGAGAGCCCCTATAGGTGAGGAGAGCCCCCTATAGGTGAGAGACCCCCCTATAGGTGAGAGAGCCCCCCCTATAGGTGAGAGAGCCCCCTATAGGTGAGAGAGGCCCTACAGGTGGAGGCCCCCCGGTGAGAGAGCCCCTATAGGTGAGAGAGGCCCCTACAGGTGAGGAGAGCCCCCCCTATAGGTGAGAGAGCCCCCCTATAGGTGAGGAGAGGCCCCTATAGGTGAGAGAGGCCCCTATAGGTGAGAGAGCCCCCTATAGGTGAGAGAGGCCCCTACAGGTGAGAGAGCCCCTACAGTGAGAGAGGCCCTACAGGTGAGAGAGGCCCTACAGGTGAGGAGAGCCCCCTACAGGTGAGAGAGCCCCTATAGGTGAGAGAGCCCCCTATAGGTGAGAGAGGCCCCTATAGGTGAGAGAGCCCCCCCTACAGGTGAGAGAGGCCCCTACAGGTGAGGAGAGGCCCCTACAGGTGAGAGAGGCCCCTACAGGTGAGAGAGCCCTATAGGTGAGAGAGGCCCCTATAGGTGCCCCCTATAGGTGAGAGAGGCCCCTACAGGTGAGAGAGGCCTACAGGTGAGAGAGGCCCCTATAGGTGAGAGAGGCCCCTATAGGTGAGAGAGCCCCTACAGGTGAGAGAGGCCCCTATAGGTGAGAGAGGCCCCTACAGGTGAGGAGAGCCCCCTACAGGTGAGAGAGCCCCCTATAGGTGAGAGAGCCCCTATAGGTGAGAGAGCCCCTATAGGTTGAGAGAGCCCCCTATAGGTGAGAGAGGCCCCTATAGGTGAGAGAGGCCCCTACAGGTGAGAGAGGCCCCTATAGGTGAGAGAGGCCCCCTACAGGTGAGGAGAGCCCCTATAGGTGAGGGAGCCCCCCTACAGGTGAGAAGAGCCCCCCTATAGGTGAGAGAGGCCCCTATAGGTGAGAGAGCCCCCTACAGGTGAGAGAGCCCCCTACAGGTGAGGAGAGCCCCCTATAGGTGAGGAGAGCCCCCTACAGGTGAGGAGAGCCCCCCCTATAGGTGAGGAGAGCCCCCCCTACAGGTGAGGAGAGCCCCCCCTATAGGTGAGGAGAGCCCCCCTATAGGTGAGGAGAGCCCCCCTACAGGTGAGGAGAGCCCCCCCTACAGGTGAGGAGAGCCCCCCCTATAGGTGAGGAGAGCCCCCCCTATAGGTGAGGAGAGCCCCCCTACAGGTGAGAGCCCCCCTACAGGTGAGAGCCCCCCCTACAGGTGAGAGAGCCCCCTATAGGTGAGGAGAGCCCCCCCTACAGGTGAGGAGAGCCCCCCCTATAGGTGAGGAGAGCCCCCCTATAGTGAGGAGAGCCCCCTATAGGTGAGGAGAGCCCCCCCTATAGGTGAGAGCCCCCCTACAGGTGAGAGCCCCCCCTACAGGTGAGAGAGCCCCCTATAGGTGAGGAGAGCCCCCCTATAGGTGAGGAGAGCCCCCCCTATAGGTGAGGAGAGCCCCCCCTATAGGTGAGGAGAGCCCCTATAGGTGAGGAGAGCCCCCCTATAGGTGAGAGAGCCCCCCTATAGGTGAGGAGAGCCCCCCCATAGGTGAGGAGAGCCCCCCTATAGGTGAGGAGAGCCCCCCCTATAGGTGAGAGAGCCCCCCCCTATAGGTGAGAGAGCCCCCCTAAGGTGAGGAGAGCCCCCCCTATAGGTGAGGAGAGCCCCCCCTATAGGTGAGGAGAGCCCCCCCTATAGGTGAGGAGAGCCCCCCTATAGGTGAGGAGAGCCCCCCTACAGGTGAGAGAGCCCCCCTACAGGTGAGAGAGCCCCCCTACAGGTGAGAGCCCCCCTACAGGTGAGAGAGCCCCCCTAAGGTGAGGAGAGCCCCCCTATAGGTGAGGAGAGCCCCCCCTATAGGTGAGGAGAGCCCCCCCTATAGGTGAGAGAGCCCCCCCTATAGGTGAGAGAGCCCCCCTATAGTGAGAGAGCCCCCCTATAGGTGAGGAGCCCCCCTATAGGTGAGAGAGCCCCCCTATAGGTGAGAGAGCCCCCCTATAGGTGAGAGAGCCCCCCTATAGGTGAGAGAGCCCCCCCTATAGGTGAGAGAGCCCCCCTATAGGTGAGGAGAGCCCCCCTATAGGTGAGGAGAGCCCCCCCTATAGGTGAGAGAGCCCCCCCTATAGGTGAGGAGAGCCCCCCTATAGGTGAGAGAGCGCCCCCTATAGGTGAGGAGAGCCCCCCCCCTATAGGTGAGAGAGCCCCCCCTATAGGTGAGAGAGCCCCCCCTATAGGTGAGAGAGCCCCCCCTATAGGTGAGGAGAGCCCCCCCTATAGGTGAGAGAGCCCCCTACAGGTGAGGAGAGCCCCCCTATAGGTGAGAGAGCCCCCTACAGGTGGGGAGAGCCCCCTATAGGTGAGAGAGCCCCCTACAGGTGGGAGAGCCCCTATAGGTGAGAGAGCCCCCTATAGGTGGAGAGCCCTACAGGGAGGAGCCCCTATAGCGTAGAGAGCCCCCTATTAGGTGAGAGAGCCCCCTATAGGTGAGAGAGCCCCCCTTATAGGTGAGAGAGCCCCCTACAGGTGAGAGAGCCCCTACAGGTGAGAGAGCCCCCTATAGGTGAGAGAGGCCCCTACAGGTGAGGAGAGCCGCCTATAGGTGAGGAGAGCCCCCTACAGGTGAGGAGAGGCCCCTACAGGTGAGGAGAGGCCCCTACAGGTGAGGAGAGCCCCTATAGGTGAGGAGAGGCCCCCCTATAGGTGAGAGAGCCCCCTATAGGTGAGGAGAGCCCCCCCTATAGGTGAGAGAGCCCCCTATAGGTGAGAGAGCCCCCTACAGGTGAGAGAGCCCCTACAGGTGAGAGAGCCCCCTACAGGTGAGGAGAGCCCCCTATAGGTGAGAGAGCCCCCTATAGGTGAGAGAGCCCCCTACAGGTGAGAGAGCCCCCTACAGGTGAGAGAGCCCCCTACAGGTGAGAGAGCCCCCCTATAGGTGAGAGAGCCCCCTATAGTGAGAGACCCCCTAAGGTGAGAGAGCCCCTATAGGTGAGAGAGCCCCCTATAGGTGAGAGAGCCCCTACAGGTGAGAGAGCCCCCTACAGGTGAGAGAGCCCCTATAGGTGAGAGAGGCCCCTATAGGTGAGAGAGCCCCTATAGGTGAGAGAGGCCCCTACAGGTGAGGAGAGGCCCCTACAGGTGAGGAGAGCCCCTACAGGTGAGGAGAGGCCCCTACAGGTGAGGAGAGCCCCCTATAGTGAGAGAGGCCCCTATAGGTGAGAGAGCCCCTACAGGTGAGAGAGCCCCCTACAGGTGAGGAGAGCCCCCTACAGGTGAGGAGAGGCCCCTATAGGTGAGAGAGGCCCCTATAGGTGAGAGAGGCCCTATAGGTGAGAGAGCCCCCTACAGGTGAGAGAGCCCCCTACAGGTGAGGAGAGCCCCCTACAGGTGAGGCTGGGTACTGTTAAATGACACCAGTATGATATCGAAAAATAAAAGTATCGAAAGCAGGTACCGAAATATATCTTTAGATCCAAGTTTGATGCTGTTGGTCCAGGGACAGCGTTAAAGGAAGTGACTTGGATGTTTCAGCTGTTTTTTTTATTTTTTCCCCACATTTTTTCAATTTCTTCTTTTTGCCCCAATTATTTCTCGTTTTCCCAATTTTTGCGAAATTTTACTTGCTAATATTTTCTAGCGCTGCCAACTTTGGTCATTTAGTAAACTCATTTTTCATTTTAGATTTTCATTGGTCGACTAAATGCACGCACTTTTTGCATCAATTAAAGGGATATTTCAGGATTTTTGACATTGGGCCTCATTTCCTAGTTATCCAGAGTGTTGTTGATGTCTGGAGATATTTTTTTCTTAAATTCATGCAGTTCTTATATTTGAAGAGTCTAGTGGCGCTAGGCTAGGGCAAGGCTAAAGCATTTCTATGGTATCAGTTAGCCTGCATTAAAAACAGTGTGACCCACTCCACAGTGCACCTGAGGTAAATCACTTATAACACCAGACTAACCATATAAATGTCTGTGTTAATAGAATAATGTTTGAAATATAACTGACCTTGTATCACATGAATTACCGCATTTTCAGGGACTATTTTCTCGCAGATCACTCCGCCTTCTATCGGCTAGACTTCTACAGTTGTTTAAAGTGCACCGCAAAGTCAAGAAAGCGGCCTGAAAGGAAGTCTGACACGGGACTACGCGGGCGGTGCATTTAAAAAAATAAAGCACATGGTTCGTGTTTACATTACGGCGAAACCGAGACAAGTGTCACACGGAGACGTCTGACCCGGAGGACATTTGAGAACAGGGACGATGATGATGGAAGAGAACTACCACTTTATTTGGATTATATGGATGTGGACAGGCCACTCCTGGAGCCTCCACCTTAACGTGGTGGAGGGGTTTGAGCTCTGTTGTCGGGGGCTTGGTGCCCCTGGTAGGGTCTCCCATGGCAAACAGGTCCTAGGTGACGGGTCAGACAAAGAGCGGTTCAGAAGCCCCTTATGAGAGACCAACAGGCCTGGTTAGAACCATGAGGCCGCCCTTCTGTGGACCCACCACCTGCAGGGGGCGCTATAGGGGCTGGTGCAATGTGATTTGGGCAACTTAGACAGGTGGTTTGTGATAACCTCTTGTTCCTCAGGTGGTTCGTGATGGGCCCGTCCCGCTCGGGCACTGGGATCCACATCGACCGCTGGGCACCTCGGCCTGGAACGCCCTGGTTCAGGGGCACAAGCGCTGGTGCCTGTTCCCGACGCACACGCCGCGGGAGCTGATCAAAGTGACCCGGGACGACGGCGGGAACCAGCAGGACGAGGCCATCACGTGGTTCAACGTCATCTACCCGCGCACCCAGGAGCCCGGCTGGCCCAGGAGTTCAGGCCCCTGGAGGTCCTGCAGCGGCCGGGAGAGACCGTCTTTGTACCAGGTAAGGGCCGCGCTCAGTCGTCCAGGAGCTACCCTTAACCAAGTGCATTTTCTCCACTCTGGCTTTGCCCAAATCTGAAAGCTTCTCGAGTGGAGAGCAACAGTGTAATGCCTCATTTGAAAGCTAAGGCCTACAAAACTGATTGTAACTCTTTTGGTGCTTTATCTACGGCCCGTTCACCGGTCAGCAGATGCAGGTGAGGACTCCAGGTGTAAAGACGTTTAACCACTCAGCGCGTTTTCTCCAGTTCAGCTTTACCTGAATCTAAAAGGTCACAGCCTCATTTGAAAGCTAAGACCCACAAAACTCACCTAAATGGAGCTTTTTCCTTGCGTTGTTGCTGGGTTGTAGTCACTTTGTCACATTTTTGTCACTTTTTCGTCACATTTTTGTCACTTTTTTGTAATTTTTTCATATTTTCGTCACATTTTTGTAATTTTTTCATCATATTTTTGTCACTTTTTGTCACTTTTTCGTCACATTTTTGTAATTTTTTCGTCACATTTTTGTAATTTTTCATCATATTTTTGTCACTTTTTTGTCACTTTTTCGTCACATTTTTGTAATTTTTTCGTCACATTTTTGTCACATTTTTAATTTTTTTCATCACATTTTCGTCACATTTTTGTAATTTTTTCGTCACATTTTTGTAATTTTTTCGTCACATTTTTGTAATTTTTTTCATCACATTTTTGTCACTTTGTCTGAGGGAGCCTTCTACCCCGGGAGCAGCGGTTGGCTGTGGCTGTGTGGGCGCTGTCCTCTGGGTGGATGGAGGTGTGGTGTTTCTGCTGCGCCTCAGCTGGGTGCCCTGTGGCTGATGTGCCGCTCCCGGTGCAGACGGCTCCTCTGATGGTGTGTCCTTACCTGGTTCATCTGTGCCCAGACTCAGCCCTACGTCCATTATCTCATCGTGTGTGTGTGTGTGTGTGTGTGTGTGTGTGTGGGGGGGTGTGTGTGGGGTGTGTGTGTGTGTGTGTGGGGGTGTGTGTGTGTGGGGGTGTGGGGGTGGGGGTGTGGGTGTGGGGGTGTGGGTGGCGGTATTATTGTCTGTCTTTATTTTGAAGAGTGGGTGTTTGGGTGGGTGGGAACTGCTTTTAATCTGTAAAGCACTTTGCGTTATAACCTTGTATGAAAAGCGCTTTTTAAATAAAGTTTTGATTGATTTTGACTTTTCCATCACATTTTTGTCACTTTTTCGTCACTTTTCCATCACATTTTTGTCACACTTTCGTCACTTCTCTGTTATTCGGTTGCTCTGTTCTGTTATTCTTTGGTTGCTTTTTGTTGCGTTTTCGTCTCTTTTTTTGTTGCTATTTTGACACTTTTTTCAAGAAGCTTTTAGATTTGGCTAAAGCCAAACTGGAGAAATGTGCTCGGTTCAGGTGGGGGTTAAGAGGTTAAAATAGTTTGGAGTCTGTAGGACCTACTGTATCTGTTTTGCCCAGTGCTATTGTTACGTGCATCAGTGGTCCCCAACTTGTTTGTCTCGTGTACCCTCGAGTTGTTCATTTATTCTCCGAGTAGTGCAATGTTTAGAACTTAAGTGCCCCAGGTGTCCACACGATCATGAACTTCAGTAAATGTAACGGCCGTTGTAACCAGCAGAGGGCACTAAAGAGCCAGTATTCTGTTTAATCACTGCTCCAATGACTCGCATGTAAAACAAAACCTCTTACCTCTTAGGTACATAAACATTATTATTAGATTTGAACTTAAAATACAAATACTATCCCTGTCTTAAAATGATAGACGGTTTTGAATATTATTTGTATTTCCTGTATGAATAGTTTGTTCAGCTTTTATGGTGGTATGAAATGTGTCGTTACCATCTTCAGCCTGACTTCATATTCCTCTCGTGTGTGAAGTTTTACTGCAGTACTGTGAAGTAGTTACTGTAGTATTTAGTTGTGGGCGGGACAGACCGTGACCCAGATCAGGCCGAGCAGACAAACCAGATTAACCCCAGACACTCACCTGTTTCTGTAATCCTCCTTCAAAGTAAGAGCCCAGACCTGCTGTACGTCAGAGAGTCCGAGAATACAATTGTTTTTACCACCAGGAAGAACTCCAACATGGTGGCGCTCCCTGGTCCTTCCCAAGTACCTGACATGTTTGGTATCCACGTGACCGAGATGACGCTGTAATCCAAATATGGTCATTTCCTTTTGTGAGAGACAGCAGCGGCTAAAGACGGGAGAAATATATACAGAGCGCATGTGCAGACTGTGTTACGGTTGGAGCCTATTAAAGACTTGCAGTTGTGTTGGGATGTTTGATGTTCTCCAAAGAAGTCCAGATGTAACAAAGAGAGGAGGAGACGCTCCTCTGACACCGGAGAACTTTATTTACCATCACAGGGGCTGTGCTGGGACATCACTTCGGCCCAGGAATTTACTGATTTAGACCGACTCATAGGTTTTACGGAGTTATTGATATTCATAAGGCTAAACACACCGTCTGAGCCTGGTACAACTCCACCGCCTGCACTAAGTTATGGAGATAAAATACTTACCACTTTTTCTACTCGCACGTAGGGATGTCAGGATTAACCGGTTTTACGATTACCACGATTATAAAAGGACGCGGTCGGTTATCCGTAACATTTCTCACGCTGACGCACGAGCCGCTGCACGACATAAACAGCGTAAACTCAGCGGTAGTTGAGCGAGGCAGAAGGACGCTCTCCTCCAGTGTTGTATCCACCCAAAAACGATTGAAGTCAGCAGAGTGGGACGTCTTTACATCCGTTATGCAAACCCTGTCGTCAGAAAATCACAGCAAAAGGCGCTGATATCGGCTACGTCCAATATAAACAACATCTTGGAGATAATCCTTCGCTGTGAATGTCCAGGTCAAAGTAACGAACTGTATAATTCACAAAAAAGTTGTCCAGATGTTGGGAAACAGCCACAACTGGCTCAGGATGTAAAGAAAAAGCTAACGCGCTCCGCTCTGCTTCAGCGTAACAGAAAGGAAAGTGAAACCGCGCACATGTGGAAATCAGCTGTTCAAAAGAGTCTCCTTAGTCATTTTGTAAACACGTTTCATTCTCTGTTCATCAAAACATCTGACAAATAATTAAGCAGCAGCAGAACTTTAGAGAACAGGAAACCGAGCCTAGACTGTGGCCTAATAATATATAGTCAAATAATTATGATCATTATGGTCATTATAAAGAATTATTATATGGCCCTTCACAATGCAAGTAGAACGCTCCATTGATTTGAATGTGATTTCCCAACGTTCTACCTGTGTTACAAGCACGAACTCCGTTGCCATTGGCAGCGGTCATTATTTTTTCAGAGGTCTTCTATCAAAAAATATTGACCGCTGCCAATGGCAACGGAGTTTGTGCTTGTAATACAGGTCTTTCATATCACTCCGCGAGTAGTAGTAGCAGACACTATCTCTGTCCCCGTCCCTGCGAGAGAAGTTGGGGGAATCGCTCGTGAAGTTAACGGGAGTCCGACTTTCAACTTACCCAGAGATTCACCACCATTCCTCCTCTCCAACTGCAGCTTCAACTAAGTAGCTAGCCGTGCTGCTACTAGCCTCGCCACACTGCCTGGAATCAACAAACGTTGCCAAACAACGCGCAAACTTTTGGGAACTATTTGCCGCGGAAATCATTAAATAAACCTTTCTGTCTTCATAAAAGTGTATGAAGTTTATTTGTGTGTGTACAGTTGGCAAACAGCCGTTTCGGGAAATAAGTACCTTCAGGGCGAACGTCCAGTTCGCCCTGAAGGTACTTATTTTCCCAATAATGACCGGCGTTCTATACATTATCCCTTACGTAAGGTTGACATTGTTTTGTATTATTCAATGTAGGCCTATTTATTTTAATGCAAAACAATCATAAAGCAGTTTTCATTTTTACAAACAGTGAATGTTTACAAGTTCAAGTATTAAAATCTTTTTAAAGACAAAAACTAAAATATCAGTTCTTTCCTTTCATTCGGTCAATAATCGTGAATAATCGTAAAATCGCAATATTTTCTCTCACAATAATCGTGACTCAAAAAATTGAAGTCGTGACGCCCCTACTCATGCGGACACTTCTGTCTCCGCTGGATTGGACTGCACCAACTTGAACTAAAGCAGAGGGCTGTTCCACTTAAACACCCTTAAACCCCTCTGAGTTAGGGCAGTGTCTAATGGTTTCTCCCTGCCAAAACTTTGATGAGAAGGTTTTCCCTGATTTTGATACGCCAATCATTCGATTTACCTGACAATTACGCTTGTGTTACTTGATTAATGCCTGACGGACCGGAGACGGCACGTGCGGCTGGGGAAGATCGTCTCGGACACTCGGACTACAAACACTGGGATCCCTCAGGGCTGTGTGCTTTCCCCCTGGCTCTTCTCCCTGTACACAAACTGCTGCACCTCCAGTCACCAGTCTGTTACACTGATCAAGTTTGCGGACGACGCCACAGGAGATTTAAATCATCCTAGAGGCGACGTTAAAAGAGCCAGTGAGGCTTGTAAGAGACACTTGGCCACAGCACATTGATTAGAGCGTGGCAGAAGGCTCCTGTAAGGCTTTGTTATGCCAAGGAAACCAGATAAGTGTTTGTCAGGGGCAATAGCAGCTGAAGTCGACGCGGAGAAGAGATGGAGAAATAAGGAATGCCAACAATGGGCAGCACGAGACGCGCCCTTGGTCGGCTCTACAGGGCCAGAAAACAGTTTCAAGCAACAAACTAGAAACGTGATTTGACTCGTCAGTGCGGACGCGGCTCAACAGTTACTAAACTTTAGGGACGTTTTCATTCCACTCTTTGACAACATCTGCACTTAAGTCGCTCCTACAGACTCCACACTTTACAGACTCTGCTCAACTACACTTGGAAGATTTATTCACTATCTAATTCCTTTTTTCAACCCAAAAAACAAGGAGAAATTTGAATTTATCTTGAATCTACTGTAAATTGACATCCCTTTTAAGTTTAATTCATTTTTCCCTTTTCACCTCCAGCGTCTCGTCTTAAACCTCTGTGTTGGAAAATCATTCACAAGTAGAATTCATAAATAACATATTCTACACAGAAAGAAGGAAAAGAAAAAAACAATCCATACGTTTTTTTCCAGTTTTGGTTCATAAAGTCCATGTTTTTTATGCCCAATATCTGTCTCGTTCCTCATGTCTTTCATGTTCTCCTGATGTTCCTCATGTTCCTCTGGTCTCTTCCAGGCGGCTGGTGGCACGTGGTCCTGAATCTGGACACGACGATCGCGGTGACGCAGAACTTCGCCAGCACCACCAACTTCCCATCGTTTGGCACAAAACCGTCCGGGGCCGACCCAAACTGTCCCGCAAGTGGTACAGGTACGAGCGCGACCGTCACGGCGGCTTTTCCTTGTTTAAACTCACGAGAAAATGTGTCTTATTCGCACCTCCGTCTGCCAACAACGAGAGACGAGCCCCCAATGAGTTCGGTCATGTGAGTTGGATCAGGAGAGACTCAGTTTAGGAAAGAAATGTCCAAATGTTTTCGCTGGTCATTAGTTGGAAGTGACTGGATTCACAAACCTGTCTCGTTCATCTAATGCTGAAAGTCCTTTCGTCGTCCTGAATATCGTCTCCACTCTTGAACTTTGAGACAGTCATGTGACCTTAGTTGATAAGTGCTTAGATCATTCCTCTGTTTGTGTTTGTTTGCTACAGATGTTAAAGCAGTATCTGAGAGTGAGAATGTCATGGAAAACGTTAATCTCACTGCCTGTATGAGCTGCACGTTTTCAAGTTTTTCATTAACCGTTAACCGAGGCCCATAGAACATTAAAAAGAACAGAAACTCCTCCTCACTCCTCCCCGTTTACCATAATGACCATGTTCGAGGGGGAAATCATGGCGGATTCACAGACTCCTCCTCCCCAGCTCTGACGAAGCATGTTCCTAATAAGGGCATAAGGGCGGCATCTTCACTGTAGACTCCGCCCTTGCATGATGTGTAGCTCGCGCAGCTCCAATGCTAACAGTCCGACCCTCATTAGTACGAGATTTCAAAAATGTTCTTTCGAAAACCAGCCTGGTTTCTTTAATTGTGACTAACCCAGCGTTACCTCAGGAGGAATATGTAGCAGAAAGTGTTTAAAAAACAGAAACCAGGCGTTAAAGTTGTTTTTAACGCGTCTAAAGTCCAATGCTTTTCAATGGGGGACTAGCGGCCATATGGAGGTACTACAGCAATGGCGGCCTCTAGTGTTGCGGTCGTAAAGCAGAGCAGCCAGCGGCCATTGACCAGGCCCTTAGCGGTTAATACTCGGTTAAAGTGAATATGACAGATTTTAATGCTCTTGAAAATATGACTTATTTAGATGGATCACATCAGTTGCATAGTCATTCATAATCATCAAGCAGCAATTTTAATGAAGAAATGTTGGGTAGAAAAGTTATTTTTATTAGAATTTTTAAGCTGCTGACAGGAAGTGACATAAAAGAAGGAAACATTCCATAGCAGTTTGACTCATTCATTTCCCATTGACTTAACATGGTTGCACGTTAACAGTTTAAAATTGTTTACCTTCTTCGATGTCACTTCCTGTCGGTGTCCAATAAGGAAGTGAAAACATAAACATCACAAAAATGGTCAAACTAAAGAAACTGGGAATAATCTTTAGCAAAATCTTACATATAATCGTGTGAACTGTGTTTTAGCAAAAATTGTGTCTAATGTGTCATATGCACTTTAACCATTAGTGTGCGCGGCGGTCTCTGCTGGTGCAAAAATGTATTACAAGTATTTTCAATGGCACGGCAAATTCTATACGCAGTTTTTAACGGTTAATCGGTTACCATGGACACCCTAGTATGAGCCCTTTGCCGTTTGTGGCTGCAGGATCCTGAAGCAGGAGCGTCCGGACCTGGCGGCGCTGGCGGATAAAGTGGATCTTCAGGAGGAGACGGGAATCGCCTCCGACAGCTCCAGCGACTCCTCGTCCTCCTCGTCTTCGTCAGACTCCGACTCTGACGTGAGTTACACCAGACGCTTCTTTGATCAGTTAAAGAGGGGGTATTATGCTTTTTTCAATCACATAGCACCAGTCTATAGCATACTACAATGATGACGTAACCTTCTGTTGGTCTGTATATGCAGTAAATTAAAATAACTGCCTTGAATAAAATTGCTCTCTCAAAATGGCTGTACTGAACGTCTTGAAATAGGCCTCTGTCTCTTTAAGAAGCTTTCCGACACGCCCCCTTCAGCACACTGCTGTGGCATCTAAACAACACTACTGTGCGGGGAGGGGGCTCTGCTGAGCTGAGGAGCAGTGGTTGGTGGCTTGGCTGGTGACGAAAGGTCCAGAGGCGTCTCCAGGAGGTGGGGGCGTTCCTAGGAGGACTGAGGCATAGCTACACCTAAAATGGCTGCCGTCTAAGTTTTTACTGATTACTCAAAAATATGTGAATGAGCCAAGGCAACACTCCAGGCATGTGTTTAATGAGGGAATGACATAATAACATGATATAAAGCTTGAAAAAGTCGATTTTACATAATACCCCCCCTTTAAATATGTTTAGTACAGCAGGTCCATATTAAGTATAACTATAAACATGTTGGGTCTGCGATGACTCAAATGAAACAGTGGAATAAAGTTTCCCCGTGTGTTTTCAGGGCGGCTCCGGGTCAGAGTCCATGTCCCACAGGAGGAAGAAGCGACGCACCTGCAGCTCAGCGGCAAACGGAGACACCTGCAGTCAGGACGACTGCGTGAGCAAAGAACGCAGCTCGTCCCGGTGACGCCCAACACGACAACAACGATGACGGTGACACAATCCTGCTGTGACCGTCCCAGACCCGCTCCAAACCTGCTCCAGACCCGCTCCAAACCTGCTCCAGACCCCGCTCCAAACCTGCTCCAGACCCCGCTCCAAACCTGCTCCAGACCCGCTCCAAACCTGCTCCAGACCCCACTCCAAACCTGCTCCAGACCCGCTCCAAACCAGCTCCAGACCCCGCTCCAAACCTGCTCCAGACCCCACTCCAAACCTGCTCCAGACCCCACTCCAAACCAGCTCCAGACCCCGCTCCAAACCAGCTCCAAACCTGCTCCAGACCCCACTCCAAACCTGCTCCAGACCCCGCTCCAAACCTGCTCCAGACCCCGCCCCAAACCCGACAACAACTACAACAACGACGGTGACACAATCCTGCTGTGACCGTCCCATACCCACTCCAGACCTGCTCCAGACCCGCCCACGCATTATTTAAACTAGAGCAACATGGAGTCGAGTGACGAGCCAGCGCCCCCTGTAGGACTGATGGGGACTCACAGTATCCGTTACTCTCACTAAGAATCCGTTTTATTTTCCTGCGTGTCCCGCATGAGGAATCTGCTGCACCTTTGAGAACGTCCCAAACCACTTCTTCAGATCTCGTCTTAACCCTTTTCTCTCGTCTGACAACTCTTTGAACTTTAATTTCTTCTACGTCGAGACGCTGCAGGTCAATGTTGATACTTTTAATCAGTCTTAGTTTTAACTGTCAGAGTAAAAAAACAGCCCAAACTGTGTCTTTACGACGTTTATTCTCTGAGATTTAACCAGGAAGTGACTCCAACATGTCTGTGTCGCTCATTCATTCACAAATACAGGTTTGGTATCCACGTGTAGCAGGAAAGGCTGTGACCGAGATGACACTGTAATCCAAATATGGTAACTTCCTTTGTGGGAGACAGTTTGGAACAGATTGGAAAAGTTTGAACTTTTTTGGAAAATTTCAGAAAATTTTAGAAAAGTAAAATCTTTTGAAGGGGGGAAAAATAAAAAATGAATGAAAAGTTCATATTTATTTTTATTTTTTTAAATTGGGAAAATTTTGGAAAAGTTTTGAACATTTTGGATAATGTCCTCCAACATCGCTGTGTCTTTCCCACACTTCCTCATTGACAAATACTGACATGTTTGGTATCCACGTGTAGCAGGAAAGGCTGTGACCGAGATGACGCTGTAATCCAATTATGGTAACTTCCTTTGTGGGAGACAGTTTGGAACAGATTGGAAAAGTTTGAACTTTTTTGGAAAAGTTTGGAAAATTTCAGAAAATTTTAGAAAAGTAAAAAAAATTGAAAAGTTAGAAATTTTGGGATTTTTTGTGTGTGAAAAATTCAGATTTTTTCTTTTTTTTTCAATTTATTATTTTTTTTAAAGAAAATTGGGAACATTTTGGAAAATGTCCTCCAACATGGCTGTATCTTTCCCACGCTTATTCATTCACAAATACTGACATGTTTGGTATCCACGTGTAGCACGAAAAGGCTGTGACCTCGATGACGCTGTAATCCAAATATGGTCATTTCCTTTGTGGATGAACAACATTTGGACATTTTTTCCACCGGGATTTTTCGATTGAGCTTTGAACCCAAAAAACAAGGAGAAATTTGGATTTTTCAGATTTTTTCAGAAACGAAGCTCGGTCCAAATCTTTGTAACTATTATATCAACAGCAAAACAAAAAACATAAATTTAAGCCCGGCTCGATCTGTTATATAGATTTCGTCGCTTAAAATAACGTCAGTGTTGGCCATTTTTATGCTTAAAATGCTTTATTTTTATATGAAACCTTGCAGTACATTTTCTTATATCAGTAATGTTCAGCAGAAGTTTCAGATTTCTCTGTTTTTAATGTTTCCTGTATTCACCTGCAGCGTCTCGCTAAAGCAACGTTATTTCTCCACCATTTTCTAACCCTGTTGTTTTGTTGAAATCAGAGCTAGACTAGTATTGGCTTCACTCGTCACAGTTTCCTGCTGCTGAAGCTTCGGGCTGAAGAATAAGTTCTGAATGTGGAGCTCCTCGAGTGTGTAGTGCCTAAATGCCCCTCCACTGCCAAACTTCATTTACTCTCTGTATTTGTGTCTTCCCCTCGAATCCTCATCCTCGCTCCAACATGTCAAGTCAGTCTCGTCTTTGCCAAACAAATCTGGGCCGAACGATTGGTTTTGTTTGTGGTTAAAAGTGGCGATATCGACAAAAACAAACACCTCAGTATTTTGGAGACTTTCTCTATCGCGATGATGAAGCTGACAAACGTCTACATTCACATCGCTCTGTCGCTCAAAATAATTGTCCTGAACAGACGACGAAAGGGCAGAGGAAACACTTTCCACATTTCGTCTGTTTTTCCCATTTTTCCCCCCTACAATTTCTAAATTTTATCCCCACACCTTTCCCCAATGTTTTACCTTTTTTTTTCATTCTCAATTCCCCCCCTTTTTATTATGTTTTCCAAATTGTTTTCTTCTATTCTTTCCCATTTATTTTGTATTTTTTCCCCTTGTTTGTTTTAGTTTAAATTTTATGTTTTCAATCTATTAGATTAAAATGTTTTAAGTTTTCTTTTTTCCCCTTTTTTTTTTTTTTTTTTTTAGATTACAATTTTTTCCAATTTTTTTTCTTCTATTTTTTCTTTTTTCCTTTTATTCAATTTTTTTTTCCCCAATTTTTTTTTCAATTTGTTCCCGTCATTTTCATTACGATGTTTTCCACACTTTTCCCTCTATTGTTTCCAATATTTTTCCTTTTTGTTCCCCCTTTTGTTTGTTTGTTTCCCCCATTTTCAAATCTTTACCCACATTTTTTTTCACAATTTAAAAAATAATAATTCTTTTCCCCCATTTTATTCTTTTTTTCCCACAATTTCCCCCCCCCCCATTTTTTTTCTTTTCTTTTCCCTTGTTTTCCCACTTTACCTGAATTTTATTTTTGTTCAGTTTTGATTCCCCCCCCCCACACACACACACATACTCTTTATTACCATTTCCCCACATTTTTTCCTTTCTATATTTTCCCAAATTTCCCCAATATTCTTCCACAATTTCTATATATTTACTTTTTATTTCCATTTTCCCGCATTTCTTCACATTGGAGATGAACTCTATCTAAGCAGCAGTTGTGATCTGATCTGATTTGTTCAGCCTTAAACGTGTTCTCCTGTTTGTCTGATGAATCGATATGTGAAAAATGTTTAATATGTGAAAAATCAAGGCCTGTAGAAGCGACTCCATTTAATGATTTATATCTGTGTAAAATCGACTCGTATTTACCAATGTGCTCGGTTTTCCGTGATTCTAAACCTCGAGGTGAAGGTCACGAAACGGTGAAATGTTTTCTCTTGTTGCTGCTGTGACTGAACAAACGGCGTTAATGTTTCTGTCGTCGTGTTAGAGACGTCTCTGAGCCCGTCTCCTCCGTCTCAGACTAAAAGTGCCTAAACACGTGTTGCTGTTAATGAAATAAAGGTTTTCTACTCATGAGCTCGCTGCCTTGCTTTGTTTTGTGCTCAGGGTTCGAATTACAAAGTGGTTTTCGGGGGAGCCCTATTTTCCGATCCTCCCTGACTAACTTTAACGCTTTTGGTGCGTGTGAGAAGTTCAAGTGTTGACGTAAACGTAGTAATTTCAGTGCAGCGCCGCCACACATGGATGGTCACAGCAGGAGACACAGCATTGCATTTATTAGCGGAGACAGATGTTCGGAAATAGAAAAAAAAACAGATGTTCGGAAATAGTAATGTAATGAGCGAATAAACACACAGCATTGACACATTTTTTATATCATCATTTATTTCAGGAACCTTAATGTACAGAAAATCCAAATCTATATGCGACACAAAAAATGGACAGTGTTTTAGAGCTCCCCCTAAAAGTCTCAAAGTAGGCTTTCAGGGGAGCCCAGGTCCTTTTCAGGGGAGCCCAGGTCCCCTTGGCTCCCCCGTAATTCGAACATGGTTTGTGCTAAATGAACGACTCTTACTAAGTTTCTGATGCCCTGTTTACCTTTTTGAATTTCAAACGATTATCACTAAAAACATGTACAATAGGTGAATCCATCAGCCTGGCTCCACATCTGGAGATGGGTCAAAGGATGGGACGAATAACAGTGTTACCGCGGGGCGTTAAGTTCACTTAGAATTGTGCCAAAATCAAGGCCTTTAAAGGGATATTTCAGGATTTTTGACATTGGGCCTCATTTCCTAGTTATCCAGAGTGTTGTTGATGTCTGGAGATATTTTTTTCTTAAATTCATGCAGTTCTTATATTTGAAGAGTCTAGTGGCGCTAGGCTAGGGCAAGGCTAAAGCATTTCTATGGTATCAGTTAGCCTGCATTAAAACAGTGTGACCCACTCCACAGTGCACCTGAGGTAAATCACTTATAACACCAGACTAACCATATAAATGTCTGTGTTAATAGAATCATTTAAAATAACTTATATTTGAGCAGCATCAGCTTCGTGGCTGTAAGCTAACGCAGCGGCGGAGTGATCTGCGAGAAAATAGTCCCTCAAAATGCGGTAATTCATGTGATACAAGGTCAGTTATATTTCAAAATCAGACTGTTTTTACTGTTTTTTGCTAACTGATACCATAGAAATGCTTTAGCCTTGCCCTAGCCTAGCGCCACTAGACTCTTCAAATATAAGAACTGCATGAATTTAAGAAAAAAATATCTCCAGACATCAACAACGCTCTGGATAACTAGGAAATGAGGCCCAATGTCAAAAATCCTGAATTATCCCTTTAAATGTCATTAAAAAGCATTAACCCTTTACAGGGCATGTGACTGTTTTTGGTAATTTCCGCACTTTACATATGGCCTCCCTGTTGCACTTCAGTTAGGGTTAGAAGCACGTAGTCCTCACTCAGAAGAGATCGCCCTATACACAGATCCCGCCTCTGTGGCGTTTGACCAATCAGCAGAGACCGGTCGCGCTCTCAACTTCCTGTTTTCTTTGAAGTCTGAAAAAGACCCAAGTCTGGCTAAACTCGTGGTACATTTCTTTACATAACCTGAAAACTAACCCTGGTAAGTTGATGAAACTCACACATGTTGTTGGTGAATAATTGTGCTAAGTGATATATGTGGTTTTTTTTAGAGGATGTAGTGAAATAAGTGAAATTACAGAATGAAAAGGCAGGACCATATTTGATCACTTGAATCTAAAGTTAATCAGTTTTATCCATATTTGGTCATTTGCCCGTTGCACCCGTTATTCAGACTTACGGTATTTTCTTGACAAAAGATACAGCTATGACTGTTTTTATGTTTCCAAAGGTTATTTTTAGTAAAAATCCTTAGGCAAACAATATTGGAGGTGACTGACCCGCTCACTGACTCCGCCCACTGCTGTAAAGCACAATCACATGACAAAAGCTCTGCCTATGACCAGTGTGATCAAACATCAATATCACAAAACACAACGTCTCCTGAACACCAGCGGGACCTGAAAGTACTTTTGTATATTTTATATATAAACCTTTGTAAAAAAAAAAAACCTGTTAAAGGGCAACGGACTAAATATGGAAACTTCACTCACATTGATTTTCTGCACGATGATGAAACATTTTGAGAAATGTTACAACAGAAATAAATCAGTGTTTAAAGGAACAGGGCCCCGTGTTTCCAGACTGAGATAATGTTCTTACCTGAGCTTAGACGAGTTGATGCGCACCTGTCTGGTCTTTACGCGTGCGCTCAGTCACGCAAAAAGACCAAAGATGTTGTTAGCATTTGGCCTCTCCCAGTATATTCCTATAGCTCCAAACGGGGTGAAGTCAGAAGTGACCACGCTCTTCCACACACACAAAGACCAGACAGGTACGTATCAACTCGTCTAAGCTCAGGTAAGAACATACCTCAGTCTGGAAGAACACTGGCCTGTTCTGTTTCAAAGTATTTCAGTGAGTGCCTGTAAAGAGTTAAATCGGATTTAAAACTGGCGTTAAATCTCGAAACCTCTTAAATTTCCTGAAATATTCTGACGCTGCTCAACACTTTTAAAATATAGTATTTTGGCATTAAAATGGCATTAAAAAGTATTAAATTTGACTTACTTTATGCTTGTATAAAAAAGGCCAGAAAACAAGTCTGCAAGTTCATGAAATTAATACAAATGGTTTATAATTAAGTGTTTCTTTCCCCACAAATGTTTACAATATAGACCCTTTAACTGCTGACATCTCAGTGACATCATCAGTGACATCATCAGTTACATCATCAGTGACATCATCTGGGGGCAGGAAGTGATCAAGAGAAATGAGATTAAACTAAAACTAGCGATTTTAAGTGTAAAACTACAACTGAATAATGTGGTCCTGTTGTGGCTTAAGGTGCCAGAACAAGAGGAATGACATTTGAGACGATAAAATAAGGTTTATCTGATATTTCCAACAACCGTTAGACATTTGTTTATCGTTACTATGACAACAGCTACAATGGAAATAGATAGGAATCGAGCTTCCCGCCTCCAACGAAGCCCGGAGTGTTTACAGACAATTAAAGGGGGACGAAACACATTTTGTTCTACTACAATAAATAAATAAATAAATCAGATATAGTGCCTTTAATCTTCGGGATAAATAATTGCGAACCCTGTAAAACCTTTAGACAGAAACTGAAACCGGAGCTAAACGGACAAACCCCAAAGCTCCGGGACTCACGGGCTAAGTATAGGCTCAGGTCTGACTCAAAGCCTCAGAAACAGCTGCTCCTGAGCGGCTTTTACTCTGAAGAGACTTCCGTCAGGTGGTCCCGCTGTGAACCTGCAGAGCGGAGCCGCCGCAGACTCAGGACCCGCGTTTTACTCAAACAGCGCCATCTGCAGGAAACACCTGGCAACAGCTGCAGCCACTGTGTTATCACATGACCGGGCAGAGGTGGGAGGAGGAGCCAACATATTTACTCAAGTAAGAGTAACGGAGCGTATCCTCTCCAGTTTGCCTTTGCCCAAATCTGAAAGCTTATCGCCTGGACTTTACATTTGAAAGCTAAGACCTACAAAACTGATCTAAACGTTTTTTGTAGATTTTTTCACATGTTTTGGTCACATTATTGGGGCTTGTTCATAGTTAATGTGGCCAAAACACTCCAGAAAAGCAATGGAAACGTGATTAAAAAACACAACAAAATTGACTAAAACACGACAAAAGAAACAGGGAAGACGCTTAGATGAGTTTTGCAGGTCTTAGCTTTCAAATGAGCCGTTGCACTGGCCTACTGGAGTACTGAAAACTGAAACTGAAAAACGAAATAATTCTAAAGAACAAGGAGCACGAGACGATCGACATCTACTTTATAGATCAACATGAAACATTTACTCACAATGGAAAAAGTAACAGTTATTTACTAGACTGGTCGCCTCACTTCTGTCAGTCTAGCCCAGGGCAGCTGTGGCTACAATAGTAGCTTACCACCACCAAGTATGGAGAGAATGAAGAATGCAATGTAAAGCGTCTGAGTGTCCAGGAAAGCGCTATATAAAACCAATGCATTAATATTATTATTAGTAGAAGTAGAAGTAAAAGTACTGTATGATAAAACTACTTTAAGAAGTACAATTGATTTGATTTATTTATTTGAGTTATTATTTACAATATTTACATCATTTCATTTACATTATCACAAAAAAAACAAGAAAAATAAAAATAAATAACTCAAAAGGAGTAGGCCGAAGCAAGAACGCTTATAAGTGCCTAATACAATACAATACAATACAATACAATACAATACATATAGAAAAGTTTGGGATTTCTGAGTGTATTTACTTAGTTTTATAGTTTTCTCTTATTTTTATCATTGCTTATATTACCATTCTAGTCACCATTCTATTGATTTACTTATTGTTTAAATAGTCATAGTGTTTTAGATTTACATATATATATACACACATACAGACATATGTATATATATATATATATGCATACACATACATTACTAGTGCACATATTTATGATACATATCACCATAATAACAATGACAATAGTATCATTCTCAAAAGTATCATCTTCAAATGTATCATGTGTCTCATTTCTATCAGACCTGCTTCACTGTAATAATGATTGTTCTGTCAGTGGTTTTTAATTGTTTTCCCTATTTGTGAGGTTCGTTAAAAAAAAAATCTTCAAAAAAGTTACTTAAGTACATGTAGGCCTACTTGAGTAAATGTAACTTGAAAATAAATCAGACTATTCGCTCAAACAGTTACTCAGTTACTCACAGTAGGCTACACAAGTAATGTACTTGTTTTTCCTTTTATAGGCTTTTTACCTGGGTCACTACACTTGTACTTGAGTAAATAATTTAAAAGTAACGTTACTTGTACTTGTGTAATAGTTCCTCTGGGCTCAGGGATCTTACACGGAGCTCTGATCAAAACAAACTCAATCCGCGGTCGTAGATGTGCGGGCCTCTCCGGTCTGCAGCCCCTCACAGCGGGGTGCAGGAGGGGGCCGGGCCCGGGGGGAGAGCGCTGATGCCCGGGCTCCAGCCTCACTCTCCCGCCTGTCATGGAGCTGGACCCCACGGTGCTCGTCCCGGCGCTGCTGGTCACGCTGCTGGCCGTGTACTTCGCCTCGTCTCTGCTCGGGAAGAAGAGCGACTCCTCCGCCAAGAAGCCGAAGCCCAAAGCGACGTCTGGAGATGATGTCCCCCCGTCCAGAGCCCTGGGAGTCCCGGGAGTCCCGCGGGCCCCGGAGCCGCAGCCAGAGCCGAACATAGAGCCTCCCCCTCGGCGTGTGGAGACCGTCAGACCCGCGGAGCCCGTGGTGGAAGTGAAGGTAAGACTGACACACTTTAAAACTTTAAAACCTTTAAACCTTTAAACCTTTAAACTTTACTGAACATGTTTCATTAATGATGCAGATCTGCAGGTTCTGTAGAGATTTGCTTTTTAAACAAGTTCAGTGGAAATATTTTCAAGTTTGGCTGGAGCTGTTTAAGCAATTCATAGTAAACAGAGGCGAGTATAGTACTCAGTTACTTTACTCCTGAGGCCAGTATAGTACTCAGTTACATTTACTCAAGTACATGTGCTTTAGGGACCATTTGAAGAAATTGAACTTCTTACAGTAGTTTTATCATAATATGGTACTTTAAACTTCTACTTGAATCATGAAAATCATGAAGTATCTGTGTCTTACTTGAGTAAAAATAATAGTTACTTTTACTGTGAGTAAATATGTGAGCGGCAAATGCTTCATTTTGTTCTGTAAAATCAAACAGATTTGAAATATCGGGCCGATATTTGGACATTTTACAGTATTGGCTATCGGCCGATCTCGTGCCGATAAAAGCCGATATCTCTGGGACTGAACGTGATAGAGACTTCCCGTTTGCTTTGGAAAGAGTGAAGTTATGGCTTTAGGATGAGTCACGATGAAAGTTGGTTTATTAGATGTAAGTTTGACTCAGTGAATGTGGATCTGCTGAGTCACAGAGCTGTGAGTTACTTTTAACCTCCACAGTTTATTAATCAAATCAAATCAGCCACTGCTGGAGTGACTAAGTATTTATGTTTTTACAGGATTATAGACCAGACATTTGGAGAAATATCGGCCGTGCATATCGGCATCGGCCCTAGAAAAAAATCATATCGGTCGACCTCTGGTTCTCTCTCTCTTGAATTATTTAGTTTTTTCTGTATTTTCATTTCCTCTCTGGTACAGTGCAGTGTCCTGTAACGTTTCAGGGACATGTGCCTGTGGGAGGGTCATGCAGATGTTCTTTTCAATCCGTCTTTGTCCATAGTGACTCACTGGGACAGCGGAGGAAACAGCTGCCTCCAAACCTGCTGCAGTTCGTTACCGTGGACCAGGGTTTAAAGACGACAGGTCAAAGGTTTCCTGAACATTACTCTCGAGTACAGACTTTCACGACTTTAAAAACCTCTGGTGCTCCATGTGTCCAAACCGCCCCCACCAGCCTGTAACCAGAGCTGAAGCGAGCAGAGAGCACTGCAGGTGGGCGGGGGGTTAGTGGGTGGTGGGTATTAGTGGGTAGGTGTGGGTGGGCGGGTGTTAATTCAATTTCAATTCAACTTTATTCCGGACTCGTAGTCCATAAAAATTAAAATAAAGGACAAGACAAACAATTAAGGTGGCATTTTAAAAGGCAAGTAGTGAGTGAGTAGGTGTGGGTGTTATTGGGCAGGTGTGGGTGGGCGGGTGTTATTGGGCAGGTGTGGGTGGGCGGGTGTTAGTGGGTAGGTGTGGGTGTTATTGGGCAGGTGTGGGTGGGCGGGTGTTATTGGGCAGGTGTGGGTGTTATTGGGCAGGTGTGGGTGGGCGGGTGTTATTGGGCAGGTGTGGGTGTTGTTGGGTAGGTGTGGGTGGGCGGGTGTTAGTGGGTAGGTGTGGGTGTTGTTGGGCAGGTGTGGGTGGGCGGGTGTTAGTGGGTAGGTGTGGGTGGGCGGTGTTAGTGGGTAGGTGTGGGTGGGCGGGTGTTAGTGGGTAGGTGTGGGTGTTGTTGGGCAGGTGTGGTGGGCGGGTGTTGTTGGCAGGTGTGGGTGGGCGGGTGTTAGTGGGTAGGTGTGGGTGTTGTTGGCAGGTGTGGGTGGGCGGGTGTTAGTGAGTAGGTGTGGGTGTTGTTGGGCAGGTGTGGGTGGGCGGGTGTTAGTGAGTAGGTGTGGTGTTAGTGGGCAGGTGTGGGTGGGCGGGTGTTGTTGGGCAGGTGTGGGTGGGCGGGTGTTAGTGGTAGGTGTGGGTGTTGTTGGGCAGGTGTGGGTGGGCGGGTGTTAGTGAGTAGGTGTGGGTGTTGTTGGCAGGTGTGGGTGGCGGGTGTTGTGGGAGGTGTGGGTGGGCGGGTGTTAGTGAGTAGGTGTGGGTGTTGTTGGGCAGGTGTGGGTGGGCGGGTGTTAGTGGTAGGTGTGGGTGGGCGGGTGTTAGTGAGTAGGTGTGGGTGTTGTTGGGCAGGTGTGGGTGGCGGGTGTTGTTGGCAGGTGTGGGTGGGGGGGTGGGGGGGTGCGGGTGTTGTGGGCAGGTGTGGGTGGGCGGTGTTAGTGGGTAGGTGTGGGTGTTGTTGGGCAGGTGGGGTGGGGGTGTTGTGGAGGTGTGGGTGGGCGGGTGTTAGTGAGTAGGTGTGGGTGTTGTTGGGCAGGTGTGGGTGGGCGGGTGTTGTTGGCAGGTGTGGGTGGGCGGGTGTTAGTGAGTAGGTGTGGGTGTTGTTGGGCAGGTGTGGGTGGGCGGGTGTTAGTGGTAGGTGGGGTGGGCAGGTGTGGGTGGGCGGGTGTTGTGAGTAGTGGGGTGTTGTTGGGCAGGTGTGGGTGGGCGGGTGTTAGTGAGTAGGTGTGGGTGTTGTGGGCAGGTGTGGGTGGGCGGGTGTTGTTGGGCAGGTGTGGGGTGTTGTTGGGCAGGTGTGGGTGGGCGGGGTGTTAGTGGAGTGTGGGTGGGGGGTTGGTGGGCAGGTGTGTGGGGTGTTGTTGGGGCAGGTGTGGGTGGGCGGGTGTTAGTGAGTAGTGTGGGTGTTGTTGGCAGGTGTGGGGGGTGTTAGTGGGTAGGTGTGGGTGGGCGGGTGTTAGTGAGTAGGTGTGGGTGTTGTGGCAGGTGTGGGTGGGCGGGTGTTAGTGAGTAGGTGTGGTGGGCGGGTGTTAGTGAGTAGGGTGGGTGTTGTTGGGCAGGTGTGGGTGGGCGGGTGTTAGTGGGTAGGTGTGGGTGTTCTGGGCAGGTGTGGGTGGGCGGGTGTAGTGAGTAGGTGTGGGTGTTGTTGGGCAGGTGTGGGTGGGCGGGTGTTAGTGGGCAGGTGTGGGTGGGCGGGTGTTAGTGGGTAGGGCTGGGCAATTAATCCAATTTTAATCTAATCGTGATTTTAATAAAGGTCGATCACGATAATCGCATGGTGCCTTTTAATCGAGGAGAATTGGCCAGTTCTGTCGCAGTCTGGAAAAAAATATGGACGGTGCAGATGCTGCAGCGCCTGTCAGGTCAATCCCAGGGATCACTCGGCCCAAACAAACAGGAAGCACAGGAGCACATGCAGCACAAAGAGGAGAGGACCTGGTGACTTTATGTGTAAAATCAGCTGCAAAGTCGCACTAACTCGTCTAATGAGCAAAACAGAAACACGTGAAGCCTCAGAGGACCAGGACGCACTGGGATGAAGAGTTTAAACCTTCGAAGAGGAAAACTATCGATGCTATTTGGACCGTGTGGATTTGTTTTGAAGCTGGAGCAGTGGATTAGATGAACTTCTAACAGTGAATTGTAAGTTTTTCTAAACTTTTTTTGTCACTTTTTCATCAAATTTCCGTCACTTTTTGCCACATTTTTGTTGCGTTTTCATCATTTTGGTCTCGTTTTTGGCCCTATTTTGATGCTTGTTTTTCCAGAAGATTTGGGTAAAGCCAAACTGGAGAAACTGTGCTCTGTTCAGGTGGGGGTTAAGAGGTTAAGCGTTGAAGTGATTATATGGTATGACGTGTCCATGGCAGTGTGGTTGTCTCTGTGTGGGGTTGTGGGTCTGATTCCCGTGGGCCTTTACACTGTGTGGAATGTGCTGGGTGCCTGTAACATGCTCCGTCATGTGACATGACATATATTTAAACTCTGTATTTTTACCTGAGCGTCACCTGTCAGCGTCATGTGACACGGGGGTCGGGGGGTTTGGCCTTTAGCTGGAGCTGAGTCAGGACCAAACATCACAGCGCTCCCAAAACAGCTGGGGTTTATTATTGTTTGGAAGTAAATTAAAGGAGAAACCACAGCTGCTGCAACTGAGGTTATGCGTGTGATGTCATGACATACCAACAGCACAGCAGGCAGCGTTACATCACGGCAATGGAGCTTAAAGTGCAAATGACAGGTTTAGTGCTTTTGAAAATATGACTTATTTAGATCAATAACATTGTTGTATCATTAATAATTGGTCATTTTATTTTAGTGAAGCAGCAAATTAATGAAGAAATGTTGGACAGGAAAGTTATTTTTATTTGAATTTTTACGCTGCTGACAGTAAGTGACATGGATAGAGGTAATGTTCATAGAAGTTCCCATTGACTTAACATGGTTGTTAACAGTTTAAAATGGTTTGTCTCCATCTATATTGCTGCGTTCATGTGGAGCTCGTTTTGCTGAGATGTGGCGTCATTGTCCCAGTTTGTGTGTTTTTTATGTGGGAAAGTTGGGATTTGGATCTCAGCAAACAAAAACAATCTTTTCTCACTGATGAGCTAAACATTTGAATTTGGCGTTAGCGTCTCAAAAGCTGAACTTTGGATTGTTCATTTCATAAAATATCACATAAATGTTCTTTTTGCTAGCATTAACGCTGGGCATTTCTCTCACGATGATGTTTCTCCGAGGACGACGACAGAGTTTAACTACAAGCGCACACTGGACGATAAAAGAACAAATCAGCTCAGATGAGCGAGCGTTCATGTGCATTTTCCAGAGGATCACATGAATGCAGCAAATGTCACTTCCTGTCAGTGTCCAATAAGGAAGTGAAACCATAACATCACAAAAAGAGTCATATATTTATAATATAAAATATTGTGAATTAAGTGTAAAACAGTTGTTGTCCTTTTATCTGTTGTTATTTCAGCAGGAGATTCAGATAAAGTTGTGTTTTTTTGTTGTGTTGATCTTTGGAGCGCTCAGCTGTTTTGACCCGGAAGTAGCTCATTAATGTGAGTGACATCACACTTAAAGGGATATTTCAGGATTTTTGACATTGGGCCTCATTTCCTAGTTATCCAGAGTGTTGTTAATAATAATAATAATAATGCATTAGTCTTATATAGCGCTTTTCCAGACGCTCAAAGTCGCTTTACAATTTGGTGCATTATTCATTCACTCCATACTCGGTGATGATAAGCGAGGCAACCAGTCTGCGCACATCAGCCACCACCACCAACCACTCACTCACTCACTACATTCGCTAGGCTTCCTGGTGTTACTGAACGGTCTCCCATCCAAGTACTAACCAGGCCCTACCCTGCTTAGCTTCCAAGGTCTGACGGGATTGGGCATCGCAAAGGCGGTATGGCCACATTGTTGATGTCTGGAGATATTTTTTTTCTTAAATTCATGCAGTTCTTATATTTGAAGAGTCTAGTGGCGCTAGGCTAGGGCAAGGCTAAAGCATTTCTATGGTATCAGTTAGCCTGCATTAAAAACAGTCTGACCCACTCCACAGTGCACCTGAGGTAAATCACTTATAACACCAGACTAACCATATAAATGTCTGTGTTAATAGAATATTGTTTGAAATATAACTGACCTTTTATCACATGAATTACCGCATTTTGAGGGACTATTTTCTTGCAGATCACTCCGCCGCTGCATCCTGAGTTGAGATATCGTTACATGTTGTAGTACTGCATAATTCTACTTTGGTGCTCAAATGGCCGCCGGAACTATGCGTGATGTCATTGGAAATGCATGTATCCACCTTATTCCTACGCCCCATGAGCCTTTGCGTGAAAGATGTGGGCATCCGGTATGACCGGGGCCGCTGTTTGTTTGCATGGAGACCGTTCCCTACGAGCTGTGATTAGCTGCTCACAATAAACTTATGACTGAAAATCGCTCCGTCGAAGAGTTTTCTGACCCGTGGACGTGTTGGCCAAGTTGTCTCCACTTAACCTCTGTGGATCTTCTAATTCTGCGATCTTTCACAAAGACTTTGCTCAGATGTGGTACTTTAGGTTTAGAGAATGGATTGTCAGCATAAAAACAGTCTTTTTGTTTCTTGTTGATTGGTCAAATATCCGTGAGATCTTCACATTTTCAGATTAAACTGAGCGAAAGTCTGTTTATGAAGCCTCGTTACATACGTCGCTTCACGTGGAAAAATGCCATGTCTGTAGTTTAATTAGATCAAGGTTTTGCACAAAAAACGACCAGAAAAAGTTGGAATGCTCTTTGCATAACTAAGTATTTAAAATGCAGTGTATTCAGACCCAGTTCAGCTTGTGTCGCCTCACGGGGCTCGGTTCATATCACTCATACAGTGTGAGCAGGTCAGTCAGTCGTGTGTTAACAGTGTTTGTTTACCTCTGTGGGCTAAGGCTTTCTTCGTAAATGTATGTGAGTCAGTAGCATTTAGCATGTTCAAAATCGCCCCAAACATGGTCAGTGTCAGGCCAGTTTTAGCATGTCCCAAACACTGCATGTTCCACAGCCACAAGTGTCACTTTCTCGAACAGCGTAATGTGTTCCAGAGCTGCGCATCTTTTCAAATGTTACGGATGCTGATCGTTTAGAAAATCATCTTAAAATGTGGAAATAAACCGCTATGTGAAACGAAAACTCGCCCTGGAAACCAATGTAAACCAATGGCTCCGAGCGACTTCCGGCATCTCACCGGAAATTCCCCCCATCTTCGTTTCTACATGAGCCGCCCCAGGAATAAGGTGGATAGGAAAAATACATTGAACAGGCTAATGCTAACGCTATAGGAAAAATACACTGAACGGACTCGCTGTTTTGCTAAAAGCCTGCCGACGTTCGACCGCTGCTTCTTCTTCTTCTGTATATGGGTGGGAGGGGCTTAGCGGGAGCTCGCGTGAAAACCAGGAAGTGAAACTACTGGATGATTAGTTTGATCTGTTTTATGTCAATATTGCTTTTTCTAACCAACGAAGTGTAAGACAGTGATAAAGATTAAGATTACTGTGACTTGTCTTGTAGTCGGTGCCGTCGGCGTGAAAGGTTTTCAGTGATTCGGTTTATCAAACTCGTTCCTCGATGTGAAACTGTTGTTCTAGAGGAGACGTAGCCGTGTGGAGGTGATGGTCAGTGCTGTTTGTGGGACACAGTGAAGCTCTGTCTCAGTTTGTGCCGCCGTCTCCGAGTGCGGGACATAAAGCCTTTGTTCTGTTTCAACACAGAGACGACGGTGGCTCAACAGTCTCCCTACAGCCAGAGGGTCAGCAGTTCAATCTCCCCTCTGAGCATAAAACATGTTCGAATTATGTTAAGGTTAGATTAGGTTTAGGGTACGACGCCAAAACTAAAGATTTCAGTAGCTTCTAGCGTTCAAACTCCAATTCGATACTGAAAATAAAACTCCATACCGATTTTGATACCACGGCAAAGAAAGTCCCCTTTTAAATATATATATATACTATATTTGCTGTCTCTTTTTCCTTCTACATTGCAGAATACTCAACAGTATATTAGTTTATTTGGTTTTATCATGTTCTTGAGAAATTATTGTAATAAAAAATCTAATTTGTTCTTTTTTTGTCTTTTTTTTTTTTTTATTAATCGTGAGTTAAATTTTCCATCAGAGGCTGGAGCTGCCTGTATTAGGGACAAATAATTACCACTGTTCAAAACTCAATTCAAAGTCTTATTGTGAAATGTGAATGGAATTAGCTGCTATATTTCCAAACATGTCATGAAATGAGAAAGTAAAAATCTAATGAATAGTGTTGGTATGTGCACAGAGAGAGAGAGTATGTGCAGTACAGTTAGAGTATGTGCAGTACAGTTAGAGTATGTGCAGTACATTGAGAGTATGTGCAGTACAGAGAGAGTATGTACAGTACATTGAGAGTATGTGCAGTACAGAGAGCGTATGTGCAGTACATTGAGAGTATATGCAGTACAGAGAGCGTATGTGCAGTACATTGAGAGTATGTGCAGTACAGAGAGAGTATGTGCAGTACAGAGAGAGTATGTGCAGTACAGTTATAGTATGTGCATTACAGTTATAGTATGTGCAGTTGTGGGGAGTGTCCGTGTGTCTCTGGACAGACGTGTGGACAGTTGGACACAGCTGTTCCCTCAGCACTGACTCGACTGCATGTTTATGTACTGACTGTACACACTCTGACCTCTTCATGTACTGCACAAACTGTCAGGTACTCAACAGTTTATACTCTAACTGTTCAGATCTGCTGCAGTCGGTCAGGTCTAGCTTCAGCGACACTATACTATATACTTGTAGTACGTGTCCTCACTATATACTTGTAGTACGCGTCCTCTCAGCCCTGTTTGACCGCTGTACGCAACACGATTTCTTGTTTGCCAGTCAGTGCTCAGTCTGTTGGTCACGTGAACTCTCTGACCAGTGCACTGTTTTGACAGGCTCGCCTAGGGCAGGGCGATATGGCCTAAAATCTATATCACGATATAAAAAAGAAATATCACGATAACGATATATTTAACGATATAATTGACAATGGACAAATTACTTACAAAATCCCAGCCTTACGTCTATTGGGAAGATTAATTCATTGATGGAAGGCGCATTGAGTTGCCTTATGTACAAAATGCGAGGTATAAATAAAGTTGTCTTGCCTTGATATTTTATTCTTTTTTTTTTTTTTACGCTAATACTAATTTCCTTGCATATATGATCTACTCAAGCAGTTTACATCCTTCATGTCATTTTACTTTGTAAGCGCCTGTCCCTGTGTTCTACAGTCAGTGTTTCTGCTGCTCTGATGGAGCTGAGCGTAACATCAATTATATCGTGTCCACAACGATATAAAAATTACGATATCCAAAAACTATATTGCGATAACGATATGCGATACGATATGGCCCACCCCTAGGCTCACCCCAAGGTTCTGTTCTCTCACCCTTGTTGTTTATATTGTACACTAGCATGTGTCAGTGACCATGAAAACAGAATCATCTTAAATACTCAGATGACTCCGTTATTGTAAGTCTACTTCACAGAAATGAAAGTCAGCATGGCCCAGTTGTTGGGGACTTTGTCAAATGGTGTGATGAGTCATATCTTTTCTTAAACGTTGCAAAAACAAAGGATATGATCATCGACTTCAGGAAGAGCGCTCTCCCACATGACGTAACATATATAAAGAAAGACAACCAGTGGAGTGTGTGGAGTCCTACAAGTATCTTGGAACAATTATAGATTGTAAACTGAATTTTAATGAAAACTGTGCTGTTGTTTGTAAAAAGAGTCACCAACGACTGTATTGTCTTCGGAAACTGTCCTTCTTTCATGTAGATAAAACTGTGATGACACTTTTTTTATCAGGCATTCATCGAAACGACCCTAACTTTCTGCTTGGTCGCCTGGTATGGGAGCTCCTCTGTTAGAAACAAAAACGCCCTGAATCAGCTGGTCAAGTAAAGTCATCGGCTTCAGACCAGTTTGGACTTTCTGTATGATAGACAGTTAGAGAGGATGGCACGAAGCATCCTAAAAGACACTGCGCATCCTTTGCATTCAGAGTTTCGATTGCTTCCATCTGGGCGTAGGTTTTTAATGCCAATAAGTCATACGAATCGTTTTAGTAAAAGCTTTGTCCCCTTTCCTTGATGAACATGTAGGGATTTAATCGCCCTGACACGGCTTCTTATCTTGGTTACTGTCCAGTGGCTTAAATTTCTGTTGTATCTTTAGGGATATCCTGTTAGTATCTGGAGCACTTACAAGTTTTATATTTAAACATGTACGCGGTGTTTTATCTTTGTATAATGTGTTTTAATGTTGACTAGTTCTCAGAATTGCAAGACAAATTTACCTACGGGTACAAATAAAGTAACCTAACCTAACCTCAGTTCATGGCAAGAGGTCGGTCCCAAAACTTGTGCCTGGTCAGCCTGGGCTTAGTGGAAACGCCCCATAAGAGATCAGCTGACGACCTGAACATCCCGTGTGCGCTGGAATATATTGTATCGTATCGGCCCCACAGTATCGTGATACGTATTGGATCGTGACATAAGTCTATTCTCCCAAAATTTCATCCACTGAGCGGCGCTGTGGTAAAAAAATACACCGTTTGTTGTTAGTTAGCATTCTGCGTTCGGACCGTAGCCGCATTTTGGAAGGAGCTCATGTCTGAAAAATAACTGCAGTTTTGGGGCTAACTAGTCCCTTTTTGCTATTGCCGTGTCCTATGGATCTTTAACTATACCCCCATTGTCTATGCCAGGATCTCCCCGGTATTTAAGCCTAGACCCTGCCATACGCTTGAATAGAGGGACGTTTGTGCTACTGGCTAGGCTAGGTTAGCTTGTTACAATCGCCTACAGCTCATTGTTGATGAAAAGTCTGCAATGAACCACAAATGTGTCAAGCCCCGACTCAGTGTGTGATCACCTTAAAGGCTGCTTTATGAAGTTACTTGCTTTATTGACGTTATTAGAGCATAATAAATTGTTTTCACTGGATTGTTGTGAGCTAGCTGCAGGATGCTAAGCAGCTAGTTCGCTCCAGGTGCTAACCGCTCTGCTACGGTCAATTGTAGATTAAATGTGAGCAGTAAACTACGAAATGAACAAGCCGGGTTCAGCATGTGATCACCTTAAAGGCTGTTTAATGTAGTTACCGGCTTTATTGACGTTATTAGTGCATAAAAGGATACTTGTTTTCACTGGATCAATGCGAGATAAAAGCTAGTTTAGTTAGCAAGCTACCCCGGGTGCTAATCATTTGGCTATGGACTTATTTATTGACATGGCTGGATATTTCATGTTGAAAATACAGACACGATAAAGCTGTGTTGAGCAGAGCGCTAATTCATCTTCAAGGCTCCGAGCCGGGCGGGACACTGTAGAGCGGGGCAGTGTGTGGGTGAGTGTCCCCCAGGCAGGAGGGGAAGTGGGGAGTCGGAACAGTTAAAGTCTGCATTATAAATATCAGCTATGTACACAACTTTTTTACTTTTTTAGAAGAAGATGAAGGCGAGCAGAGCGAACTAAAACGCGCTGGCAGACAAATCCGGAAGTTGTGATGGTGACAATTACCCATGATGCAATGCAAAAATCAGTCACTCTCTCGCCCATCGGATAGGATTTTGGGGAGAGCAGAATGCCCGAAATGTCCCAGCCCTAGTTATTTCTGGGCGTAACTGTGACCCACTGCCACGAGGCGCTGTGCATTCTTCAGTCATTCTTTATTAAGTTCAACAGTGGCTCTTTTACCGTCACATGTGGACAATATCCAACTGAACGTCATGGAGTTTAGAAACAGGGAAACAATCATGATTAAGGCTGGAAAAACTGTTTGGTTTATTTAGCAATATATAATGACATGACAGTTTGAAATTCTTTCAAATAAAGCCGAGGGAACTGGAAATAAACCAGTCACTGAATGTATTTATTACCGTTTATGCAGTACTTTTGAATATTGTGGTTTCCCTCACTCTGTTTGATGGAATATTCTGAAATCTTAAGAAATACTTTTTTTGCATTTGTGAACTCCCTGCCCTCCCTCCCACCCCTCTTTCCCCGCTCCACAATCAAGGATGAGAGAAATATAATTTCAAACCATGTGAATGGTTTGACAAATAAAAATCTTGAATCTTGAAGAATCTAGTATTTGGGAATTAAAATGGCCTTAAAAAGCATTAAATGTGACCTGCATAATAATGTTTTCCCAAAGGTTTGCTGTGTCCTGTTCCCTCATATGCGTCCCTCCCACTGCACCTGATCCTCTGGGTGACATTTACTGTGTTCTTCACATGTTGCAACGCTCCAGGGTCACTTACAACTGACCTAAACCCCCTTTAACCCCCTAAACCCCCTTTAACTCCCATAAACCCCCCTTTAACTCCCCTAAACCCCCTTTAACTCCCATAACCCCCTTTAACTCCCCCTAAACCCCCTTTAACTCCCATAAACCCCCCTTTAACTCCCCTAAACCCCCTTTAACTCCCATAAACCCCCCTTTAACTCCCCTAAACCCCCTTTAACTCCCCTAAACCCCCTTTAACTCCCCTAAACCCCCTTTAACTCCCATAAACCCCCCTTTAACTCCCATAAACCCCCTTAACTCCCATAAACCCCCTTTAACTCCCCTTTAACTCCCCTAAACCCATTTAACTCCCCTTTAACTCCCCTAACCCCCCTTTAACTCCCCTTTAACTCCCCCTAAACCCCCTTAACTCCCCTAAACCCCCTTTAACTCCCCTAAACCCCCTTTAACTCCCATAACCCCTTTAACTCCCCTAAACCCCCTTAACTCCCTAAACCCCCTTTAACTCCCTAAACCCCCTTAACTCCCCATAAACCCCCCTTTAACTCCCCTAAACCCCCCCTCCTAAACCCCCCTTTAAACTCTCCTAAACCCCCTTTAACTCCCATAAACCCCCTTTAACTCTCCTAAACCCCCCTTTAACTCCCATAAACCCCCTTTAACTCTCCTAAACCCCCCTTTAACTCCCATAAACCCCCTTTAACTCCCTAAACTCTCCTAAACCCCCCTTTAACTCCCCTAAACCCCCCTTTAACTCCCCATAAACCCCCTTTAACTCCCCTAAACCCCCCTTTAACTCTCCTAAACCCCCTTTAACTCCCCTAAACTCTCCTCTAAACCCCCTTTAACTCCCCTAAACCCCCCTTTAACTCCCATAAACCCCCTTTAACTCCCTAAACCCCCTTTAACTCCCATAAACCCCCCCCCCCTTTAACTCCCCCTTTAACTCCCCTAAACCCCCTTTAACTCCCCCTTTAACTCCCCCCTTTAACTCCCCTAAACCCCCCTTTAACCCCCTAAACCCCCCTTTAACTCCCCTAAACCCCCTTTAACTCCCCTAAACCCCCTTTAACTCCCCTAAACCCCCTTTAACTCCCATAAACCCCCCTTTAACTCCCCTAAACCCCCTTTTAACTCCCCTAAACCCCCTTAACTCCCATAAACCCCTTTAACTCCCCTAAACCCCCTTTAACTCCCCTAAACCCCCCTTTAACTCCCTAAACCCCCTTTAACTCCCCTAAACCCCCCTTTAACTCCCCTAAACCCCCTTTAACTCCCCTAAACCCCCTTTAACTCCCATAAACCCCTTTAACTCCCCTAAACCCCCTTTAACTCCCCTAAACCCCCCTAACTCCCACCCCCCTTTAACTCCCCTAAACCCCCTTTAACTCCCCTAAACCCCCTTTAACTCCCTAAAACCCCCTTTAACTCCCCTAAAACCCCTTTAACTCCCCTAAACCCCCTTAACTCCCCTAAACCCCCTTTAACTCCCATAAACCCCCTTTAACTCCCCTAAACCCCCCTTTAACTCCCCTAAACCCCCCTTTAACTCCCCTAAACCCCCCCTTTAACTCCCCTAAACCCCCCCTTTAACTTCCCTAACCCCCTTTAACTCCCTAAAAACCCCCTTAACTCCCCTAAACCCCCTTTAACTCTCCTAAACCCCCTTTAACTCTCCTAAACCCCCTTTAACTCCCCTAAACCCCCTTTAACTCCCTAAACCCCTTTAACTCCCTAAACCCCCTTTAACTCCCCTAAACCCCTTTAACTCCCCTAAACCCCCTTTAACTCCCCTAAACCCCCTTTAACTCCCCTAAACCCCTTTAACTCCCTAAACCCCTTTAACTCCCCTAAAACCCCCTTTAACTCCCTAAACCCCCTTTAACTCCCTAAACCCCCTTTAACTCCCTAAACCCCCTTTAACTCCCATAAACCCCCCTTTAACTCCCCTAAACCCCCCCTTTAACCTCCCCTTTAACTCCCTAAACCCCCTTTAACTCCCCTAAACCCCCCTTTAACTCCCTTTAACTGACCTAAACCCCCCTTAACTCCCCTAACCCCCTTTACTCCCCTAAACCCCCTTTAATACCCCCCCTTTAACTACCTAAACCCCTTTAACTCCCTAAACCCCCCTTTAGTTATACTAAAGGGGGGTTCAGGCGCCATCATTCAGTATAAAGTTATACTGAATGATGGCGCCTGTGTTAGGCTATGCGTCGGTCACCTCCCTGCTCTCTCGTGCATTGTAATCCTTGTGATTTTCCTTGTGTCAACCCTTTCAACTACTAGCTATGTGTCTGCAATTATACAATATGATCGGGCCGCGTTGTTTCGCATTAAGGCTCGTATGCAGGACTTTTGTGCTACCTGGGACAGATCTCTGAGTCATTCCCTCTAAAACCGGAGTGCCATGCGTCATCGCCGGAATACCTGCTGCTTACCCGGCGCCGCAGAAGAGAAGGAAGCGGGGATCCAGGGCTGGGTTCCAAGTCAGGAGGAGGATGTGGCGATCCCGTGGTTCTTCACCCGGGCTGAACGGATCCGGAGCTCCCGGGAGTAAGCGTGCCTGAGGCCGGTTCCGGTCTGTTCGCCACCGCCTGTGTGGAGCACCTCCGACCGGATCTTCCCTACCCGACCTGCTGGCCATCGTACGCCTCGCCAGCGTGTCCTGCGCCCGGTTACCTGTCAGACGGATCATGCCATCCAGCCTGTCCCAGGCCAGCCCTCGACACGCAAGCGCACCACCAGGATTGCACTTCTCAACGCGCGCTCTATTGCGAACAAAGCTTTTATTATTATTATTATTTCATCTAAAAGAGCTATGCCCCCCGGTCTGCTCCGTGATTGGGACTCCGCGACTCTTGCGCTAGTCTTTCGGGATTCTTTCTGTTGTTGTTTAATGGACCAGCTTCGTTCGACTCCTTGAGCTGCAGATGTGTAAGGTTGGGAAAACTCACCCCTTTTACCTGTGTTTTAGTTTACCGACCTCCTGGTCCTGCACGCACATTTCTTGATGATTTCTCTGAGTTTTTAACGTCATCATCAAACTAGATTGCGTTTTAGTCCTCGGTGACTTTAATCTACATATTGATGACCCTTCTTGTTCGACTGCAGCTGAACTGTTGACTATCATGGACTCTTTCAATTTTGAACAGCACGTTTCTGGCCCCACACATAAAAAAGGTCACACGCTAGATTTGGTTTTCTCCTGTGGCCTGTACATTGACAATCTGAGTGTTGAGGAATTTTCAAGTCAGCGACCATTGTAGCATATCTTTTAATCTGTCACTTATCATGATGCCTACTGTTTGTTAATGTTGTAACACAAAAACGCATCATTAGTGAGGCAACATCTAGTGATTTCTCTGCCTCTTTTGACCCTCGCTCCTTTGCTGATTGTGATGATGTCGATCCTTTGTGCACAGTTTCAACAACCACTGTTTGTCCATATTGGATATGGTAGCGCCTGTTAAAACGATCTCGGGTTCACACAAAAAGGCCCTCCCATGGGATGATTGATAGCATTTGAACCTTTAGGAGAAATGTCGGAAGACAGAGCGTCTGTGGAAAGCCACTAAATTAGAGGTACATAGACTCCATTAAAGGATATGATGCTGGATCTGGGCAAGATCCCTAAACCCCCTTTAACTCCCCCAAACCCCCTTTAACTCCCCAAAACCCCCTTTAACTCCCCCAAACCCCTTTAACTCTCCTAAACCCCCCTTTAACTCCCCTAAACCCCTTTAACTCCCCTAAACCCCTTTTAACTCCCCTAAACCCCCTTTAACTCCCCTAAACTCCCTTTAACTCCCCTAAACCCCCTTTAACTCCCCTAAACTCCCCTTTTAAACTCCCCCTAAACTCTCCCTAAACTCCCTAAACCCCCTTTAACTCCCCTAAACCCCCTTTAACTCCCCTAAACTCCCCTTTAACTCCCCTAAACTCCCCTAAACTCCCCTAAACCCCCTTTAACTCCCTAAACCCCCTTTAACTTCCCCTAAACCCCCTTTTAACTCCCCTAAAACCCCCTTTAACTCCCCTAAAACCCCCCTTTAAACTCCCCTAAACCCCCTTACTCCCCCTAAACCCCCTTTAACTCCCCTAAACCCCCTTAACTCCCCCCCCCCCCTAAACCCCTTTAACTCCCCTAAACCCCGTTTAACTCCCTAAACCCCCTTTAACTCCCCCCCCCCCCCCCCCCCCTAAACTCCCTTAACTCCCCTAAACCCCCTTTAACTCCCCTAAACCCCCCTTTAACTCCCTAACTCCCTTTAACTCCCTAAACCCCGTTTAACTCCCCTAAACCCCCTTTAACTCCCCTAAACCCCTTTAACTCCCCTAAACCCCCCTTAACTCCCCTAAACCCCCCTAACCCCCCTTTAACTCCCCTAAACCCCCTAAACCCCCCTTTAACTCCCCTAAACCCCCTTTAACTCCCTAAACCCCCCTAAACCCCCCTAAACCCCCTTTAACTCCCCTAAACCCCCTAAACCCCTCTTTAACTCCCCTAAACCCCTTTAACTCCCCTAAACCCCCTTAACTCCCCTACCCTTTAACTCCCCTAAACCCCCTTTAACTCCCTAAACCCCCCTTTAACTCCCCTAAACCCCTTTAACTCCCCTAAACCCCTTTAACTCCCCTAAACTCCCTTTAACTCCCCTAAACCCCCCTTAACTCCTCTTTAACTCCCCTAAACCCCCTTTAACTCCCCTAAACTCCCTTTAACTCCCCTAAACCCTTTAACTCCCCTAAACCCCCTAAACCCCTCTTTAACTCCCTAAACCCCCCTAAACCCCTCTTTACTCCCCTAAACCCCCCTAAACCCCTCTTTAACTCCCTAAACCCCCTAAACTCCCTTTAACTCCCCTAAACCCCCTTTAACTCCCCTAAACCCCCCTAAACCCCTCTTTAACTCCCTAAACCCCCCTAAACCCCTCTTTAACTCCCCTAAACCCCCTTTAACTCCCCTAAACCCCCTAAACCCCTCTTTAACCCCCTAAACCCCCCTAAACCCCTCTTTAACTCCCCTAAACCCCTTTAACTCCCCTAAACCCCTTTAACTCCCCTAAACCCCTTTAACTCCCTAACCCCCTAAACCCCTCTTTAACTCCCCTAAACCCCTTAACTCCCCTAAACTCCCTTTAACTCCCCTAAACCCCGTTTAACTCCCCTAAACCCCCTTTAACTCCCCTAAACCCCCTTTAACTCCCCTAACTCCTTTAACTCCCCTAAACCCCCTTTAACTCCCCTAAACTCCCTTTAACTCCCCTAAACCCCCCTTAAACTCCCCTTTAACCTGCTCTGAACAGTGCCCTGCCTTGTTACACTGCCTTTGCCCTGACTCTGCCATCCCGTTGACAGACCCGACTCCACGTGTCTCTAACGTCCCGGTTCGCTCAGTAAAAACGCTCAAACGTGCCGCGTCCTGGTGCCGGGAAGTCCCACTCTGTCCCTGTCCCTGAACGCAGCACGTGTTCTATGTTTGAACAGACTGGACTCGTGTTCCCTGTGCCATATACGCCGCACACGTCTGCCCCGACATACAGTATGTCCTTACAGGAGCTGATCACGTGAGTCGGAGAAATGTCCCAATTTAACCTCTTAACGCATTGTCTCCAGTTCGGCTTTACCCAAATCTAAAAGCTTCTCGACTGGAGGGCAACAGTGTAATGCTGTCGCGTTGTTTGGCGAGTTTTTGTCTCATTTTGAGGCATTTTTATCTTGTTTTCATCTCTTTTTATGTCTCATTTTTGTCGTGTATTCACTACGTTTTTGTCACTTTTTTTGTTACGTTTTCATCCTCGTTTTCGTTGCTATTTTCATGCTTTTTTCAAGAAGCTTTCAGAGTTGGGTAAACCAAACTGGGGAAAGCGTGCTCGGTTCAGTTGGGGGTTAATCATAGAACCTCTGGCCCCGTAAGATGATTTTGAGGAACATTATTACACAAATCGGAGATGTTAAAGTGCTGTAGGAATGTGAAGAACACTATAACATTTCTTTGCAGACACGCATTTAGACCATATATGATTTACCACACTGGCTTTACTTTGGCTGAATTCATGATAAGAATGACCGAACTTCCAATCCAAGGCTCAGAGCTGCTCTTTCAGTGTGAGAGAGAACAGGCCAGTTCCACGTCATCGGAGGAGCAAACGGGATAGATACGGACGGAAACCAAGCCATTTACTGTCAGACTATAACCATGTTTATCTCACACAAAAGCAAGTCAAAATCGAGTTATTACGACTGTTTTGACAGATTGTCCAGTAAGCTAGTGTTAGCATGTAGCATGAAGCTAACATCAGCTTGTTGTTAGCGTTGTCTGTTTAAAGGGGGTATTATGTAAAATGACTTTTTCAAGCTTTATATCATGTTATTATGTCATTCCCTCATTAAACACATGCCTGGAGTGTTGCCTTGGCTCATTCACATATTTTTGAGTAATCAGTAAAAACTTAGGCGGCAGCCATTTTAGGTGTAGCTATGCCTCAGTCCTCCTAGGAACGCCCCCACCTCCTGGAGACGCCTCTGGACCTTTCGTCACCAGCCAAGCCACCAACCACTGCTCCTCAGCTCAGCAGAGCCCCCTCCCCGCACAGTAGTGTTGTTTAGATGCCACAGCAGTGTGCTGAAGGGGGCGTGTCGGAAAGCTTCTTAAAGAGACAGAGGCCTATTTCAAGACGTTCAGTACAGCCATTTTGAGAGAGCAATTTTATTCAAGGAGTTATTTTAATTTACTGCATATACAGACCAACAGAAGGTTACGTCATCATTGTAGTATGCTATAGACTGGTGCTATGTGATTGAAAAAAGCATAATACCCCCTCTTTAAGTATTTATGGGCTTTTGAAGCACTTTGCTACCCTCCGTGTCTCTTAATTTAGTAGAAAATAAATCCATAATCCAGCGTTTGTTAAAGTAACGGTGGTGTAACAGGTGAACAGGTCTTTTCCTGAACGTGACCATCTATGGGTGATTCCAGTGAGGCCGTGTATCGAGGAAAAGGTTATTCCAACACTGTACATAAGGGCCATGAGTGACTCCCGGTTTCCTCAGCATATGGAGCTCTTCCTCTTTCTGTGTCACTCATGTGTTAGCAGAGGCCTACGTCATCTGAACTCAAGAGTGTGACGTTTCACTCAGATCTTTGTTTGTACTTTGGCAGAACGATACAGGATCCAAACAAAGCTTATGTCCCACACACGACTTTGCTATAGGAGCTTTGCAGAAGTGTTCAGTGTCAGCTGCAACTGACACACACACACACACACACACACACACACACACACACACACACACACACACACACACACACACACACACACACACACACGGTGCTTCAACAGATAAAGGACAGTGTGATTTTGCCTCTCGTTTAGAATGATTAGGGTTCTGATTAGAATTAAAAGAATGAATGCACTTAACCCTTGGATTAGTGCGATAGAATTTTGTATTGTGAATGAGTTGACGTCACGGCACAGAGCCCCCCTCCCGATCCCCCCCTCGCCGCCATGATGGCAGCCGTCCGGTGGCAATACACATTGTTTACGTGTGTTAACGCGGTAGTAGCGGAGGTTCTTGCTATTCCGCACTGTTTTACCGCCTGGAAGTCACTGCTGCGTTAAAAACTGCTCCAATACCTCACATGATAGACATGGAAAACGTAGAAACAATGGGATACAGTTTTTTATGTTACAGAAATGGAAACAGCATCAAGGAGCGCAAGTCTCTGACCTGTCAAAACATGTTGGAAACGTTTGTGTACATTGAACCTCTCGTAACAATGTAGTATTTACAAAACACGCACTTTATTACTTTGTTATTTTGCTAAATGCAATGTAATTACAACACAGTAAAACACATGTGAAGAAAGTTACTTTTGCCAGTACAGCTGTTTTCAGCAGCGGAGGCTTGTAGAGCCAAGTCCTGCACCCACAGCAGAAAGTCTCGTAACTTTCCAAAGACTTGTGGCTTTTAAACTCCGCATCGTGTAGTAACTTACACCAAATACAAGGTAGTTTACTGTGTCCATGTTTGTGCACGGAGGTAAATGGTCCAGGTCTCCGCTGCAGGGAGCTCGTGTGTTCGATGTTTTGAATGTCCGCAAGCTTCTCCAAATACCGCTGTTTTGCGCTTGGTATGAGCTTGTTCCTGTAAGGTCCTTTTCCTTCGCCTTATCTCTTTGCATTGCTTTACTTTCTTCCTTTTCTTTGTCGTATTCGTAGATCTGTCTTTGTCTCGCCAAAAACGTAAATGCGCAAAAATTTAAAGTGCTCTGGAATATGAGGAATGCGTGAAATTCTGAGGGCGTGCCCCCAATCGGCTTCCAATATGGCCGACAGGCTCAGAGCCCCCCAAATCACCCCAACTCGGCACGTGACTCCTCATTCTCAATAGTTGAAATAGAGATGTGTTGGAATTTAAACTGTATATTTGGGATGTTTACCACACAAATGGAGAAAAAAGAGAAATGTTTACTCAGCATTTTGTTTGTTGGCAAGTAAGAAATGTATAACTATAAATGTTTATCACAGGACATTCCCAGCCTGTCAGCGTGGTGGGATAATGCACGACGAGGTGTCCATTATCAGAAATAACAGTTCGTTGGAGCCTGTTTGCTTATTTTCTTAAGTCCTGGGCAGGAGTTATTTCACTTAAGCTGTTTTACCTGAAGCTAATTCCAGCTCAATTGTTTATTGTTTATAGAACGTGATTTAACTGTTATTTAACTGTCTTCATGTGTCTCTGCGGCCTGTATATAGTCTGTGCATGTCATTATAGAGACAGGTGCCAAAGAGCAAGTGTAAGCAAGAAAATAGCACTTACTGTATAGCTATTTGTGGCTCCGAATTTACCATTTGAACCCAAAGGGCCCACAAACAGATGAGTTTGATTTTATTTATTTGACCTTTATTTAACCAGGACATTACATTCATGTTTCTGTTTCGGTGTCAGTCACTGCGCTCTGAACTGAAGAGCTGCTGCTGAGACTTTGGACTGGACCAAACCAAACTAATGTTTATGTGTGTTTTGTTGCAGCCAGAACCCGTGGTACCAGCGCCTGAACCAGTCCCAAAACCAAAGCCCGTGAAACAGCCAGAGCCCGTGAAACAGCCAGAGCCCACACCAGCCCCAGAACCTGTGGTAGAGCCCACACCAGAACCAGCACCAAAGCCCACACCTGAACCTGTCAACCGACCTGTCAAAGAACCAGAGCCTGTCAAAGAACCTGAACCTGTCAAAGAACCAGAGCCTGTCAAAGAACCAGAGCCTGTCAAAGAACCAGAGCCCACACCTGAACCTGTCAAAGAACCAGAGCCTGTCAAAGAACCAGAGCCTGTCAAAGAACCAGAGCCCGAGGTGGTCCCAGAGCCCGTCTCGGTCCCAGTCGTCGCAGCAGAACCAGAGCCAGTGGTAGAACCAGAACCAGCACCGGAGCCGGAGCCAGTGAAAGAGCCCGAGCCCGTGGTGGAGGCGGCTCCTGAACCTGAGCCAGTCCCAGAACCTGAGCCGTAGTAGAGCCTGAACCCGTCCCTGAGCCCGAGGTCGTCCCAGAGCCAGAGAAACCCGCGGAGCCAGAACCAGAACCAGAGCCGATCATTGTGGACGGTAACAGTCTGACCTTTAACACCTCGTGGGCCTGACACAGAAACGCCGTTAACTCTGAGCCCGTTCTCTACAGTTTGATCTATTTATTTCATGACTCTTTGATAATTGATTGATTGATAGGATTTATTTGAGTGAACATTATTACAGTGCAGAAAAAAAACATAGCAACAAAAAGACTCAAAAGGAATAGGCCGAAGCAAAAAAGCTTATAAGTGCCTACCCCCATATTCAAGATTAATTTACATTCCGGATACAGTGATACAACATCTCATGTTTACATACAATATAACACTTTCAATGTAACACTTTCAAATTCCTGAATTACTTATTTTTATTTACAATTAGTACTTATTTCTTTTCTTATTCCTCATTCCTGTTCATATAATAACCATTTCCAAGCATTACTTAGAAACACCAGTCACCATTCTGTTAATTGACTATTAATTTAGTTATAAGTATTACATAGTCAACACGACCCATTATTATTGACATTCCCATTTCCACTGTAAAATATTGGTTATGATTGTTTTATTATTTTTGTTGTTTGCCTTATAAAGCCAGGGTGTAATATGGCCAGTAGGTAGAGGGCAGTAGCCCCCCACCAGCAAGCCCTCACCCTGCTGCCCTATTGTGAGCATTTGAGCCCTATACTGGGTGGTGCATTAAAAGACAAGTTTATGAACCCGTTGAAAGGGGGGGCCCGTCCACCAGGTCCATCTCTCGCCTGCCTGGCTATTATTGTGATGCTAGTCTCCTTATTCCCGAGGTTCGCATGTGCGCACCCGCCCCTTCACTTGTATTAGTTTACATATGACTGGAGGAGTCGAGAGAAAATCAGTTCTACTCAGACACAAATTACACAAATGAATCTACTAAACATCAGATTTTAGCGGTGAGCATTTCCCCTCGTTCTCACTGAAGGAACAGACTTCGCGCTCTACTGGAAGTGTCAATACAATGTAGGGCTGGGCGATATGGACCAAAAGTCATATCCCATATATTTTGGTTGAATATTGATATACGATATATATCACGATAATTTTTTCTGCAAAGTGAGAGCTGTGAAATGAAATGTTAAGTCAAAGCCAAATACGAGTAGTTTTATTGAAAACTCACTATAAATGTAAACATAAACTCTGTATAACAAAGCTCCGTAAGGTGTGCATTGAAATAAATAAAAAAAACATCTTAATAAAAATAACCTAGGAAATAAAATAGGGCAGCATTTATGTATAAAGAAATAACAAAATAAAGTGTAAAGTTAAGAATAAGATACACTTTAAAAGAGATGACCTGTTTCTTTTTGTTAACTTAATAACTTATCTGAATTTGAAATATCCCGATATACACGATATGGTCTAATTCCATATCTCATTAAAAAATATATCGATTTATCTTAAATATCGATATATCGCCCAGCCCTAATACAATGGAAGTGATGCCTCCTGATTGGACCTGACAGGCTGGTTCACAGTAAAAGCTCGTCTCACTGGTCGACGCGGGAGGATACTAGACTCTGATTAGTCGCTGAGATCCGGAGAGGACTTTACAAAAAATATATGAATATTATCACTTACTTACAGCAAAATGCAAGCAGGTTTCGATTTTGCAATTTGATCAAACTTGTAAAACATTTCGACTTCACTGACCCAGCGATGCTTGGGTTTAGCATAGCGCCTTCACTCACCATCCCGATGCCTGTAGGACGCTCCAGGATCAATTGTTTTTTTAGGTTTTCGCTGCTGATTGAACCGTATCCATGGTTACGTATGCACAACTATTCCGAAAATCTACCAGAAACCCTAAAAACCTGAAATAAAGTTGATCCTGAAGCATCATAGGAGCCACCGGGATGGGTTAGGGTCTAAAATCTGAAAGCTTCTGGACTGGCGCTCACAGCCTATACGCCGCATTTGAAAGCTAAGACCTACAAAACTGATCTAAATTTTGTTGCTGTGTTGTCACCGCGCTTTTGTCACATTTTTTAAGCGTTCTTGTCATTTATTTTTTGTTGCTTTTTCATCACTGTTGTCAGGCTTTTTGTGTAATTGTTGCTTTTCCGGTGCCTTTTCGTCTCTATTGTGAGAAATCTGCGAGGTGCATAACGACATACTGTCCCCCAACAGCGACAGTATCGTTCAGCGCCGTGAGCCGGGGTCACTGGCGCCGCTCGGCCCTTATCTCCCGCTCGCACTCCTAACAGACCCAGCGTTTCTGTCTTAGATTAGCCCCGACAGGAGGCCTCTCTCCACAGCTGTAAACATTAGCACAGGACACAGCACATGTCTCTGGCTGTTTTCACACGTCAGTATCGTTCTCCAAATAAAGGCTCATTCATCCTTCATAAGACACAACTTTTCAGGTCACATCACAGCGTTCTAAAGGCCTATATTATATAAAGGTAAAATTATTAAGTTTTTGAGGAAATGTTTGGTCTTGTACAGAGAGATCATGGATTAATACCCAGTGACTGATATTATTAATCATTTTTGTAATTCATACATTTTCTTTTTAGATATGACTTGTGAAAGTGTAATGCAGTTAATAGGAAAAACTGGCTCCGCCCCCACTGGGTCCTGTGACATCATCACATTCTAGAACCTGAAACCCAGCAATAGGTTGCGTTCACGTTATAGAATTCTATTTCAGTTGGAGGGCAGGTGCCAATACAACTCTATGGGAGTTGAAATTTCCAAAAATAAAAACGTCCAAATGTTTTCTCTGATCATCATGTGATTGGATTCACAAACCTGACATGTGAATTTTATGGCTGAAAGTCCTTTCTACTGGCCAACATCAAGCACATGTTTTTGAATATTGTCTCCACGCCTTTGTGAGGAAATAATTAAACATATGTTCATATGTTTGCAAGATATGACTTTGAACTTTGTGACAGCTTTTGTTTCATGTGAATTGGCCCAGTAATTACAGAGAAATTAGCAATGATTTAAGACTATAAATCTGCATTTTGAGCGTTACTGTGGTTACGGCCATGGAATTTTCAGTTGCCCTCCACCTCAATTTTAAACTATAGGCTCTTTAGAATGTTGTGATGTCACGTGAACGCAACCTATAGATACAGACGACTTCTGGAATCACCCATATATGGTCATGTTTGAAAACAGTTAAGGGGGAAAACAATTTGGAGAAAAATCAAAACTTTCTCTAATTATTCAAAAACTACTTTAACAAACGCTGAATTATGAAAATAGTTTTCTACCCAATAAAGATACAAAGACATGGAGAGGAGCAAAGTGGTTCAACAGCCCATAAACACATAAATAACGGAGAATGCTAACGTGATGCTTCATGTTAGCATCGTGCTAATGCTAACGCATGCTAGCGCTAGCCACGACTGCCGTTTTTTCGCTTCTACTGAATAATCTGCTGTGAATAAACATCCATATGGACCTGATTTAGACTTGACTTTATTTATATGTGATAAATAAGTTTATATTCCGCCTGAAAATGTCTAAAAAGAGTGACAAATGTGTTTCCCAAAAGATCCTCTTTTCCCCCTCGGCGAAGCCACGCCCCCTTCTATGATGCGTTACCGTCTGTATCTATATGTTTAAGTGTGACTTCATGACTTCCGCTTCCGGGTCCTGGCAGACGGGCAAAATATGCGAGAAAAAACATACAAATCTCGTAAAAACCACCATCAATATTTCTGAAACTCAACAGAGAGTTACTGAAGCTACTTATTTCTCAGACTCATTAGCCAAAAATGCCGCACCTACTGCTAAAGAAGTCATATTTACTAAAGTCGCTACTTCCGGGGTTAGCGTAGCTGCTGCGCCGTTAGCATTTTTCTCCGCTAACCCGGAAGTATCGACTTTAGTAAATATTACGTTTATAGCAGTAGGTGCAGCATTTTTGGCTAATGGTCCTGATAAATAAGTATGTTCAGTAACTCTGTTGAGTTTCAGAAATATTGATTTTGGTATTAAACAGTTTTTTTGTAGTTTCTCGCACATCTGCGGACCCGGAAATAGAGCTGTGACGTCACCACTTAACAAACGTATTAAGTCCATTTTTGCCTTGTAACCATGGAAACGTCTTACTAACTGATGACATTTTCATGTTTAACTGTTTTTGTCTTTACACCGTGTTTGTCCCAAAGCAACGTCTGCAGGAAAAAGTGTCTGAGCCGCTAAAGTAAAGTGTGATTCATCTCATGAATATTTTTAATCGCATTAGTCCTACAGACGCCACACTTTACAGGCTCCTCCCACTCATATACATTTGGAAGATTTGTTCACACGAAATATGAATATATAGAGATGTTTCACTTAGTTTAAATTACTTAAAACTAAACAAGATCCAAAATCCCTCTGAGCAAATCTTTGTAACTAATGTGTCACAAAATAAAAACACACGTTACTTGAAAAAACATTCTCCTACCTGTGTAAACTAAAAAAAAACAAGGAGGAATTTGACTTTTACTAATTTTGTTTCACCAGTTTATTCAAAAACTAAACAAGATCCAAAATCCATTACTCCACTACTATGTTACAAGTTTCACATTGATATCTCTAAATGTCCGTCTGCAGCGTCTCGCCTTTTGTGTTATATTCTTTAGCCTCAGATTCGTGGGCGATGGATTTATTATTTATCTTATTTTTATTGATCTGTTTTATCTTTTTCTCGCAGGCATCGCGACGCCCGAGGAGAAGGTGACGTTCTCTCCCGGAAAGAAGAAGAGCAAGTTCGAGACGCTGATGACCAAAGAGGAGATCGAGGAGGAGCAAAGGTCAGTGCCCCGCCCCCTCCTGCCTCTAACCCCGCCCACTCTGGCCTCTAACCCCGCATGACCCGGCCCTAGAGCATGATGGGAGTTCTAAGCCTTCGATCTAACGCTTCAACACTTGACTGTACAAAGAGTTTCCATCAGCAAAATGTTCAGAATGTGAGTTGAGGAAACTTTATTGATTTCAGGATTTCTCTCAGTTTTTTACTGTTTTTCATGAGACTTAGTTAAACCCTGTGGTGCGACGTGAAAAACACTTACATTTATCTTTTCTCAGCCCAAAATGTTCTCAAATATATAATTACTTATTAAGCATAAAAAAGGCAGATATAGAAACATATTTTGGCCTTTCACTTTTGAACCTTTCACTGTGACTCGTGGCTAACACTGCACGGCCAAAGGTAATAAATACATTTGCCCCTGATTTGATTCAGATTCAGACGACTTTATTTATCCCACGATCACCTGATTCCTGAAAGAGACATCAGCGCCGTATCCTCTGAAGTGCTTCTGCATTTGTCCGTGTGCAAAATAAACAAAAGCGGAGACAGAACGCAGCCTTGTGGTGAACCAGTGGATATCGTTACAACTAGGGATGTCAAGATTAACCGGTTTTACGATTACCGCGATTATAAAAGGATGCGGTAGGTTATATGAAAGAATATCACAAGCCACGGTTTACCGCAGAAATGTTTCCCACTGACGCACGAGCCGCTGCATGCCATAAACAGCGTAAACTCACCGGTAGTTGAGCGCGGCAGAAAGACGCTCTCCTCCAGTGTTGTATCCACCCAAAAACCATTGAAGTCAGCAGAGTGGGACCTCTTTAGGATCCAAAACATGACCAAACTAAAATATTTAGTCTTAATTTTAGTCAAAGTTATATTTTTGTGACTAAAACTAAATTAAAAGTTTTTCATGAGACTAAAACTATGACTAAAATGTCCAGATATTTTAATCGACTAAAATAAGACTAAATAAAAATGAAAAGGAGAGACTAAAATCATCCAAACTTCTATTGACCGTCTGAAAGAGCCTCAGATCATGTAAATTCTCTGCCAAAGGAGCAGCTCTGAGCTTTGTTCATGTGGGAGCAGCTCCATGAAGCAGAGGAGCTGATTAAATATGATTATAATGAATATTATAAATGCAAAGTCGACTAAATTTGTCTTAAATTTAGTCGACTAAATTTACTTGCAATTTTAGTCGACTAAAACTAGACTAAATTTGAAGATATGTTTTTGACTAAATATCGACTAAAATTGAATTACATTTTCGTCAAAAGACTAAAACTAAATTAAATAAAATATGTTGTCAAAATTAACACTGATGCAAATCCTGTCGTCAGAAAGTTGCAGCAAAAGGCGCCGATATCGGCTACGTCGAATATAAACAACATCTTGGAGATAATCCTTTTCTGTAAATGTCTAGGTCAAGGTTGTGTTCTTTAATATGGAGAGAAGACGGAGACTCGTTCTATTAAAATCCAAATCATTACAATCTAAAACAAAAGTTATGCGGAAGGCCACATGGTGATGTTCAGTGGCCAGCGCGGGATGGAGCGAAGAGAGGCTGCACCTTCTGTGCATGAGTACTTTATAGAAACAGGAAGTAGGCGTCTCCTTATCGGCACTTCTTCTGCGTCATCTGACTCCTAATTCTAACACACTGCCCCCCAGTGGATATCAAGAGTAAGGACAACAAGAATAAAATGGGGAACCTCAAAACAGAGATTACATCAACACAGTTTCATATATAATCATTAAAGCCTATTATGACAAAAACATATATATAAATATTCAATAGTAACGAACTGCATAATTCCCCAAAAAGTTGTCCAAATGTTGGGAAATAGCCACAACTGGCTCAGGATGTAAAGAAAAAGCTAACGCGCTCCGCTCTGCTTCAGCGTAACAGAAAGGAAAGTGAAACCAGCACATGTGGAAATCAGCTGTTCAAAAGAGTCTCCTTAGTCATTTTGTAAACACGTTTCATTCTCTGTTCATCAAAACATCTGACAAATAATGAAGCAGCAGCAGAACTTTAGAGAACAGGAAACCGAGCCTAGACTGTGGCCTAATAATATATAGTCAAATAATTATGGTCATTATAAAGAAGTAAAGTTGACATCGTTTATATTATTCACTGTAGGCCTATTTATTTTAATGCAAAACAATCTTAAAGCATTTTTCATTTTAGAAACAGTGAATGTTTACAAGTTCAAGTATTAATCAAATCAAACTTTATTTATAAAGCGCTTTCATACAAAATGTAACACAAAGTGCTTTACAGTGCTTAAAAAATCATTAAAATAGTCCCCACCAGCAAATATACATAAATAACAACAAAACAACAACCCCCACCTCCCCCTACCCCCACCCGCACACACAGACACACAGACACATATACATACATTAAAAAGCTTTTTAAAGACAAAAACTAAAAATATTAGTTCTTTCCTTTCATTCGGTCGATAATCGTGAATAATCGTAAAATCGCAATATTTTCTCTCACAATAATCGTGACTCAAAAAATTGAACTCGTGACAGCCCTAGTTACAACCTCAGATTTCCATTTACACAAACTCTCTGCTTCCTGTCAGTTAAGAAATCACAAATGTCTAACTCATTTCCTGAAGAGGACAGTAAAACATTTTCTAGTAAAATTCAAACCGGAGACGTTTGTTCGTGTAAATAAACTCTTCAAATACATTTCCGCTGAACCTTCTCTCTTCAGAAGGATCTCTTCATGAGGCTCCTCTCTGACACGAGGAGCAGGAGGTTATTTCCAGACTCTCACATTCCTGCGTCAGCCGGAGCCAAAGCATTTTTACGGTTTCGCAATTTATAAATAAGTGTTTCAGCTCCGGACGAGAGAAGCTCCAACACTGAAAACTTTATAACCAGTGTTTCCAGTGTTTCCAGTGTTTCCAGTGGCCTCTAATGTAATTCTCCTGTGTAAGACCCTGATAATGACAATGTTTATTCAAATGTTACAAGTTATATGTTAAGATCTGTATATATTTAGTTCAAATTGGCCACAGGTTCCTTTTCTAATCTGCTTTATTGGAAAGACTCGAACACAGACTTTATGAAATTTTGTATGAAAAATCCAGAGACTATGAGGATAGTTATGAAGTCACATTGTTATATGGCAGGAGAGGGAAAACCTTTGGTCATTTTTTATTTATTTTTACCTTGCCCGGGACCAGACCAGTCGGAAACAAATAAAAACAGTTTTGGTGAGGCTTTACAAAGGGTCCTTAAAGGTCATTCAAAAACATTACGTTTGTTTCCAGTGGGCTTTAAATGTAAATGTATTTCATAATATTAACAGTGCTTGAACTTTTATGCCATTAGTGAGTTGGAAATACCAAATGTATGTCCAAAGCAAATCCAAATGCAGCTGGAGCAGTTTTGCTGAACATTATTTGCAAATTTACACTTTTTCCCCCTCAAAAGTAAGTGACCCTGTTTGTCAAATTTTCTTTAAAACGTCAACATTTTAATCCATTCCTCTCTTTATAAATTAAACATGTGTTTGTGGCACAAAAATATTATATTGGACTTTAAAATGTCCTGAGAAAAGCCCTGAAAAAACAGAAGCATGAAAATCCACTCGCTTTGTATTTTGCCAACGTAGGGACAGACTTTGTGCTTGTTTCACCCCTCTGCCCCGCTGTGGTCCCTCTGTGGTCCCTCTGTGGTCCCTCTGTGGTCCCTCTGTGGTCCCTCTGTGGTCCCTCTGTGGTCCCTCTGTGGTCCCTCTGTGGTCCCTCTGTGGTCCCTCTGTGGTCCCTCTGGTTTATAGACATAAAGGTTGATGTGAAGTGGTGTGTGTTGCAGGATCGAGCTCACGTCTGAGCTCACGTCTCTGTGAGCGAGCGGTAAGATCTTCATAACTTCATCATGAACTAATCATCTCCACAGCTCTAATACTTTAATACCCATTAAAAGTCCTTAAAGGATCATGTTTCTGCGGCGCCAGAGCGGGACCATCAGTGTAAACTCTTTCTCCCGGGACAGTCTTTAACCGCTGTGGGATAAATGAAGCAGTTTGTCCTGAAGGATGTAAAGCTGAACGAGTGATGTTAAAGGGGACGAGGAAGAGATGAGGAAATGATCAGGGCTGTGTCCGAATGTCCGCACTATTCCCTATATAGTGACTATATAGCGGTCACGCCATTTTGTAGGGGCGTCCAAATGTCCAGAGAGAAAAAAAGTAGTGCACTCAAAATTTCCCACAATGCATTCTGAAAAGTAGTGAGCAGCGGTGATCACTAAACGGGTCAATATAGACCACAATGCATTGCGAGAGTCGGAGAAGAATGTCTGACAGTGACAGGTCTTTGAACTAAATGAAATCAGCTGTTTCAATCGTGTGTTGCGTATTTCTTTCATGTGTGAAGCGCTTTGGGTGTGACTTGTGTCATATAAAAAGCGCTATACAAATAAGATTCCCTTCCCTTCCCTTCTCATGAATAAACGACTTTAATATAAACAGTTACGGTGAAAAAATGCTAGCGTTAGCTGCTAACCTTTAGCTCGAGCTGTTAAATGACCGATAGCTTCCTCTCGAATAATCCAAACCATTCATGTAAAATCCATGTGAAATAAAACGTATCTGACTCGTATTTATCCATAATTATTCCCCTGTCTCATGAGTTTGGTCTTTATCGCAGAAATACATTATTCCCGGAGTTTAGTGACTTTTAGCAGATGTAGTCACTCATTCTGCTGGAGCTTCAGACACCGGGCTCTGACCTACTTTCTGCACGTCTTTGAGCTAACACTGGAGTGTGTTTTTTTCATTTGATGATAGTTTTAATTTAAATTTAAATGTCAAATAAAAAGTGTAAACTGTAAAAGTGCCAAAACTGTCGTTCTGTTTCATAAAATAAATGTTTGCAACAATAAATCAATTCAGGAAAAAAATTATATAATTCACACGCAGCGCGTGTGACGTCACGCAGCTCGGAGAAAGTAGTGGCTTCTGTCCGAATCGCCAACAGAATCATAGTCTACTATATAGTGCGGGCCTATGTAGTGAATGAGGGGTTAGGGACTAGGGTGGACATTCGGACACAGCCCAGGAGAGGCTGCGAAGGGGGAGGAGCTTCAGCTCTGTTGGCGTCGGCCGGTGAAAACTCTAGGTTGCGCTGATTGGGTCACACTTCAGGTCACATGTAGCAGACGTGTGGAGGCTCTGTTCAGGTCAGACTCGTGCGTCCCGGTGGCTGAGTGGTTAGTGCTCTTGCCTCACAGCAAGAAGCTCCCAGGTTCCATCCCGGCCCGGGCCTTTCTGTGTGGACTAGCTCGCTTGCTAACTGTCCACATGAGGATCGAACGCCGCTTCTCCTTTTTATTTATTTATATTAATCTGGCTCCACCTCTGGAGACAGGTCCCACTGCGGTAGTTTTGGAGGTGTTGAAATCTTCACCTTTACATGTTTCAGCGCCACCTGCAGGCCGTCATCAGAAGTATACCTGCAGATGGCGCTGAAACATGTAAAGATTTCAACACCTCTTATCCTGGTGTCTGAAGAAATGAACCTCGGAAGTTATACTAGTAACACAAGTAGACACAATGAACGTAACTAAACAAATAAAGCACCTTGACCTTAAAGGTTCAGGTCTGGGTCAGTCTTTTCCCACCATGGCCTGGTTCTGGGCCGTGGGCCACAGGTCGGGGACCCCTGGTCTAAAACACATCAGTTACAGTTTTGGCTGAAATTATACATGTTTTAGCCCAAACGTTTCCTGCTTTGTCCTTAAAGGGATATTTCAGGATGTTTGACATTGGGCCTCATTTCCTAGTTATCCAGAGTGTTGTTGATGTCTGGAGATATTTTTTTCTTAAATTCATGCAGTTCTTATATTTGAAGAGTCTAGTGGCGCTAGGCTAATGCTAGGCTAGTGCATTTCTATGGTATCAGTTAGCCTGCATTAAAAACAGTCTGACCCAATAATCTTTGAAATGCAACTGACCTTGTATCACATGAATTACCGCATTTTGAGGGACTATTTTCTCGCAGATCACTCCGCCGCTGCGTTAGCTTACAGCCACGAAGCTGATGCTGCTCAAATACAAGTTATTTTAAATGATTCTATTAACACAGACATTTATATGGTTAGTCTGGTGTTATAAGTGATTTACCTCAGGTGCACTGTGGAGTGGGTCAGACTGTTTTTAATGCAGGCTAACTGATACCATAGAAATGCTTTAGCCTAGCATTAGCCTAGCGCCACTAGACTCTTCAAATATAAGAACTGCATGAATTTAAGAAAAAAATATCTCCAGACATCAACAACACTCTGGATAACTAGGAAATGAGGCCCAATGTCAAAAATCCTGAAATATCCCTTTAATGTCATTATCAGACACTGACAGGAAGTGAGATAGAGGCAATATATAGAGGTTATGTCAATGGGAAATTAGTCAAACTGTTCTGGAACTTTACCTCTATCTTTGTCACTTCCTGTCAGCAGCTTAAAAAAGATCTATAATTGTCTTGATTAAAACCAAAATAAAATGATAATTACAGCTGATGTTATCCGTTATAACATTTTCAAAACACTTTAAATATCAAAATGCCCCTCATTCTTGTTGATGGAACGTTTGCAAATCTTAAGAAATGAAACACGCACAGATTTATTATTGTGTGGCTTTAAAAGTCTAGTTAAAAAGCGTGAGATTCGACCTGGAGCTGCTGAAGAAGTGAGACTCGGACACAGACTTTCTAAACGTCACACGCTCAGTATAGCCGATGTTTGTGAACTGAAACATCAGGCCCTTTAGGATCTGACAGAGACACATGAGGACACAGAGACGCAGAGACGTGGAGGAGCTGCAGGCTGTAGGTCGACAACAATGGGCTTCTGTGGGACACAAAGACTGCTCCACGTCCACAACGGCAACACAATAACGCTGGCCTCACACAGAACAACCAACAACCAACAACCAGGGCACATCTGCTTCCTCAATATTTTAATCAAAGTCACATTTTTCTGACTCAAATGAGACTTAAACTGAAGCAAAAGTCGTTAATGAGGCTCAAACTGTGACTGTGAATCTTAAGTTAAAGAAGGGACTGAGAACGTGTGAAGTTCAGTCATATCATTTAAATTTTGCTTTGTCCAAGTGGGAGAACAAACAAGAAGAATAGTTTTTTGAGATAGCAGACTAAAAGAAAGAATTGTCTCCGCCTCTGATGGATTTCGCTCTGTATCCTGTGGAGAGTGCAGCGGTGGCGCCCTCTGCTGGTCATTACCCGGTGTTACAAGCCTGTCTCCTTAAACTGCAGCAAGATCTCACTGTTGGACTAACAAAGCTTTCAGTCGCACTAACTCCTGGCCTGTTACTGCATGATGCTATTACTACTATTACTACTACTTCTACTACTATTACTATTACTGCTGCTGCTGCTACGATGTTACTGCTTCCCTGCCTCCCGCTCCAGCGCATGGTGAGTCTAACCGTTCTGATGTTGTTCATGTTTATTATGTTGTTATTATTATTATTATTCATGTCCCGTGAGGCATTAACATGAGTGAGTGTCATAGAGTAAAAATAAATGTTATTAAAAAGTGTTCAGTTGGATTCAATATGGGGTTTAATCTGAATTTCTTGGAGAATAATGACATTGCTTGACAGTTTTTGCGGCGGGAGTTCAGCAAAATACTAAAATGATGGTTAAGAGCTGGAAATAAAAATAAAATCTAATTTTCAGTTTAATTATTGCACTGATTCAATGTTTCTCCACAGATTAATTTGCGAAATTATAATTTCACGGACCAGTTTCTCTAAATGCGTTTTGTTACAAAATCTTCACTTTAGCAGCTCCGACAGACTTCAGACTGTCCTGGACATTTGGAAGGTTTTATTCAGACTAATGTTTTAATATCTAATCCCTCGCCTTTGAGTTTTGAATTTAAAAAAAAATGTTTAACAGATTTTTCCAAACACTTTATTTTAAAATGAAACAAGATCCAAATCCTTCCGTCTTAACTAATATGCCACAAAATCGCTCAATTTAAAGTGATATTCTGTAAGTTATTCTTTGTCGTAACATAAGTGATATTCAATAATTATGTTTTTCTAAAGCTCCTTCCCTTTGCTGATTTCAACAACTAATCAGAAACCCCGGGATACCACTTTGACCAATGAGACGAGCTTTCCTGTGAACCAGCCTGTCAGGGCCAATCAGGAGCGAGGGGAGGGATCTTGATTGTTCACTTTCAATTCCACTCTTAATCTCACAGACTATCACTTTAAACCTGCAGCGTCTCGCCTTAAAACTCATTCAGCCGCTTTAGTTTGGGCTGAAATAGTGGATCTTTTCTTGCACAAAAGTTTCCCGTCGTGTCCAGTTTGCTTTTGAACAGTTTGCTCGTTCCTCTTTCTGATGGAACGTTTGTGAATCTAAAGACCGAGCCGAGACCTGGTACGGGTCAGGGTTTGTACCGGGTTAGTCCTGGTTCAGTCCTGGTTCAGTCCTGTTCAGTCCTGGTTTCACATAAATCCTATTGTGGTAACTATGGTAACCGTAAAATACGCTCTGATTAGAGCTGGGTGATATTTTTCCCCCCCCAAAAAAAAAATCGGCGATTTTTAAAAAATAAAAAACTCGATATTCGATTTGATCCCCCCCCCCATTTAAAAATAATACGAACTATAAATATATTTAAAAAATATATATTTATTGTATTTAATTAAAGTTAACCAACATAAAAAAAACTGCAAAGGCAAACCCTTCCTCTAACTAAAGTCACTATGACAAAAGATTGTTAAACATCCAAATTATTTACAGTATTTGGATTAAGCTAATAAAACAAAAATCCTGAGGTAACTGAGGCACATTTGTACAGCAGGACCTTATTCCTCTAAGCAGAGAGCTAAAAAATAAAATAAAATAAATATCTAACAAAAAATCTAAAATGAATCGATTTGACCTACCAACTCGATTTTTAAATCAAATCGATTTTTCCCCAGCCGTAGCTCTGATCCTTTGTGCGTTTGCAGCTTTAAAAACAAACCCTCCTCTCTCTGTTCCAGGCCCGAGTGAGGACCTCCACGGATCCACAGAACTCTCCGGACTTTTATCAGACATTACACTCAGACTGTAGGGGGCGCTGCTCGCTGGGGCATTCTGGGATACGTAGTTGCAGTTCAGGTTTAGTCCCACGTTGTTGACTTTAGCGGCAGATTCTCTTTAGGTTCTTTTTTGTTTTGTAAAATAATGAGTTGGCTGTAGATCCTTCGCTTCGAACTTCAGCGTGAAACGTAATTTATTCAGTGAATGTTGTTTCTTTTGCATGAGAACGTCTGCTTTTCCCGAGTCACCGCTGCCCCCTGTGGCTGTCCTCGGACATTACACCTTTATTTAGACGCGCTGAGGAGCCTTTTCCACTCGCTGCATGGCCCGCTCCGGCGGTTCTTCGGCTCCGGACCGTGTTTTCTGAAACGATGAACCCGCTTTGCAGGGGAAAGTTTGAGGGTGTGAGTTTGAATTTGTGTTTACAGTGAAGAGTGTCGGACAAAATAAAGACGTTTGTCCCAAATCCGACTCTGGACTCGTTTTTATTAGTCATGTTCTAAAACTCATCATAGAAATGCCTTTAACAATCTGAGCTTGTTCCTACATGTTTAAATATAACGACCAGGCGCAATACTAAAGTATGTCGAGGTTTGTCCTTTTCATGGCATTCACATGATTTCTGTGGTTATATTATTCATTTCTTTGTTTCCTTTCATGAAAATGCGTAATAGTACAAGACACATACGGTGTTTTATACATTTCCCTGATCAGAAAGGAGCCGATGGACGAATAATATTCTTTTGTTTATCTGCCCCCTTTTTCTTAACACAAATAATATCAGAGGCTTCATCACTGTTCCCTCCACCATCACCATCACCTGAAATCCAAGTTCCAGCTTCTCCATCATTAACATCATTAACATATTACAAAGCCATATTCGCACTGGATTAGAGTGACTTCGGGACCTCGGGTAAAAAGTAAAAATGACAGACGTCCTCAGAGTTTCTTTTCCCGTGTGCAGGGCTTGACATTATTAGACAGCCAGGCTATGGCACGTTTATGGATAATCTCTCCTTTTTACATGAGGACTGAGCCAGTGCCACAAAGTGCAGTCTGTATCTAGAGCAGGGGTGGCCCAAGTGGGGCCCGCGGGCCAAATTTGGCCCGCCGGAACAATTCCATTGGCTGGTATGATTAATACTAACTCTCTCCCATTCATTCTCAATGGTAAATATGGCTGCAGTTCACTTTTTGGCCACCAGCATCAAATTGGGGGCGCTGTTTCCTTTCGCAATGTTAAGGAAACACTGTTGTGGAGTCTTGGTGTTTATCACAGAGCGTTGTAGCATCAACTTTCCCAGTTTTCCAACTTTTATTGTAAAAGGTGTGTGTGTTAAAAATTGACTTATGAAGAACTGATGCTGAACTGACACTTTAAAAATGATCTAATGTGACATTTTCTTTGAGTTAACAGATGAATGAGGTAAATTCACTGTAGTTAATGTAGATATATGTGTTGTTGTTACATTTTGTTCTACTTAAACTAGGCTTTTGCCATAGTTAACATTTGTTTTAATATAGCATGTTATTTGCATAGATATAATCAAATGCAAATGGCTACTGAAAAATAAAGTAAGTAACTAGTATTATTTGCAGTTATACGTGTTTCACGCTTCACATCGACATGTTTGGCCCACAGGCACTTTTTCATTTTGGCCCTGGGAGACAAAAAGTTTGGGCCCCCCTGATCTAGAGCTTTAGTCTGTGTAACTGTAGCTTCTCCAGGGTCCAGACTGAGACTAAAGTGTCTTCACGCTCTCTTTTCCTCATCGTGTTCATTAACCGCTGTCTGCTCTTTCATCCATTGTTTTCTGCTCATACCGCAGATCAAAGTGACTGTAATGGCCGGAGAAAAGGCGAGGGGAAAGTGGACATGTGACATGGTTATGTGGAGCAGTGTTTGGCTCATGCTGGTGTCTGTGACAGGCCCGGTCTGAGAACAGACACTAATTGTGTTTCCATCAGAGAAAATGCACACAATAAATGCGTATAACAAAAGCGAATTTTCACACGTTTCCATCCAAGAGTGTTTGCGAATCGTGGCTTTGGTTACCATGGTTACAGCTGCATGGCACAATTGCAGCATTTACCCAGCAGAGGGCGCACTGTACGTTTTGGATTTCACTTGAAGTATGAGATTTTTAGTATTGTTTTTGGCCAAATTAATTTACCATGTTGGAATTAGCTGCTTGTTTTTACTCGTAATGCCATGAATACATGTTAATTTAACACTAAAGCTAAGCTAAAGTATCTTAAAGAGCAACTAAACACCAAATCAAGTTTTTTTTACTGATAAACTGTCTCAATGGGTGTCTCATAGTGTTGTCCACTGGTCCCTGACATTATTCTGACATTATAGCGCAAACATGTGTCAAATCCTAACTTTGGCCTGAAAACTAATGGGTTGCGCCCCTTCAGGGTTAACTCTGCTACTAAATTAGAATTTCCTGATTGGCTGGAGACGTGTCCACGGCCTCCACAGAACGTCATAAGCCACACCAGCTCCACACATCGTCATCAGGTGCTGCCCATTGTCCTGCCCCTGTACCTGTGGTTTATAACCAAGTCCCTCCCACGTAATCAGTCTGCTGTGATTGTGCCAATGCAAAGGCCCACACACTCACCCCCCGCATGTCACCCCCAAACTTCAGAGACCGCCTCTTTCACGGCAATTTTGACTTTTGTTTGTGGGTGGGGAAAGGCTTTGGCACGCCCGTTTAGGTACTCTTTAACTAACTAGCTGCTACTACTCTGAAGTCTCAAATGAACTGTACAGGCTGGACAAACAAAAACTATCCCTGAGTGAGTTTATTATGTTTTCTAATGAGGATCAGGCGGCGTCTGCGTCTCTGGGAAAGTTTCTTGTTGGCTAACTTGGTCCATAGTTGCAGACAGTGTTGTAGCATAAATGCTGCGGCAGAGACAGCGATGTTTGAGCCTCTGCATCTGGGAAATATTTTTGGACTAGAGTCGACCTGCTACTGATGGACTTTTCCTCTTCACTTCTGTCCACAGGTCGGCTACGCCAACAGGCACGTGTACTTTTTATTTGCTACGACCAACTTTATGCGAAAAAACTGTTTCCATTTTCCAAAATGCGCATTTACGCTTATGCTCACAAATCAAAAACCACCTCAAGAGAGCGGATAAACGTTTTATGTGAATTAAGAGTTTAAAGAGGGTGTATTATGCTTTTTTCAATAACATAGCACCAGTCTATAGCATACTACAATGATGACGTAACCTTCTGTTGGTCTGTATATGCAGTAAATTAAAATAACTGCCTTAAATAAAATTGCTCTCTCAAAATGGCTGTACTGAACGTCTTGAAATAGGCCTCTGTCTCTTTAAGAAGCTTTCCGACACGCCCCTTCAGCACACTGCTGTGGCATCTAAACAACACTACTGTGCGGGGAGGGGGCTCTGCTGAGCTGAGGAGCAGTGGTTGGTGGCTTGGCTGGTGACGAAAGGTCCAGAGGCGTCTCCAGGAGGTGGGGGCGTTCCTAGGAGGACTGAGGCATAGCTACACCTAAAATGGCTGCCGTCTAAGTTTTTACTGATTACTCAAAAATATGTGAATGAGCCAAGGCAACACTCCAGGCATGTGTTTAATGAGGGAATGACATAATAACATGATATAAAGCTTGAAAAAGTCCATTTTACATAATACCCCCCCTTTAAATGCGAAATTGGTGTTTCCATCACTCCTTACAAATGCGAAACTTCAAAATGCGCATTAAAATCCAGTGATGGAAATGCAGCTAATAAAGCTGGAGTAGAGAATATTGAAACGCTGCAGGAGAGTTCTAGAGCAGTAGAATGATGTTCAGATGTCACTGACGGAAAATGAATGGGCGCAGTCTGAGCCGCCACTGTGGCTGTGAGGGAGATGCCTCACAGCCACAGTTACAGCCACTGTAACTCCTCAGCTGAATCTAATCCTGGTTAGTTCATGCACACGTGTGAAAGATCAGAAAAAATCAATTCATATTAATATCAGATTATGCCACATGCCACGTCATTAATCCAGGAACTGCAGAAATCAGATTATGATCAGATTTTTGGTCTCATATAAACGTGCTACACACATAAACTTCCATTAAATTAAACAGAACCCACAACAATGACATTACTCAACTATTGTTAGTGCACAGACATTCATCAAAAACACAAACACTCTGGTCTTAAACTAATTCAGCTTCAGCTCTGTCTGAAATTAACACCGTCTTTTGCTCAAAAGTTTCCCATTGTGTCCAATTTAGTTTTGAATCTCAACATTTGTTTGCATTTGTGGCATTAAACATAGAGTATTAAGGCGTTAAAATAGCATTAAAGAGAATTAACCTCTTAACCCCCGACCTAACCGAGTATATTTTCTCTAAAAGTCTGTACAGGCCAGTGTAATGCCTCATTTGAAAGCTAAGACCTACAAAATTAATCTAAATGGAGCTTTTTCCTCACGTTGTTGTTGTCACTTTTTAGTTGCATTTTCGTCACATATTTTGTTGCTCTTTTGCTGCATTTACATCTCGTTTTTGTCTATTTTGACAGTGGCTTATGGGATGGCACATAGCTCCTAATCGCCAGTGAGTTAGCATCAGAGGTCCCTATGCCAAAGTGGCTATGATAGTTAGCATCAGAGGTCTCTATGCCAAAGTGGCTATGGTAGTTAGCATCAGAGGTCCCTATGCTAAAGTGGCTGTGATAGTTAGCATCAGAGGTCTCTATGCCAAAGTGGCTATGATAGTTAGCATCAGAGGTCCCTATGCTAACGTGGCTATGATAGTTAGCATCAGAGGCCCCTATGCTAAAGTAGCTATGATAGTTAGCATCAGAGGCCCCTATGCTAAAGTAGCTATGATAGTTAGCATCAGAGGTCCCTATGCTAAAGTGGCTATGATAGTTAGCATCAGAGGTCCCTATGCTAAAGTAGCTATGATAGTTAGCATCAGAGGCCCCTATGCTAAAGTAGCTATGATAGTTAGCATCAGAGGTCCCTATGCTAAAGTGGCTATGATAGTTAGCATCAGAGGTCCTATGCTAAAGTGGCAATGATAGTTAGCATCAGGGGCTCTATGCTAAAGTGGCTATGATAGTTAGCATCAGAGGTCCTATGCTAAAGTGGCTATGATAGTTAGCATCAGAGGTCCCTATGCTAAAGTGGCTATGATAGTTAGCATCAGAGGTCCCTATGCTAAAGTGGCTATGATAGTTAGCTAGGTTGCTAAAGTGGCTATGATAGTTAGCATAAAGGCTCCTTTCCCTAACTCCTTCCTAACCGACAACCCAATTCAGACGCTTCTTATCATGGCAGACGCTGACGCACATCCGGTTTGGCGCAAGACCTCTTACCAATTTACTGGTTTCGGATGGAGCACATACCTGACTTGTTGCCACCTGTAGAAACCTTTGCTCTGTGTGCCGGCAGCGCCCCCTGCAGGCCGGCAGCAGACGCTCTTTGGTGATTCCTCACATGGCTCTTCTCCAGCAGAGGGGCAGAGGGCCAGAGGGCCAGAGGGGTTAGCAGGTGAATGAAGTTCTCTCTGGTCTGTCACAGGGTGCAGCAGGAGCAGCTGGCGGCCATCTTCCTCCTGCTCAGAGAAAACCAGGAGATGGATCTGAACGACGGAGAGATGGAGGAGCAGCTCAAACTCTACTCGCTATAACAGACCTTTGGAGAAACTGTGGAAGAACCTGGATCTGTGTGTTTTAGAGAGAAACTAACACTATGGATTTGTATTTTAATAGTTTTTTTTATAAAAATAAATATATCTGTAAAATCCTTCTGGTCAGTGACTTCTCAATGTAAAACGTCCAAATAAATGCATTATTTGGACGTGAGGCGAGTAGTACTCTGTTACATTTAAGTGCATGTACTTATTTACGTTATTGTACTTCTTAGGAGGAGTTTTACCATATGGTACTTTTACTTGTAATGAAGTATATGACACATTAGACACTAGTTAACGCGATTATATTTAAGATTTTGCTAAAGATTGTACCCAGCTTTCTTTAGTTTGGCCATTTGTGTGATGTTTATAGTTTCACTTCCTTATTGGACACCGACAGGAAGTGAAATAATAATAACTTTTGTGCCCAACATTTCTTAATTAAATTAGCTGCGTCGCTGAAATAAAATGATAATTATTCCTTACAACAGATATTATCCATCTAAAGGTTCAATAACGTTAAATCTGGCTTTTCCTTTTTTCATGTTCATTTTTTGTTTCTCATCATTTGAATCGTTACTATAATTTCTTGAGTAATTATTATGATCACTACTTTTTAATTGTTGAGTAAAATAAAGTTACTCTCCCTTGAGTACATTTTAGTTACTTTACCACCTCTGATAGTAATCCATATTGGTGAGTAACATAACTAAGTACTACAATTACAATACTGTTACATTATAATTACTTTATCAAGTCATTCATATAGACCCTTTAACTGCTGACATCATCAGTGACATCAGCTGGAGGCAGGAAGTGATCAAGAGAAATAAGATTAAACTAAAACTAGCAATTTTAATTGTAAAACTCCAACTGAAACATGTGGTCCTGTTGTGGCTTAAGGAGCAAGAACAAGAGGAATGACATTTGAGACGATAAAATAAGGTTTATCTGATATTTCCAACAACCGTTAGACATTTGTTTATCGTTACTATGACAACAGCTACAATGGAAATAGATAGGAATCGAGCTTCCTGCCTCCAGCTAAGCCCAGAATGTTTACAGACAATTAAAGGGTCTATTCTGAAGCTGAAAATGATCCTGTTTATATTTACAGCTCTGGGTGTTTTGTATCGTCATGACGAAGCAGTCGCCTGGCAGCTGAAAAACTTACCTCAGCGATGTTTATGTTTATTATCCCCATTAAAGCTGCACTATGCAACTTTTTATGTTAAAGGAAATGTTGATATTAGTGGCTCCTCTGATGCTTCAGGATCCGGTTTTTTTAGGGTTTCTGGTTTTCGGAATGGAATGTATACGTAACCATGGATACGGTTCAATCAGCAGAGAAAACCTAAAAACAATTGATCCTGGAGCTGCAGGGCATTGGGATGGTGAGTAAAGGCACTAAACACCCAAGCATCCGCTAGCTCACTGAAAGGTCAGAAACGTATTAATCAGAGATGGGAGACTCGAGTCACATGACTTGACTCAAGTCGCAATTTTTGGGACTTGAGACTTACTTGACCAAAGCTCTAAAAAGACTTGACTTAGGACTTGCTGCCTCCAGTGTTGCGGTCGTAAAGCAGAGCAGCCAGCGGCCATTGTCCCGACACAGCTCTTCTAATCAGTACAGCGCGAAAAGGCAGGAGGAAAATGTTCGAAACAATGACTGAAGCTACAGCACAGACAAGGGGCCTCCAGAACGACGACGCTAAGAGCTGGATTAATGACAGAAATCTTGGGGCTTTTTGGTGTTTTAAAGCGTTCTCTCGAAAGTTACAGCATTTAGAGGCTGTTTCCCGCAGCCACACAGAGCCCAGTGACAGCGAGACTGAAGGCTGTGCAGAATCTACTTTGAGCAGGGGCGAATCCGAGTATACAGGGGCTGGGGCATTACAGGGGAACCACTGACAGAAAAACTGCCAGAAACTAACAAAAATAAAAATATTATTTTTATATTTATCTTTCAGACTGCAGGAAAAGCAGCTCATGTTAAAAAGACTCTGTTTCCATTTTATTTTAAGTCGGCCCCCCGGGCCCCCTTCCTTAAAATGCTGTCCCAGTAATTTTGTACATAGACTTTTAAAAAGTTTGATTTTAGCCAAAATTTTCAAAATCGCTAAATCTTGAGAAAGCGCTTTATATTTTCAAGTAGATTAAACACATTTTGAAAAGAAGAATTAGGCTTAACGCTGACGTTTGCAACTTGAGATGAATTGCCGGCTAAAGAAAGACTTGACCCCATGACTTGCTTGGGACTTGGACCTTCATGACTTGGACTTGACTTGAGACTTGCATTTAGTGACTTACTCCCACCTCTGGTATTAATAGCAACTTTTGTTTAACATAGTAGTTGGTTAGTGCACCTTTAATGCCAGCTTAGGTTTTAACTGTGTGGAATAATAGAACTGGCTGTGCGTGCCAAGAATATCAACTTTACATCAAAAGTTGCATAGTGCACCTTTAACCACAACAGAAGCTGCTGCTTCTTCCTGGGTCCTTAAAAATACAATATACACTTCATACGTCACATAATTCAGTACAACAGACACAATAATACTACGATATAATTACTATAAAGTACAACATTCTATAAAATATCTGATGACAAGGATAAAATCCCATAAACAATGAAATTGCAGGTCATAGACTTTGGATCAGCAGATCACATGGTTCATTTAATCTCTCCAACCCCAGCCTTTACCGAGCACATTTTCTCTAGTTTACTTTACCTAAATCTAAAAGCTTCTCTGTCAGGAAATGTTCTTTTGATGCTACTGTGGGTTAAATAAATGTGCTCACAGACGTAATAATGAATAGAAGTCGACACCAGTGTGATTCCCTGGAGGTTGAGAAGAGAAAGATGAAACTGTGGAGGCTTTGTTTGTTTGAGCTGCTGTAACCAACGTGTGACGCTCATAAATGTGAGATAACCCTGAGGATTCTGATTGGCTGAGGCCTGCCTAAGCCCCGCCCCCTGTGGACTTTACCTGCGACACACCTGAGACTGTCCCAGACCCATGAAGTCCTGCTCTAGATCCAAGACCGTTCTGGTCCTGCTCGGGCTGACGGGACTCGGACTGCTCTACAAAACCTACAGGTGATGAGACTAAACCAGGACTAAACCAGCACTAAACCGGGAATAAACCAGGACTAAACCGGGACTGAACCAGGACTGAACCGGGACTGAACCGGGACTGAACCGGGACTAAACCGGGAATAAACCTGTTACGTTTAAGGGGTGTGTGGTGGAAGAAGACCCAAAAATGCAGAGTAGTCCAAAAATAGGAGCCAACTTAAATTTAATGGAGCTTGTCCAAGGCGTACAAAGGAGGGGAACAAAAATGGCAAAAGCACTTACAGTGGTGCGAGGTCAAAAACTGGATCTCGTCAGAGAACAGGCTGGACACGACTGGACTGGACACGACACGACACGACACGACACGACACGACACGACACGACACGACACGACACGACACGAACAGTAACCATAAGAAGAGCGCAGTCACGACAAACAACATTAATGCACCGACAAAGACACAGGCGAACACCAGGGAATAAATACACACACAAGGGAAATGGGGAACAGGTGGAACACATTAGGGCAGGGCAGGTAATCAACAAGGGGAAGGCAAAGCAAAACACATACAGACAGACCAGAAATGCCAAAATAAAACACACCAGACAGAAACACAGAACTAAAACAGGGGAAACAAGACAAAACTAAATAAATCAAACCCAAACCATAACAAAACCGGGAATAAACAGGGACTAAACTAGGAGTAAATCAGGACTGAACTGGGCTAAACCAGGACTGAACCGGGAATAAACCAGGGCTTTAACAGGACTAAATAAGGACTAAACCAGGACTGAACCAGGACTAAACCAGGACTAAACCGGGACTGAACCAGGACTAAACCAGGACTAAACCGGGCTTAAACCAGGACTAAACCAGGACTAAACCGGGACTGAACCAGGACTAAACCAGGACTAACCCGGGAATAAACAGGGACTAAACTAGGAGTAAACCAGGACTGAACTGGGCTAAACCAGGACTAAACCAGGACTGAACCGGGAATAAACCAGGGCTTTAACAGGACTAAATAAGGACTAAACCGGGACTACACCAGGGCTAAACCAGGACTAAACCAGAACTAAACCAGGACTAAACCAGGGTTGTTCTTTGTCAATTGTTGTCGTCTATCATATTTACTTTTTATTTTTTTATTTGAATCTTCTTTATGCAAGCCCTTGTAGTCTTATAGTTTTTAAGTTTTATAGCTTATTTTATCTAAATTCTGTGCTTTATGTTTTATGTTGTACGATTGTACGATTCCTAATTTGTGAACCTGTTCTCAAACAATTCTGATTCTAGTAAAAGTGTTGTTTTTCAGAGAGTCTCCAGCAGAGGGCGCTGTTGATTTCAGATGGAAACTTTACCAAGAACGAACGAACCAGAGCAGGATCCAGGTGAGGAGCAGAGCCAGTCAAAGTAGAAGGTTCAATACTTGAGTAAATGTACAAATACTTATAAAAGTAGGAAAAGAAGAAGTTGACGTGTCTCTCCTGCAGCCTCCCTGTGGTCTGCGCCAGGTCGTGGAGCGAGATGTTCTCCTAAAGAACAGGTTTCAGTTCTCGGTGCCGGTGTTTCAGACTCGAGAGACTCTGACTGAAGAGTCCTGGTCCAACCTGAGCCTGAGGGAGCCTCCATACGGCTGGAGCGGCTGGACCAGCAGGGTACGAACGGGTCATTACCTCCACGATACGAATGGGTCATTACCTCCACGATACGAACGGGTCATTACTCCCGATCGAACGGGTCATTCTCGCACGATACGAACGGGTCATTACCTCCATGATACGAACGGGTCATTACCTCCACGATACGATCGGGTCATTACTCGCACGATACAAACGGTCATTACCTCCATGATACGAACGGTCATTACCTCCACGATACGATCGGGTCATTACCTCCACGATACGAACGGTCCCCCGCCGTCATTACCTCCACGATACGAACGGGTCATGACACGCACGATATGAACGGGTCATGACACGCACTATACGAACGGGTCATTACACGCACGATACTAACGGGTCATGACACGCACGATACGAACGGGTCATTACACGCACGATACTAACGGGTCATGACACGCACGATACGAACGGGTCATTACACGCACGATACTAACGGGTCATGACACGCACGATATGAACGGCCATGACACGCACTATACGAACGGGTCATGACACACACGATACTAATGGGTCATAACTCGCACGATACAAACGGTCCATTACACGCACGATACTAATGGGTCCATAACTCGCACGATACAAATGGGTCCATTACTCGCACGATACGAACGGGTCATGACACGCACGATACGAACGGGTCATTACTTGCACGATACTAACGGGTCATGACACACACGATACTAACGGGGTCATGACACGCACGATATAACGGGTCATGACAGCACTATACGAACGGGTCATTACACGCACGATACAAATGGGTCCATTACTCGCACGATACGAACGGGTCATGACACGCACGATACGAACGGGTCATGACACGCACGATAGCTAACGGGTCATGACACGCACGATTATCTACGAACGGGTCATGACACCACGATACAAACGGGTCATTACTCGCACGATACGAACGGGTCATAACCCACGATACAAACGGGTCCATTACTCGCACGATACGAACGGGTCATGACACACACGATACAAACGGGTCCATTACTCGCACGATACGACGGGTCATGACACACACGATACAACGGGTCCATTACTCGCACGATACGAACGGGTCATAACTCGCACGATACAAACGGGTCATTACTCGCACGATACGAACGGGTCATGACACGCACGATACGAACGGGTCATTACACGCACGATCGAACGGTATGACCGCGCGATATGACGGGTCATGACACGCGCGATACTAATGGGTCCATAACTCGCACGATACAAACGGGTCCATTACTCGCACGATACGAACGGGTCATGACACGCACGATATGAACGGGTCATTACTCGCACGATACAAACGGGTCCCATTACTCGCACGATGCGAACGGGTCCATAACTCGCACGATACGAACGGGTCCATTACTCGCACGATACGAACGGGTCATGACACGCACGATACAAACGGGTCATTACACGCACGATACTAACGGGTCATGACACGCACGATACGAACGGGTCATTACTCACACGATACGAACGGGTCATTACAACGCACGATACTAACGGGTCATGACACGCACGATACGAACGGGTCATGACACGCACGATACGAACGGGTCATTACACGCACGATACAAATGGGTCATTACACGCACGATACGAACGGGTCATTACACGCACGATACGAACGGTCATTACTCGCACGATACAAACGGGTCATGACACGCACGATACGAACGGGTCATTACACGCACGATACGAACGGGTCATTACTCGCACGATACAAACGGTCATGACACGCACGATACGAACGGGTCATTACACGCACGATACGAACGGGTCATTACTCGCACGATACGAACGGGTCATGATACACACGATACGAACGGGTCATTACTCGCACGATACGAACGGGTCATGACACGCACGATACGAACGGGTCATTACTCGCACGATACGAACGGGTCATGACACGCACGATACGAACGGGTCATTACTCGCACGATACGAACGGGTCATGACACGCACGATACGAATGGGTCATGAACGCACGATACGAACGGGTCATTACACGCACGATACGAACGGGTCATTACTCGCACGATACGAACGGGTCATTACTCGCACGATACGAACGGGTCATTACTCACACGATACGAACGGGTCATTACACGCACGATACGAACGGGTCATTACTCGCATGATACGAACGGGTCATGACACGCACGATACAAACGGGTCATTACTCGCACGATACGAACGGGTCATTACTCACACGATACGAACGGGTCATGACACGCACCGATACGAACGGGTCATGACACGCACGATACAAACGGGTCATTACTCGCACGATATGAACGGGTCATTACTCACACGATACAAATGGGTCATTACTCGCACGATACGAACGGGTCATGACACGCACGATACGAACGGGTCATGACACGCACGATACAAAACGGGTCATTACTCGCACGATACGAACGGGTCATTACTCACACGACGTATACAGAACGAACGGGTCATTACTCGCACGATACGAACGGGTCATTACTCAGCACGATACGAACGGGTCATTACTCGCATGATACGAACGGGTCATGACACGCACGATACAAACGGGTCATTACTCCACACGATACGAACGGGTCATTACTCCACGATACGAACGGGTCATACCGACGAACGGGTCATGGACACGCACGATACGAACGGGTCATGACACGCACGATACAACGGGTCATTACTCGCACGATACGAAGGGTCATGACACCACGATACAACGGGTCATTACTCGCACGATACGAACGGGTCATGACACGCACGATACGAACGGGTCATTACACGCACGATACAAACGGGTCATTACTCGCACGATACGAACGGGTCATTACTCACACGATACGAACGGGTCATTACACGCACGATACGAACGGGTCATTACTCGCACGATACGAACGGGTCATGACACGCACGATACGAACGGGTCATTACTCGCACGATACGAACGGGTCATTACTCGCACGATACGAACGGGTCATTACTCGCACGATACGAACGGGTCATTACTCACACGATACGAACGGGTCATTACTCGCACGATACGAACGGGTCATTACTCACACGATACTAATGGGTCATTACTCCACGATACGAACGGGTCATTACTCCACGATACGAACGGGTCATTACTCGCACGATACGAACGGGTCATTACTCCACGATACGAACGGGTCATTACACGCATGATACGAACGGGTCATTACTCCACGATACGAAACGGGTCATTACTCGCACGATACGAACGGGTCATTACTCCACGATACGAACGGGTCATGACACGCACGATACGAACGGGTCATTACACGCACGATACGAACGGGTCATTACTCACACGATACGAACGGGTCATGACACGCACGATACGAACGGGTCATTACTCCACGATACGAACGGGTCATGACACGCACGATACGAACGGGTCATTACTCACACGATACAACGGGTCATTACTCGCACGATACGAACGGGTCATTACTCGCACGATACGAACGGGTCATTACTCGCACGATACGAAAGGGTCATTACCTCCACGATACGAACGGGTCATACCCACGATACGAACGGGTCATTACACGCACGATACGAACGGGGATACGAACGGGTCATTACTACGCAACGATACGAACGGGTCATTACTCCACGATACGAACGGGTCATTACTACGCATGATACGAACGGGTCATTTACTCCACGATACGAACGGGTCATTACACCGATACGAACGGTCATACGACGATACGGACGGGGTCATTACCTCGCACGATACCGAACGGGTCATTACTCCACGAAAACGGGTCATTACTCACACGATAACGACAACGGGTCATTACTCGCACGATACGAACGGGTCATTACCTCCACGATACGAACGGGTCATTACACGCATGATACGAACGGGTCATTACTCGCACGATACGAACGGGTCATTACCTCCCACGATACGAACGGGTCATTACTCGCACGATACGAACGGGTCATTACCTCCACGATACGAACGGGTCATTACACGCACTGATACGAACGGGTCATTACCTCCACGATACGAACGGGTCATTACTCCACGATACGAACGGGTCATTACCGCACGATACGAACGGGTCATTACTCCACGATACGAACGGGTTCCATTACAACGCACGATACGAACGGGTCATTACTCGCACAATACGAACGGGTCATGACACGCACGATACGAACGGGTCATTACCTCCACGATACGAACGGGTCATTACTCGCACGATACGAACGGGTCATTACCTCCACGATACGAACGGGTCATTAGACGCATGATACGAACGGGTCATTACTCGCACAATACGAACGGGTCATTACTCACACGATACGAACGGGTCATTACTCGCACAATATTTACGAACGGGTCATTACTCGCACGATACGAACGGGTCATTACCTCCACGATACGAACGGGTCATTACACGCATGATACGAACGGGTCATTACTCACACGATACGAACGGGTCATTACTCGCACAATACGAACGGGTCATTACTCACACGATACAATGGGTCATTACCTCCACGATACGAACGGGTCATTACTCGCATGATACGAACGGGTCATTACCTCCACGATACGAACGGGTCATTACTCGCACATCGAACGGGTCATTACCTCCACGATACGAACGGGTCATTACACGCATGATACGAACAGGTCATTACCTCCACGATACGAACGGGTCATTACCTCCACGATACGAACGGGTCATTACTCGCATGATACGAACGGGTCATTACCTCCACGATACGAACGGGTCATTACTCGCACGATACGAACGGGTCATTACTCCACGATACAAACGGGTCATTACTCACACGATACGAACGGGTCATGACACGCACGATACGAACGGGTCATTACCTCCACGATACGAACGGGTCATGACCGCACGATACGAACGGGTCATTACTCCACACGATACGAACGGGTCATTACACGCATGATACGAACGGTCATTACCTCCACGATACGAACGGGTCATTACTCACACGATACGAACGGGTCATTACACGCACGATACGAACGGGTCATTACCTCCACGATACGAACGGGTCATGACACGCACGATACAACGGGTTCATTACTCACACGATACGAACGGTCATGACACGCACGATACGAATGGGTCATTACCTCCACGATACGAACGGGTCATTACTCGCACGATACGAACGGGTCATTACCTCCACGATACGAACGGGTCATTACTCGCACGATACGAACGGGTCATTACCTCCACGATACGAACGGGTCATTACACGCATGATACGAACGGGTCATTACCCTCCACGATACGAACGGGTCATGACACGCACGATACGAACGGGTCATTACCTCCACGATACGAACGGGTCATTACCTCCACGATACGAACGGGTCATTACCTCCACGATACGAACGGGTCATTACCTCCACGATACGAACGGTCATGACACGCACGATACGAACGGGTCATTACCTCCACGATACGAACGGGTCATTACCTCCACGATACGAACGGGTCATTACACGCATGATACGAACGGGTCATTACCTCCACGATACGAACGGTCATGACACGCACGATACGAAGGGTCATACACGCACGATACGAACGGGTCATGACACGCACGATACGAACGGTCATGACACGCACGATACGAACGGGTCATGACACGCACGATACTAACGGGTCATTACTCGCACGATACGAATGGGTCATTACACGCACGATACTAACGGGTCATTACTCACATGATACGAATGGGTCATTACACGCACGATACGAATGGGTCATTACTCACGCGATATGAACGGGTCATGACACGCACGATACGAACGGGTCATGACACGCACGATACTAACGGGTCATTACTCGCACGATACGAATGGGTCATTACACGCACGATACTAACGGGTCATTACTCACACGATACGAACGGGTCATGACACGCACGATACGAATGGGTCATTACTCACACGATACGAACGGGTCATTACACGCACGATACTAACGTATGGGGTGAGATTTGTGTCATATTGATTCATTGATGCAAAATATAAATTAATTCAAAATCCCAGATTTATTCACAATGTCTAATTTGCGTGCTTAGATTTATTCACGTAAAATATTATTTGCAAATATATATTTGTGAATAAAAGGTATGTTTTGGTTTGTGAATCTCTGCTTCTGTGAATAAAACATATTTTTGTGTTTGTGAATCTGTGCTTTTGCATGTGCCAATTTGAATCTGCATTTGTGAATCACCTAAAGGGCGAATTCTTCTCCTTTGTGAATGTGGATATTTTTGAGACAAATGTCACACGTTTTTATGAAAAATCTATGCACAGTTTAGAATCCTCGCAAAATCCGGATTTATTCAAAAAGTTAGTTTTGCATGCAATTTTTTTGAACAAACATTCTTTTTTATATAAAAAATAACTTTCAATTTATTCGAAATAATTCACATTTTATTTGTAAATCTCTAGTTTTGCATGTGAGAGTTTGAATCTGCACTTGTGAATCACTCACCGCGTGCATTCAGCCTTTGATCTGCCGAGGATCTTTTTGACACAAACATTCCGCCGTGTGTTCTCCCAGATTAATGCTCGCAACAGCACAGTTCCCGTCGTGACCACTGGGGGCAGTGTGATGACATTTCCAATGGAGACGCTGTAGCCAAGGAGAACACTGTAAAAAATGACCTTATTTTTGGAAACATAGCTCTTTATACTAATTCAAGGGCGCTGATTTCAAAAATCAATGTTGCCAAGCCCAGTTCTTGTGTTAAAATGGTCAAATCGGTCATCAAAGATGACCTCATCGTCCATATATGGTAAAATATTTAGTTTTGTGTTTTGAAATTGAAACAAATCTATTTTACTAATTCAAGGGTGTTGATTTAGAAAAAAATCTATGTTATCAAACCAAATTATTGTGTTAAAATGGTCTAATCGGTCATCAAAGATGACCTCATCATCCATATGGTAAATATTTAGTTTTGTGTTTTGAAATTGAAACAAATCTATTTTACTAATTCAAGGGTGTTGATTTAAAAAAAAAAAAACTATTTTATCAAACCAAATTCTTGCGTTAATATGGTCTAATCGGTCATCAATGATCACGTCATTGCCCATATATGGTAAATGAGTTTCATGAAAGGCCAATGTTACACTCACATTTCCTTTTTTGTGTTCATACATTTTTTTGTAGATGTCGATAAAGTCAATGTCAATTATTATAAAGCAACATAACTAAGGTTCAATCTGCTGATTTTGATACAAATTTACATGCAATTCTGCTTCCACTGTTAGTTATTAACATTATTATTATTCATATTTCACAAGTTTTTTTTTCATGACTAATAGTCTCATCCATCCATCCATCCATTTTCTTCCGCTTTATCCGGGGCTGGGTCACAGAGGCAGCAGATTGAGCAGAGATGCCCAGACTTCCCGATCCATACACACCTCCATCCTGGGGGATCCCCGATGCCTCTCCCCAATAGGACATGCCTGGAAAACCTGAAAAACCATCTGAAACAGATGCCCGAGCCATCTCAGCTGCTCCTTTCAACGTGAAGGACTCTCCACCGACCTGGAGGGGAAGCCGCCTTTTTCCCACAGAGAACCATGGCCTCGGATTTGGAGGTGCTGATCCTCATATTGGCTGCAAACTGCCCCAGAGCAGCTGAAGGTCCTGATTTGATGAAGCCAACACAACATCATCTGTAAACAGCAGATGAGATCCTGCAGAGGTTCCCAAACAGGACACCCTCCGGCCCCTGGCTGCGCCTAGAAATTCCTGCCACGACCAGGACGAAAACCGCATTGTTCCTCCTGAATCCAAGGTTCGGCTATTGTCCGGATCCTCCTCTCCAGCACCCTGGAGTACAGAGCCGTTTTTTCCTATACGCAAACTACGCAAGGTGCGTAGGGCCCCCGCAGCCGCAAGGGCCCCGCATCTCCGTCAAACTACGGTGTTGTTTCACTGATTACGGGGACAGGCTCTCTGACAGCGCTCACTCACTCTCTGCCTACTTTGTCACATACAACACCAAAACGCAGCAGTCTGCTGAAGTGGACGAGCAGGAGAGATACCGCCTTCTCCCTGTCACTTCCAAGGCGCAAGTGCTTCTTCCCTTCACGTCCCCGCTTGGCTGTTTCTCCCGGTGCTCGCCTCCCCTCCTGCATGTCCCCATGTCCCGGGCGCTGCCCTCATGTTTTCTCTGCTCGGACTCGGGGCTGCATCGCCACACTCTCATTTAAACTATCTTCTTATTGTTTCTAGCGGAGCATCAGGACAGTAGTTTGGTGAATAGACGGGAGTAAAGGCGTACACGTGGCCTTTTTGTCTCAAAGAGGAGTTGAATCCACATGGTTCTCATGAGCACAGTTGCTTAAAGTAACTCTGGTTCTGAATTGAGGTCATTATGTTTCACTTCTGCCCTGCTGCACAGTGGAACTGTTTGTGACCGTAAATGGGTTCGCTCTTCATCGAATAGCCATGGTACCTACAGTACAGTAGGTACTTGATGCCTGATGGCATCCCTTACTTCCAGGCTCCACAAACGGGTTCGGGGATTGCCGCTGCAACAGGCACCAGCGACCCTACGGCCACAGCTACGAACGGCCGCATCAACAATGGAGGAGGAAAACAGGGTCCACTCGGACTCCATGTCTCCAACCTCCCTCGGAATCTGGGAGAAGCTCTTCCGCAGGTGGGAGCTGAAGAACCTACTGACAGAGGGATCCACCAGACGTTCCCAACAGACCCTCACAACACATTTGGGTCTGCCAGATCTGACTTGCTTCCTCCCGTTCCAGCGGATCCAGCTCACCACCAGCTCAGCCCCTCTCTTCTCCCGAGTGTCCAAGACACGCAGCCGGAGGTCAGATGACACAACTACAAAGTCGATCATCGACCTCCGGCCTAGGGTGTCTCGGTCCCAAGTCGGTCCCAAGTCCCAAGTCTCACGACTCAGGGTCCAGTGGGCGTTGAAGTCCCCCAGTAAAACAATAGAGTCCAGGTAGGCCAGGTACTCTGCACAGATGTTGGACACGTAGGCCAAGACAACGGTGAGAGACCTGTCCCAATCCAAGGCCGTAAGGACACCTGTTGGGGTGAACTCCAACACGTGGCGGCTGAGCTGGTGGGTGCAATAAGCAAGCCCAGCCCACTGCCTCTCCCCGTGGGCAACACCAGAAAAGTGGAGCGTCCAGCCTCTCTCCAGGAGTTGGGATTCAGAACCCAAGCTGTGCGTGGAGGTGAGCCTGACTATATCTAGCTGGTACCTCTCAACCTCCTTCACAAGCCAAGGCTCCTTCCCCAGCGAGGTGACATTCCACGTCCCAACAGCCAGAAGCTGCGCACGTGGACCGTATTTACAAAACACCATCTCCAAACATGCTTAAGGTACAGGATCAAGGGTTGACAGAACCCGTACCAACTGGCTCTCTTGCAATTTCCATCCTGTCTCCTCTGGTTTTGGAAAAGGTGGTTTGGCGACGTGCGGCTGGCCACCATGGCCTGGTAATGTGGCCTCAACAGATGGTGTTTAAATGCATCACTCATTCAGGGCCGCTAACTTTACCAAAGAGCTCCATGCGAGCAAGGTCGAGGGACTCCTCTGTCGTATCTCATAATCGGTAGACAAACTTCTCAGCAGATGCGATTTTGGAGACCTCAAGCACTCCTTCAACAGACTCAAGCAGGTCATAGTTATTAACAAATACTTTACACTCTGTCTTCTTGGAATAACTAGAGATGAACGAGGTGCTATCACACCCTGTGATTGCGTGGAAGGGGAGCAGTGCCTCTAAACACATTTGGGGAAGATGTTTTGCCATACCAGCCCAAAACCACATATTGGTGGTGACTCTTGCACTATGTGCCAACAGGAGTATCAAGACGTCGGTATCTCTCGCAGACACAGTAATGCTATCAACATACTCATTGAGATGAACGAAATGCAATCTTTGATGACCGGTTTGACCATGAACACAAAAATTGGGCTTGGCAACATTGATTTTTTAAATCAGCACCCTCAAATTAGTAGAATAGATTAGTTTCGATTTCACACAAAACACAAAACTAAATATTTTACCATATGGATGATGAGGTCATCTTTGATGACCGATTAGACCATTTTAACACAATAATTTGGTTTGATAACATAGATTTTTTTCTAAATCAACACCCTTGAATTAGTAAAATAGATTTGTTTCAATTTCAAAACACAAAACTAAATATTTTACCATATATGGATGATGAGGTCATCTTTGATGACCGATTTGACCATTTTAACACAAGAACTGGGCTTGGCAACATTGATTTTGAAATCAGCGCCCTTGAATTAGTATAAAGAGCTATGTTTCCAAAAATAAGGTCATTTTTTTTTACAGTGTTCTCCTTGGCTACAGCGTCTCCATTGGAAATGTCATCACACTGCCCCCAGTGGTCACGACGGGAACTGTGCTGTTGCGAGCATTAATCTGGGAGAACACACGGCGGAATGTTTGTGTCAAAAAGATCCTCGGCAGATCAAAGGCTGAATGCACGCGGTGAGTGATTCACAAGTGCAGATTCAAACTCTCACATGCAAAACTAGAGATTTACAAATAAAATGTGAATTATTTCGAATAAATTGAAAGTTATTTTTTATATAAAAAGAATGTTTGTTCAAAAAAATTGCATGCAAAACTAACTTTTTGAATAAATCCGGATTTTGCGAGGATTCAAAACTGTGCATAGATTTTTCATAAAAACGTGTGACATTTGTCTCAAAAATATCCACATTCACAAAGGAGAAGAATTCACCCTTTAGGTGATTCACAAATGCAGATTCAAATTGGCACATGCAAAAGCACAGATTCACAAACACAAAAACATGTTTTATTCACAGAAGCAGAGATTCACAAACCAAAACATACCTTTTATTCACAAATACATATTTGCAAATAATATTTTACGTGAATAAATCTAAGCACGCACATTAGACATTGTGAATAAATCTGGGATTTTGAATTAATTTATATTTTTGCATCAATGAATCAATATGACACAAATCTCACCCCATACTAACGGGTCATTACTCACACGATACGAACGGGTCATTACACGCACGATACGAATGGGTCATTACTCACACGATACGAACGGGTCATTACACGCACGATACTAACGGGTCATTACTCACACGATACGAACGGGTCATTACACGCACGATACGAATGGGTCATTACTCACACGATACGAACGGGTCATTACACGCACGATACGAATGGGTCATTACACGCAAGATACGAACGGGTCATTACTCGCCCAACAACAGCCAAAACAAGACAAAAGAAAGTCATGAAGAGTAAACTGTAATTCATTCAGTGTCAGTAATTCTTTACCTCTCCAGCCAGCTGAATTCTCGTGGTATTTTTGAGTTTACATACACACGAGAATCCATCTTCAACCGCTCGCACCTTCACCGTCGGACAGAACCAAAATTGGTTTGAAAAAAAATTAACCTCTTAACCAGTTTGGCTTTACCCAAATCTAAACCTGAGTGTGTCTCTTTTGTCCTTAGTGGTGAAAGCCTCACTGTATCTGCTGAGGTCCCTGGCCTCGGGGACAGTCCTGGGGGGGACAGGTGTCTCCGTTGTGCCGTTGTGGGAAATGGAGGAATCCTGAGAGGCTCCAAACAGGGACGAGCCATCGACGAACACGACTATGTGTTCAGGTACGAACACGAAAACTCTAGTATCCACCGAGCTGGAAATGTGCCTTTGGTTTCACTTTAAAGCGAGACGCTGCAGGTGGTCAATGTTAGCTAGTTTCCTCCTTAACATCTTAGTTTTAAGTCTGTCAGAGTAAAAATCAGCCCAAGTCTTTATGATGTTTATTCTCTGACGGTTTGTCGCTTTGAGCCGGAGATTTATCCAGGAAGTAACTCCAATATGGCTGTGGCGCTCCCTGATCTTTCCCACGCTTATTCATTCACAAAGCTACAGACTCTACACTTTACTATTTAAAAACTAAACCAGATCGAAAATCCCTCTGAGCAAATCTTTGGAACTAATATGTCACAAAAATAAAACCTCACATTTAAACCTGGCTCTGTCCTTTATTTAGATTTCTTTTTTATTGATTGACAATTTTGGCCATTTTTAAACATTTATGCCAGTAGTCTACAGCAAAGGTTTCACGTTCCTGGGGGAGTGGTTATCCTCCGGTGGCAGAGTGGTTATCCTCCTGTGTGTCCTCAGGGTGAACGGGGCCGTCCTCAGAAGGTTCGAGGAGGACGTTGGGACAAAGACCTCGTTTTATGGATTCACCACAAACACCATGAAGAACGGCCTTTTGATGTACCGCGGAGACGGCTTCTACAGCGTCCCTCAGAGCCACGTGAGTCCAACACGGAATCTTCTGCACCATCTGCTCCTCTTCTCTCTCTCCTCTTTCCCCTCTCTCCTCTCTCTTCTCTCCTCTCTCTCTTCTCTCCTCTCTCTCTCCTCTTTCCTCTCGCTCCCCTCTAACCCTCCTCTTCTCCTCTTCTGTTGCAGTCACTGAAGTACATCTTTATTCCCTCGAACCTCCGCGATTATGTCATGCTCTCCTCGGCCACACAGGGGCGCTACGTTCCCTCCGGCCCCGACAGAGGAGACCGGTGAGTCTTTCATTTGTCTGCAGCTCATTTTTCAGATCATTCTCCCTGTCGTGCTGTGGCTCAGTGTCTCTCCCTCTCGTGTCCAGGCCGTGGCGTTACTTTGGGGAAGCTCCGCCCTCAAGGTTCAGGATGCTCCACCCGGAGTTCATCCACTACGTCACTCACAGGTGTGTGCACAGATCTTTAGCACGGGGTTTACAACTAATCTGGTGTCTAAGTTTTGTGCTGAATCAAAAAATGGTTTGGTTTTGCTCAATCAGGTTAAGTTGCTGAAGCGTATTGTCTTATTTGACATGAAAACTACTCAAATTAAACAACCCCCAATATAAAAAAATCTGATTTAGTGGAAAATAGATTTGTTTTGAAATCCCTGAGCACAAAAACGTCCTTTATTCCTATGATTTAAACCGCTGAAGTTACTGATCTGAGTGTGTTGTTGTGGCTGTAGTTTCCTGAAGTCTCCGCTGATGCTGAACCCGAAGACCAGGCACCTGTTCATGCCCAGCACTGGCGCCCTGCTGCTGCTGACCGCCCTGCACACCTGCCACCAGGTAACCCCGCCCCCTGTACGCCTGCCACGCCCCAGCCCCAATGCACCAATCCTCCACGCCCAATAAGAGTTAATTTACTTATGGCTTGACAAATATTTTATTGCTGTTCACAAGTTGAGCTCGATCACAACACGACGCTGCGTCAAACTAAATTACACAACGTAAAAAACACCACGAGGTAGAAACAAGGAGAAATGAAAAACATCAACATTCCTGACCCATAACTGTGAGGTAGAAATGAGGTCTTAAGTAAAAGACTGTCATTGCTCACTCTTCCCCGTTTACATTAATCACTGCAGTCGAGAGCTAAAACTATAAAAATAAATAAAACAGTTCTGTTCATTACATCTACGAACAGAACGTCAAGGTACAGACGGGGATCGAAGAGTGTCCAGTTTGGGAACCTCAGGATCTCATCTCTTTGCAGATGATGTTGTTCTGTTGGCTTAAGGAGATAGGGTGAGGAGCTCTGGGTAAAGTCTCTGCTCCTTCACGTCAAAAGGAGCAGCTGAGGTGGCTCGGGCATCTGTTTCCTGGTCGCCTCCCTCAGGAGGTGTTCCAGGCATGTCTTATTGGGAGGAGGTGTGCGACTGTGCGTGGATTGGGAAGTCTGGGCATCTCTACTCAAACTGCTGCCATCGGAAGAAAATGGATGGATGGAAAATGCAGCGTGGTTAAAAATATTTTGTTCTCAGTTGACACGGGTCTAAAACTGTAATTTTTTTTAAACCAAAGTCTTTGGAGCCAGACTTTAAGTAGTTTTTGACACGAGTAAAGTCCCCATTGGTGCCCATTTTAAAGGCACACATTTTGGAGCCGCCCTCTAGGGGGCGGTATCGCAGCTATGTCAGCACCTGCCATGAGGACAGGCTTTGTTTTTCATGCTTGACGGTGTGTTCCTAATGACACAGAAAGTCAAACACTTCAAACAAAAATCTGGTGGTAAAAAGTTTATTGTGAACATTATTCACATGTTGTTGGTGATGTTTCTAAAGGTGCACTTCCGTGTTGTGTCCACCAGGTGTCAGCGTTCGGCTTCATCACGGAGAACTTTGCGTCGTTTTCGGATCATTATTACGACTCTGTCCACAAACCGCTGAGGTTCTTCTCCAACCACGACCTGCATCTGGAGCAGCGTCTGTGGGAGACTCTGCACCAGCGAGGCGTCATCTCACTGCTCCACAGAGACGTTTAACTCCTCCTCCTCTTCATCATCATGAGGCTGAGGAGAGAGCAGCGTCTGTGGGAGACTCTGCACCAGCGAGGCGTCATCTCTCTGCTCCACAGAGACGTTTAACTCCTCCTCCTCTTCATCATCAGGCAGAGGAGAGAGCAGCGTCTGTGGGAGACTCTGCACCAGCGAGGCGTCATCTCTCTGCTCCACCGAGACGTTTAACTCCTCTTCATCAGGCCCTTTTACATCAGTTAAAACCAAAGAGACTCTGGGGAATAAGAAAAGACTTAAGTTCACTTAAAAACATTTTGGTGCCTCAGCTTTCATATTTTATAATTTGAAAATATGTTGGAATTAAATAGTAACAATGAAATGCAGGTGAAAGAGCTGGTGAAAATCTTCACTGGGGCTCCTCCTGCTGGCAGCTTTAGGAATAACTTTCTTCAAAAATAACTTCCAGGTTGGATACGGCGTGAGCAGCTCCATTACATGATAAACACTTCGAGCACAGAACGGCTCAGTTGATAAAGTTTTTGGGTTTGAACAATGAGTGTAATCAGGAGGCACAGGACGAGGCACTGACGCCGTAGAAGAAGAAACAGCTACATATAACAGCTTTGTCCAAGGAATAACTGCAAACTGTGTGAATGTTGTGAAATAGTTCTCCAGAGGGCTGTTTCATAAAGTTTTCACTTTTCTATTTTTTGAAAAATAACAGAATCATGTATCATTTTGCTTTCACTTCACAGTTGTCTGTTACTTGTGTGTGAACTTTCAGTAAAAAAATTCAAAATAAAATCTTTATGTTTAGGGTTGTAAACATGACACAATGTGCAAAAGTTCAAGGTGTATTAGTACTTTCGCAAGACACTGTATGTTTCTTCTTCGTGGAATCCAACACCAATGGACATTGTAAATGACACAAGCAGCCATCATCTGGCCAAAATGTATATTGACCTCAAAAATGTGAAAAAGAAAACATGACATCACAAAATCAATTACTTTATGCAATAAGTTATAAATATACACCAACATTGTCTTTGTCTCTCATCTGTGAAATACAAAGTTGTCTGACATATTGATTACATTGTGTGTTATCAAAAAGCTTGTCCAATAAAAGGAACCCTCTCCCACAGGACCCGCCCTCATGACCTGTGTCCTGTGTCAACAGTGATTTCTTTTTTTTCTATCGTGTTTAAATTCATAGGCGCCAATTTATGTTCTTCCCAGTGGGTGCCCAGTCCAAAAAAAAGTCAAGGCTGGGATCGATCTCGCAGTCTCATGATTGGGAGTCCTGCGCTCTACCTATGGAGCTAACGTAGCAGAACAAAGCTGGCGGCCTGTGAATGATTTCTCAGTGAACTCTGTGATCGTTAGGGTGGTCTGCTCATGTACCAGCAAGTGATAATTAGTTGAACCTGTCTTGAATTAGTGAGATTAGTCAAGCTCAGTGTCCCTTTGGTGAAACACAGTAATCGCAGCTTTTTTTATTTTATTTTTATTTTTTTATTTAGCACTTTAGAGTAGCCATTTATAGCGGGGGGGAGAACATAAATAGCATCCATTCGGATGTATGAATATACAAACAAACAAATAAATGATAATAGCATGTGCATGGGAGAGGTAGAAGCCAAGTAGGCTTATAACAACACCACTCCCAGTAAACAATGAAATAAGAATCAGAGCAACTTCAACCCACGCCAGGTTACTACAGTACATACTCAAAATACCAAGTCACATACAAATATAACGTGTCAAGTATACAAAACTCATACAATCATTTCCTTTGAGTCATTTGCTCTGTACTCAGCACAAATACTCAGCCATTAATTCCTGTTTTAGTTTGTTTTATACATGTATAATGTGGTGGATGAATCCAGAAGATGGATATATCTGTTCCATACTTTAACTCCATGAAATCTAATTGTCTGTTGATCACGAGAGGTTTTATATAATGGCAGATGAAGGTGCTGTTTTGCAGCCTGCCTTGTAGAATAATGATGGACCTGATGGTTATACATAAAATAATGTTTTATATAAGAAGGCCAATCATCATCATACAGTGATCTGAATACAAACGTACATGTCATAAGAATATTTATATCAAAAATATTAAAGAGTTTTAATTTGAAAAACAAAGGTGCACTTGGAGCATCAGGTTTGGAAAGAGTAGCTATACGGACAAACTTCTTTTGTAGAACGAAAATTTTGTTTAGGTAAGTAGTGAAGGTATTTCCCCAAACAACATTGCCATAATTTATATAGGGATAAATAAGACTGTAGTAAAGTGTTAAGACACATTTATGATTTACTAGGTTTCTAATTTTACCTATGATTCCAATAGATTTAGTTATCTTCTTGCAAACCTTTTCAACCTGTTCCTTCCAGCACAATTTATCGTCAATCTGAACTCCTAAAAAACATGTAGATGACACACTGTTTATTTCTTCATTATTAATGTAAATTTTAATTTGATCTCTTTCACATTTTTTATTACCAGCAAATAACATAAAATTAGATTTTTTTTACATTTAATGACAATTTATTCGCTCTGAACCATTCTGAATAATTTTGAAGATCATGATTTAAATTTTTAATCAAAGCCTTTAAATCCCTGTTAGAAATAAACAGGTTGGTATCATCAGCAAAAAGAACTGGAAAAGTGGTCGTAGAAACAGAAGCAAAATCATTAATATAGATAATAAATAATAATGGTCCCAAAATTGAACCTTGTGGTACACCATACTCCACGGAATTCTTTTTAGAGTCATAATTTTTTATACTGACATACTGTTCTCTATTAGTCAAATAATTATAGAGCCAGATATAGACATTGTCCCTGAATCCGTATTTATGCAGTTTTTGAAGCAGAATATTGTGGTTTACAGTGTCGAAAGCTTTAGATAGATCTAAAAATACACCAATTGCAAATTCCTTTTTACCCAAAGCCGTATAAATTCTATCCACTAGTTCAATAAGAGCCATGTGAGCTGAATGACATTTCCGAAATCCGAACTGGTAATTATATAATATATTATTCTTAATTAAGTGTTTATGCAGTCTTCTATAAACAAGCTTTTCCAAAATTTTTGAAAAACATGGCAATATGGAGATAGGACGATAATTTGAGAAGGATGCATTTTCACCATTTTTATACAAAGGTACAACTTTAGCAATTTTTAATTCAGAAGGTACTATGCCACTTTTCATAGATAATGCAAAAATATAAGTAAGTGGTTCAGAAATCGTAGATATAACATCTTTAATAATAGAAGCACTTATTTCATCATGACCAGGAGCAGATGTTTTTAGACCTGCAATGATTTCCTGTACCTCACTGGAATTAGGTGGTTCAAACTCACTAAAAGAAGAATATTTACCTTTAATGTAGTCTAGAGGATTGACATTTGTGGCGAAAATTCTCTTAGCCAGATTAGCACCAACATTAGAGAAATAATTATTGAACTTACATGCAATATCAAAAGGATTATTGAAAGTACTACTTCCATCTCTAAAAGTTGAAGGATAGTTTAAAGGAGCTCTCTTTCTTTGAAGAAGTTCATTTATTATTTTCCACGTACCTTTAATATTGTTCACTGATTTTTGAAAGTGATCACTAAAGTATTTTTTTTTGTTATCCTAAGAAGATGAGTGTATTGATTTTTATACAACTTATATGTAGCTAAATTTAAGGGGGAAGGGGAAGGGAAGCTTGAATTGTTGTGCCTCATGTAAGCCAGGATTTGGAGCCTAAGCGAGCTTTATTCAGCGGGTTTCATGAAACAGCCCTCAGGTCTGTTTTAGATTGTTCTTTTAGTAAGACAGAAGGTTTGTTTTCTGTGATCTTCCTCAGAAGCGCCCCCCGGTGGTGAAAGTGATGTGTCGTAGGCAGCTTATATGGATTTACCCGTCAGTAGAGAGAGCTTGCGCCCCCTACTGACTGACGCCTTCTCCAGGACGGTCCCAGGTGTGATATAAGGTGTACCCCCGTCGACCCGGTTCATAGATGTTGGTGCACGTTTCCTGATCTCGATGCTTCTCTGATCCAGCGCTGATACTGTTACTTTGGGCACGGATGGCCCTGGCCTTGTCCAGTTCATGTTCTCCCTCTTGCAATGATCCGATACAGCGGATTTAAGATTTTCTTGCAGTGTTTGTTTTTTTCTTGCTCTTGTTTGTCTCCTTTACTCCAGGTCTGTGTTTGACGAGGGAACAACATTAAAACATGGTTTAAACCTCAAAAAAGTCCATTTTACAGGATTTGTCCACAACAACAACAACACTGCGAGGGAGCGATACATGCTCGTATACCCATATCTCAATCTCGCGTCGGGACCCGCGCTCACCCTGGGATGATAAGACGTGACCCAAATATGATTTGTGAAATATAATAACAAATATTGTACTTTTTCTGTACATAAATAATAAAATAAATGTTTTCTGGGAAAGACTCGCGACCCACTGAAAAGGTGTTGTGACCCACTTTTGGGTCCCGACCCCCCGGTTGAGAAGCACTGCTGTTATGAATCACTGTTGAAGTGCCAGGTCAAATGATGCATGTGTTAATGTCAAGTGTTGCTGTTATGCAATGTGTTTGGTTTATGCGGAATTTAATGACATTTATTTAAAAAAAAAAAAATAGTGATGTGAACAGAAATGTAAAGAAAATAAGAGTGAAGTAAGAATTTTAGTTGAAGAGAACATGAAAATGTATAGAAATATTTTCATGTTTTTGCCCTATTTTTTTACAAAAAAATATTTTTTTGCCCTAAAGCTGTATGGAAACTAGTTTATACCAACACAATTTTATTGCTTTGAAAGAACTTAAAAATGTGATAATGAATTGATAACTACAAAGTAATTATGTAGTGGCCAACTGGACCTAAAGGCCACTGAGATGTGCTACCGGTGACTATGGCTGACGCGCTACAGGCTATTGTGTTTACTTCCTCGTCCAATAAGTCCATAAGGCTTCTCAGATGTAGATAAAAACGCACTTTATTTCCATAGATAGGTAAACAACAAAACTCCATAAAATAAGCGGTCAAAAAACCATTGGCCCCTACCGGGTCGCACACCTGAGGGCGTCATAAAAAGGCGCACCTCTTATAGCCTGGATGAACGCCCTACAGCACAAAAGCGCCACCTACAGGCCAATAACGGTACTTGGCTCCAACAAATTATTTGGTTTTTTTTCTGTTGAAACCATTATTTTGTGCTTCATTTATTAATTAAGAAGTTGCCTGAACCCAAAAAGGTTGACGTAAACATAGGAATCACAGAAATGCTTTAAGCTAATGCTAATGGTCTCTGAAAAGTCTTACGGACTCGCCGATGTCCTGCCAACATACTGTCCACGTATGGGATCCAACGCCTCTTTTTATTTCTATAGACGCAACCACTTGCAACATTTCTTGCAAGAAACACTTTTTTTTTTTACAATGCTCCAAGGGACCTGCATGTGGAAAGACCTATTAGGTGTCTTTCCACATGCAGGCGCGTGTCAGCCGAATGGCTCTTTTACCCGCTTTGTCGAGCTTTTCCATAACAAAGGCCAGGGCCAAACCGGTCTGACCAGGTATAGGTTTTGGGACCGACCTCTGGCTGTGGCCAAAGCGCTGACCCATGTCTGATGTGACGTGAACAGACTCTGGCCTCTGATCGGCAACGAGAGAGTGGACAGCCCTCACTATTGACACGCAGGTCATACGGATTTAATATTTCACAACATCATACCGCTGTGCTAAAAGGGGATTTTGCCGATAATAGCATTTAGCCGCTGTTAGCGCAGCTTTAGCTGGTGTTAGCATAACAGTTGCATGTAGCTTACCTTCATAGTTGTATTTAGTGGTTTCTTTTCTGTTTTAATACAGCTTGGCTCCTCTGAATGATTCCATAACTCCCACCAGAGGGCAGCATTTGTCCACATTTGTTCTCATCGTGGCTCCAAAACTTTTAATGACGATCTCTAAAGCAGCTCCTCTGTGCGGCACCGCCCACAACAAATGCATGTGTGTGTGTGTGGTGGAAACAGAAAGGTCTGCGGGCTAGTGTCGATACGTGCATGTAGATCATGGCGTGCGCGGATATAGATATATCCAGGGGTGATTGATGGTTTATTGATGTGTATTTACATTGTTTACTTTTTTATTTGACCTCAACTCACAAATCTGTGAAAAATATTGGGTGACATCAAGTAAAATGGGCCAATTTCTGGTAAATCATCTGGGTAAATGTTATAAAGCATGACATTGAATGGGTTCATAATATGTAATATGGACTATTACTTATATTTTCAGATGAAATTGATGTAATAAAATATAATAGTTTAGGCCCTAGACCTTTTTAAAACTTCACTTTTTCACATTTTGAAATTAATCGTCTTTTTGATGGACTTAAGAGCATATTTTTACTGATTTATCTTTAATGACTATATAAAACATTATATAAACATCTTAAATTAAATAGTTTATGCTAATGTTTCTGTTCAGCCACTCCTGCAGCCTGTCCAGCACACCTCACAGCAGTGACCAAACCAAGCACCATTGTCCAGCACCAGATCTTAGATAGACACTTTATTTATTTAGATCTCGGGTTGGATGCCAGCTTTAGGTTGTTCAGGACACCCACCTAAGGCCCATAGTTAGTTAGATAGGCTCCAGTGATAATTAACAGTGTAAACCTGGGATTAATCTCCAATTACATCAGATTAAGTCAGATTAACAACATAGTCATTCTTTTTTAGATATACTTCGTCCTATCAATTGTTTTTTTTTCTTCCTTTGGTAACTTCTGCAAACATCTAACAACTGTATCAAGCTGCTGTTATGCATTTAAATGCTCTTCATGGCACATTTTGCTACGTCTGAAGCTGATGATTGTGTCGTTATAAATCTGTATCTGTTGTACCTAAAGTCGATGTAATTTAGAACTTACAATTTATTATGCAATGTAAATGTATATTGAGTTGAACACGGGGTGGGCACTTATAAGCTTATTGCTTCAGCCTACTCCATTTTGAGCATCCACAATTGTATGAATTTTGAAAGACAAAATGAATGTAAAATTGCTCAAAATAAATTAAAACTAAACTAAACTAAACTAAACTAATTACTGCTAAAGGGAACATGCAAGATGCAAAGTCATTGCACACATCTTGTTTTTGCAAAAAGTGACGGCCCAACTATGTGGACAGACTGTCTGAAGTATTGACAGTGACTCAGAAAGTTACTGTAAAGCAGTAACAGTGAAAGTTATAACAGCAGAAACAGCTGCTTCCATGATGTGGCGCTTCTCCAGGCTTTGATCCATGCGTTAATCTCCAACAGTATACACAATGATAATGCCTTTTATTATCTCCATGATCATGCAACAATATTAACCCCCACCTTAGTGACCCTGAATGGTGTTTTATCGCGATAGAGCCGCAGTTTCCTCGTGTCCTCCGTGTTTTATTGTGAAGGCTCTGGTGTGTTTTATATTATCCCTGCTCCTCCTCCTCCTCCGTGTCCACTCGGTCACTCCACACTCCAGACTCCACCACGATCCACGGGGAAAAGGACCCGAGATCCTCCGCGGGGCCAGAGCCGCTCTGTCGCCGCTGCACCGGATTATGTCACTTCCATCACACTTTTAACGACGTTTTCAACCTTTCCAACCGGATTTGAGTCCATTTTAACGGGATTTAAGCTCAGAATCCGGAGACTTTTCCCACTTTTTTCCCTCGTTCCGCCACGGCTCTTCCTCCAAACTCTGTAAAAGTGACTTGTCAGGTCTCCAGACGCGCTTTGGCCGCACTGAGGTAACTTTGATCACTTTTAATCTGATTATAATGAAGCGTAATGTTTGCAAAGTGCTCGGTTTGCGCATATTAAACTGGAAAAGTCCTGGCAAAGGTCGTTGCTTGTGTTAACTACAAACTCCCACAAACTTTCACGACTTTATCCGGCTCTAAACTCACTAATAAATAAAATCATGTAATATGAAGTTTGCCTGTGCGCGTTCAGGTGATGTACGTGGGAGGACGCACGGCAGCGGCGCCGTAAATCGTAGTAAAATCCCGTTAAACGTGCGTCTGTTCTTCGTGCAATGATCCGTGTCGGCGTGGGCGTTTCAAAACACTGGCCCGGTCGTTTAGAAGATTTATGAAGGTTATTAACGGAAATAAATCAAGCCGATTTGGAGCGAATGGGCTGAAAGTTCAGGATTACTGCACGAGCTTATGGTAAACCTCTTTGTTACGCGTTTACGGGTGAAATAGACTCGAATTGTGTGTGTTTTGAGCGCGGTTTCGTTTGATACAAGTGAAAGTCGATCCTTCCCTCGGGATTCGGACATAACTGGACAGGAAAGTTGTTGAATCCTAAAAAAAACATGAATAGATGCGCGTGCTTTGGTTATTAACAGCTGATAAAGTCGTAATAACGCGTGTGTTAACGTATACACGGCGTTAAATCGTGGGTAAAAGTAGCGCATTCCACGCTCGGCCGGACTCCGCATTCTTTACAACAAACTCTCGGCTCTGACGCGTCACTGCGACTAAATATAGAGAATAATGATAGTGTGGCGACCGTAAAATCCCGCTTTAGTCCCGCTTTAGTCCCTTTAGGCCTGGGATCGGTTTAGGTTTAGAGTTTTCAAAGTTGTCTTGAATAAACAACAGAAGTGCAGAAAAACACACTCACCCCTTTTTTGACAGATTACACGTCAGTTATATTTAACCTCTTAACCCCCACCTGAACCGAGCTTACATTGTCCAGTTTGGCTTTACCCAAATCTAAAGGTTTCTTTTAGTGACAACAAAGGAACAATAACAATAACCAAGCGACTAAAAAGTGCTGGAAAAGCCACAAGAGAGCGTCAAAAAAGTGTCAAAAAAGCAAGAAAAGAGCTACAAAAAGTAGCCTGGTTAACGTCAGTTAACTGGGGACCACCAGTTCATGTTCTGGTAGGAGAGGTGTGGTTTACGATTGTCCATATCCGTTTATTGTGCTGAATGTCTCTCATGCGTCTGCACGTAGCCAAGCCAATCGTATCATCGTATCAGATGACATATGACGTACCCGCTGTAAACGTTTGAGCTAAACTATTTAGAACACGTTCTAAAGCTTGATCGAAAGATGGCGTCTGTTGCTGTCATGTTGGATCCGTTAATAAACTTTTTTATTAGTACGTAAACAAACTACAAGCTTCCGTATGTCGAATAGCGCGTCCTCGTCCCTCCTCGTTCTGTGATTGGTCCCAAATCCATGCAAAGATTTGGGCCATGGTCCCGAGGCTGCTGTGAAGTTCCAAATGATTGGAGTCTGGCGTTAGCCAGGCTAACAAAAACGGGAAAAGCAACAATAACGCAATAAAAAAATATATATATACATAATAGGTTCCTTGCTTTTTTATTGGCTTATTTGGTCAGGACAGTGCATGTTAATGAACATACATGGGTCTCATGCATGTAAACAAGCCACGCTGGATTGTATCCATCCATCCATCCATTTTCTTCCACTTGTCCGTTCCGGTCGTGGGCAGCCGCCGAGCTGCCCAAATCACATTGCACCAGCCCCCATGGCTCTTCTGCAGTGGTGGTCACGGAAGACGGCTCACGTTCAAACCGGCCTGTTGGTCTCTCCTAGGGGCTACCAGTGGAGGCAGACACTGGAGGCAATTGTGAAGGCTTGCCAAGGACACAACGACAATGTGCACCGTCGAGCGGATCGAACCCCGACGTTCCGATCATGAGACGACCCGCTCTACCATCTGCGCCACTGTCGCCCCCGGATCGCTGGATTGTAGCCTTTGGCTAATTTCCATCCGTTGTCCCACATGCGCACTCTCAAACACACTCACATTCATCCTGACCTATTGTACATGTTTTTAGTGGTAGGGGAAACCAGAGTACACCTACGCAGACACAGGGAGAACATGCAAACTCCACACAGAAAGGCCCCGTCCAGGTGGGAATCGAACCCGGACCTTCTAGCTGTGAGCACGAGCGCTAAGCGCTGTGCTACCGTGCCGCTTGGAGTGCCTAATGTAGGTGGAAAAGCGCTATATAAGTTGAGACCATTTACCATTTACCATTACCAATAAAAAAGCATAAAGCATAAGCGTAAATGTTACGATCAGTTTTGTAGGTCTTAGCTTTCAAATGAGGCGTTCCACTGGCCTATAGGCTGTACACTTTTAGGTTTGGGTAAAGCCGAACTGGAGAAAATGCACTCGGTTAAGGCGGGGGTTAAGAGGTTAAAGTCTTAACAGCAGTTTTTGCATTTTCGCTGTCTTCTTGTAGACGATATGTTTCCCGGCTCTGATTCTAAGGTTTTCCAGGATATTCCAGGGGTTTCCAGGATATTCCAGGGGTTTCCAGGATATTCCAGGCCTGTGAGAGTGAAGCTGACAGGGCCCTGAGGCAGAGACTGAACTAAAGGAACACGACTCATTATATAAAATAGGACTGAGCCGGGATTAAGAGTTAAAAAGAGTTGGAACAGATCCTTATAATAATATAACAATAATAATATAAAACATTCATAACTGGCTCTAACGGTTGGTTAACAGTTAATCAGTGATCGTTTGGTAAAGACGCTAATTAATCGACTAAAGGAAATGCTGCTTGAGCTGTCGCTGAGCGTAAGAAATGAAAACGATGCCATAAAAATATGTAAAACCTGCCACGTTTACATGCATGTGTTTTTATTTAAGCTCAGCACAGACGGAACAATGTTTTCAGTCTTAAAAGATTTGATACAGAACTGGGTTTAGTGCGATTATAACGACATGAGCGACTCACTGCACCAGTCTGTTTAGAACTCTCTTTAGTGTGTCCTGATTGGTCAACAGTGGCATGTGATCACTGTCAGCACAAACACAGTTCAGTGTCACAGGTTCGAGTCTTGTTTATAGTTCTGTGAAATGTAAATAAAAGTCAGCGACATGAAGAAGAGGGACGTATTTCAGAGGATTGAATAAGAAAAGGACAAACATCTGAATAGACCGACTCCAAACTCAGTGAGAGCCGCTGAACTCTGTGGGTGAAATGCAGCCGGAGAAGGTGGTTCATGTGAACCTTTGGTGATATAAAGTTGTGCTGTTTGTGCCGCTGTTGTGACAGAGAAAAGGGAGGAGCTGTGGTGTTTTTCTGTCTGTATTTCACTCTTTGTCATTGGCGCTGCTTTCTGTGTCACTTTTGGATCAGTAAAATCTCTCACGTTTCTCCGGTGTGTCCAAAATCGAGCTTAAAAATCAAACATGTCTGATTTCCTGTGACTGGAGTCTAGTCGCGTCTTTCTGCCGAACACACTACACTCAAAAGTCCCAAAGTCCAGGACATCGCAGCCCCCTTATTGATTAGAAAATCTCTCGGCCCCCAAAATCATAATCATTTACTCCATTTAAAGGAATTTCTTATTATTTCACAGCTAAAATGACATGAAAAGTAACATCTAGCAATGACAGTAGGTTAAATACTGGTTTAAACTGGTACATTTATCCAAATGAACTATTTTCAATGGACTTGTTCTGTAGACAAGCTTTGGGGGCCCCCCTGTAGTGCCTCTGAGGCCTCCAAGGGGGCCCCGGACCCCACTTTGGGAACCACTGCACTACGCGATTCGAACACGAGTCCAGTCGTTGAGCCTGTCACTGGCCTGGCCGTCCGGCGGAACAATCTGTCCGGAAGTTCTATATATGGGCATCCGGTCTGTAGCCGGAAACACGATACTTATTGTTTTAATATTATTATATATAATATTATTTTGAATTATAACTTTGATTACGGTGATTTCAATTGATATTTATGTATTTATATGCCAAATTAGGCAAAAACAAAATGGCGACAGAACACTTTTTATATTAAGCTAGTAGCATTGGCTAGCAGCAGCATCGGCAGCGAACGCCCTGAGGCATTCAAGTGACGTAGGTGAAATGCGAACATTTAATGAGTTCATGATTAATGCATAGCATAAGTCTTTCTTGTTTCCCTCGTCTGTCCTCTCGTGGTGCTTTGTGATAATATATCTATGCTCGCCTCAATGTGAGAAAAATGCATTTTGAATTTACAATTTCCCACAGGAGAATATACACTCCTTATTGTAAATGTTACGCCATTTATTTGTTTCCAGGTGACAGCAAACTGACCCAAAACATGAAAATGGAAACAAATATTTAATTTAAACTTAAAAATAACATTATACTTTTTTAATTATTAGTTTATTAATAAATAAACTCCTCTTAATTCTGAACCTATGCTGTGCCTTCATGTGATAATTCTTGTTTCCTCGACCTTACTCTTGCATCACTTTTAGGGCCTACCTGATGATGGGCTCCTTAAATATTAATCACATATCATCAAATGTTCGCATTTCACCGAGTCACTTGAATGCCTCAGGGCGTTGGCATAGAACTTCCTGAGGCTCGTGCCTCTGGGACGGCCAGGGCAGTGACGGACCCTTCACACGACGGGACACGACTCGGGAAGACTGAGAATTAGAGCAAAACCGTGTAGTGTTTGCTCAGCTTAACAAGTCGGGGCAGAGCAAAGGTGTTACGGCCTGTCAGTGACAAACAAACGCTTTTGTGGTTCACACACAAAGTTCAGGTCTGTGGAGAGTTTGATTGTAAATGTCATTCATCTAATTCAATTAATTCATGCTTTTAAAAACAGACGATGTGGAAAATGGCTAAATCGTAAAATCGTGTCCACCTGACGAGCGCCGTGCTGCCGATTTAGCGGCATTTCAGACGCTCTGTAGCGACTCTTTTTGAAAATGACACCAGCGGAACCAGCCAGAGACTTTCTAGTGATCTCTGCTGCTTTACAAAGGCCGCGCGTTGTGTTTTCATTGTGCACGATGGAGTTTTCTTCGCTAAAACAAAGTTTCCCCCGGTCTGCTTCTCTTCCCTTCTCTCACGCTGAGCCGCCGCAGCATTTAACTCCGCCCCTTTCCCCTTGAGTCTCCATGGAGACGGTTGTCAATCACAGCTGAGCTCGAGGATGATAAAACTAAAGGCTTATTAACAAGTTTTACTTTTGAGAGCAGACAAAGAATATTTAAAGGAATAGGTCACCGTTTTTCCATACTGAGATATGTTCTTACCTGAGCTTAGACGAGTTCATCTGTACCTGTCTGGTCTTCACGTGTGCCTTCAGTCACGTAAACACAGCACAGACGGCGTTAGCATTTAGCCTCTCTCTTCTCCTCTATAGCTCCAAACGAGGTGAAGATAGAAGCTACCAAACTCTTCCACGTTTTCCCTATTTAAATATGGTTACGTGAAGTGTTTCACTATAAAGTATAATTACACAAAATTAAACAATGTGGATTTTCTAAGCGGATAAAAAGGGGAACTATATTGTGAGGCGTAATAATACCAGGAGTAATTCGGCATCCGCACAGTAAAGTGAAGAAATCACTGCCTGGATGTCGAATTACTCCTGGTATTATTACGCCTTACAATATAGTTCCCCTTTTATTGTTTAATTTTGTGTAATATACTTTATAGTGTAACACTTCATGTAACCATATTTAAATAGGGAATACGTGGAAGAGTTTGGTAGCTTCTATCTTCACCTCGTTTGGAGCTATAGAGGAGAAGAGAGAGGCTAAATGCTAACGCCGTCTGTGCTGTGTTTACGTGACTGAAGCCACACGTGAAGACCAGACAGGTACAGATGAACTCGTCTAAGCTCAGGTAAGAACATATATCTCAGTATGTAAAAACAGTGGCCTATTCCTTTAAAACAGAAATAACAATTTTGAATGGGCCTAATTGTCGGCTATATTATGAATCTAAATATTAATGAGCAGGACTCTGAGCAGTGTTTTACATTATGAAAGATCAGGAGACCTTTTTAAGTTTATTTCCAATAAAATCGATAAAAATCGTAATCGTCCAACCTGAGTAGGAAAAAAAAAAGATTGAGATTTTATTTGTTGGCCATATCGCTCAGCCCTAATCTGAAGTGTCTGAGTCTCAGGACGATGATCCAATCAGACGCACAACGAGCTCCAGATCCTAAAGTTTAAACCAGTCTGGAAATAAACGTCCTCAATCCCAGCTCCCGTCCCCCGATAAAGTCTCGGTCGTTAAAGCTCAGTGGCGGAACTCTGGAGGTTCTTAGCTTTCAAATGTTCACTCCAACCTGTGCTTTGTGTTCAGCTGTGGAGACTTTCTTAAAGAGCCTCCTACAAACACTTTAAGTTCACTCCATCGACTCGTCCTGAAGTAAACAGTCTCATGTGATAAAAGTACTTCTAAGAACTGCAGTGAGTGAAGTTTAGGAGCCGTTTGAACCTCGTCTGTAAAGGTTTTTGATTAGTTTTTATTCAGAGACACGTAAAAAAAACGTTAATTGAAACACTTCAAACCAACACGGGTTTTTCATTTAGTTCAAACGAGTTTATGTGAGAATAAAAGCGACATCCCCTCTGTACGGCAACACGGCGGGGACAAACCTCCCTGTCCCGCCGCCTGTGTGACTGAAACGATCACAGTCCTTAAGCGCTCACTGGGACGACTGAAGCTGTGGTTTGAATGAACGTGTTCGTCCGCGGGTCACGTCGAGTCGGAGTGAAGTGAAGCGCAGTGTCCCACATTCAGAGAGAACACTCTGAGAGGGGCTGAAGAGGTGGAACAATCCTCATACATTTATGGAACAATGGGAACTTAAGCTCGGGAATTTAGGGAATTTTCAAAAACATTTATTTTTGCATTTCTTTGTTGCATAAACTATTTGTGAATTATGAGTTATTGTGTTTTTGGACCATAAATAGTTCATTTTGGGTAATTTCACGTAGGGCTGAACGATACTGAAGTAACTTGCGATACGGCTGTGCTACATCGTGATAACGATATTATTGTGATATTTCACTAAACCATTTCAATACGATGTTTCATTCTAATTAAACATAAATTATAAGTAACTCGTTTTTCAGCAAATTGTGTCAAAAGACTTAAAAACACCAAATCAGGATCAAAACAAGACTTAAACTGAGCTACGTGAGTCAATATTTAACTAAAACTGAACTTTTACCCTTTAACAGTTCAAAGCATTGTTTGTTTTTGGCTGAGTTTGCAAAAAGTGTGGATTTCAGTCAGATGACGACTTTACTGATGTTGCGATATATTTTGGCTTCTTGCGATACAGATATTTCCTCACCTGATAACTTATACAGCAGCTCTGAGAGCCGTGTCTGATGCCTCACATTCATTTCCTCGTTTACATCGTCTTCTGTTCTTCCTTAAACATTATCGGCTCTCGCAGGTCAAACTAAAAACTTTATTAACCCCATTGTGAGCAAAACAATGTTCGTGTCCCGAGGGAAAGAGATGTCACTACAGCCGGTCCCGCTGTGGCGCGGGTCGACACTCGCTCAGCCGTAATTGTGTTAACGTGACCAAACAAAAGCATTTGTTCATTTGTGTGTGATAAATAAGTTTATATTCCGCCAGAAAACGGCTAAAAAGAGTGAAAAATGGTGTTTCCCAAAAGATACTTCCTCCCCCTCGGCGATGCCACGCCCCCTATGACGCGATGCCGTCTCTATGAGGAAATAGGCAAGTTTATTTATATGGCACATTTCATGTAAATGTACAACTCAATGTGCCTCACAGCAGCATCAGACACCCAAACACAATTAAAATGCAATAAAAAGCATTAAAAACATGATACAATTACATTCAAAAATACATTCAATAATACATTCAAAAATACATTCAAAAGTATGTACAGTATATTGTATATATTAAAATGTGTTAAAATACAATCAACTGCCATAGGCAGCAGTGAAAAGGTGTCCTTTCAGCCTGGACTTAAATACAGTCAGAGTTGAGGCCTATCTCACATCCTCACTGAGGCTGTTCCAGACCTTTGCTGCGTGAAACTGAAACGCAGCCTCACCGTATTTAGTCCTGACTCTGGGAACCACCAGGAGACCCCTCCCTGAAGTTCTCAGGGCCCGAGATGGTTCATACGGCTCTAACATGTCAGAGATGGACTTTGGTGCTAAACCATGAAAAGACTTGTAACAAGCAGAGCTGTTTTAAATTCTATTCTCTGAGTGACAGGAAGCCAGTGCAGAGACCGGAGCACTGGACTAATGTGGTCGTATTTCCTGGTTCTTGTCAGGACTCGAGCAGCAGCGTTCTGGATGTTCTGCAGCTCTAACAGCTCGTTTAGAAAGGCCAGTGAGCAGCCGTTACAGTAGTCTAACCTGCTGGAGACAAATGCATGGATGAGTCTCTCTAAGTCTGGTTTTGACTCTGTTTTTTATTTTGGCAATATTTTTAGGTGGTAATAAGCAGCTGATGTAATGGACTTATTATGACTGTTAAAATTCAGGTCTGAGTCCATGATTACCCCTAGATTTCTAACTTGACTTTTCGGTCCCAGTGAACGAACCACCAATGACAACCTCTGTGTGTCTGTGGGCCAAAAACAATTATCTCTGTTTTATCTGTATTTAACTGGAGGAAGTTATTTTGCATCCACACACTGATCTGTTTGATACAATGACACAGAGCATCTACAGGCCCATGTTCACCTGCTGTTAGTGAGACATAGATCTGAGTGTCGTCTGCGTAATTGTAATAGGACACATTGTTACTAGATATCAACTGACCCAGTGGAAGCATGTACAAATTGAACAAGAGGGGCCCCAGAATCTAAATAGAAACTATATCTGAACTCTTGCACCATTTATGAGTTCCATGTGTTCTTTGTTTTAGGCTGAGTTTGTAAAATGTGTGTATTGTGACTTTCCTCTGTTTTGTCTCTGCAGCTCGGAGCCTGGGCCTTCCATCGACTCCCTCAGACGTTTATGAGGCTTCCTCCTCCGCTCTCCCCTGGGGGCGTGGCCTGCCGAGCGGAGCCGCCATGTTGGATTCTGACCCGCCAACATCCGGTCCCGGGGCCAGTCCGGGGTCAGGTCTGAGGCTCGGTCTGTAGCTCCGCCACAGTCCAAGGTCTGAGCGGAGTTCTGAGAAGAGGCGGAGTCTACAGGGGAGTGGACAGGTGCGGTGAGGACCATGGGGAAGGAGCAGGAGCTTCTTCAGGCCGTGAAGAACGGCGACCTGAGTCAGACCCAGAAACTGCTGTCCAGACTCAGGCCACACAAGAACAGTGAGTACTACAATACTACATACTGCAAATACTACATACTGCAGTACTATACATACTTGGGCTGTGGTTCTTTATCGGGCCTTGGTTTTGTCCAGGGTCCACTTGAGTTCTCCTGCCAGGGCCACACCTGTAGATCCCCCTTCCAGCACACCTGGACAGGAATAAACCAGAGCCAGAGAGAGTCAGTAACATAAGCATTCGTTTAAAGACAAGTATAGTAAGTGGTTAAAGTATATGTGCAGTTTTAGGTCATTAGGCTGTTAAAGGGATATTTCAGGATTTTTGACATAGGGCCTCATTTCCTAGTTATCCAGAGTGTTGTTGATGTCTGGAGATATTTTTTTCTTACATTCATGCAGTTCTTATATTTGAAGAGTCTAGTGGCGCTAGGCTAGGGCAAGGCTAAAGCATTTCTATGGTATCAGTTAGCCTGCATTAAAAACAGTGTGACCCACTCCACAGTGCACCTGAGGTAAATCACTTATAACACCAGACTAACCATATAAATGTCTGTGTTAATAGAATAATGTTTGAAATATAACTGACCTTGTATCACATGAATTACCGCATTTTGAGGGACTATTTTCTCGCAGATCACTCCGCCGCTGCGTTAGCTTACAGCCACGAAGCTGATGCTGCTCAAATATAAGTTATTTTAAATGATTCTATTAACACAGACATTTATATGGTTAGTCTGGTGTTATAAGTGATTTACCTCAGGTGCACTGTGGAGTGGGTCAGGCTGTTTTTAATGCAGGCTAACTGATACCATAGAAATGCTTTAGCCTTGCCCTAGCCTAGCGCCACTAGACTCTTCAAATATAAGAACTGCAGGAATTTAAGAAAAAAATATCTCCAGACATCAACAACACTCTGGATAACTAGGAAATGAGGCCCAATGTCAAACATCCTGAAATATCCCTTTAAGGTTGTGCATTTTACCTGGACAGGAATGAACCACAGACAGAGGCTGATTCCGAAACCGTTAAATTGGTAAGAGGTCTTACGCCAAACCGGATGTGCGTCAGCGTCCGCCATGATAAGAAGCGTCCAAATTGGGCTGTCGGTTAGGAAGGAGTTAGGGAAAGGAGCCTCAATGGAAAGGAGCCATGTGCCATCCCATAAGCCACCGCGCCGCATGCCCGCCCCCCTCGCCCCCACCCTCGAGTGATTCATGCGCAACCACTGTTGACTGACAGGTGCACAATTAATTAAAAAATATATATAAAAGATTCTGCCCAAGCCAAACTTTATAAAAGTGACAAAATACATGTTGTCGTCCCCACAGCTCAGTCACAGGGTTTTAAAGAGCCTCCTCAGTAAATGGCCTAAATGAAGCAGTTTGTGCTTTTGCTTCATTTAGTAGAAACTTAAGCCACATGGCTAATTTGCATACTGTAGCTTTATGAAACAGCTGTTGAGATCAAATAAAGGGAAATGTGAAGGATCATTTGGATTTTTTTTCTTTCTCCTTAAATGTCTTTATTTGGACACTATGTTGCTGCATATGCACTACAGTAGGTGGCGGTATGCGCTTTTGTTTGCCTGCCAATATCCGTAAAGAAGAAGAAGAACAGCTGTTGGTGATGTCACTTCCCCTTCCCCTGGGTAAGGACGGTGGAATTGGGCAAATGCTGCTGAAGCTCTAGTTCACTAACTGCATAGAGATCTAACAGCTGAGCCCATGAAAGGTTAAGGATTAGTTGTTAGTGTTAGGACTTAGAGGCTACAATTTAAGGGTTTCGAAATCAGCCAGAGAGAGACAGAGTGGTGTGTGTCTGCTGCTTAAATGGAGAGTGTTTCCCAGAGCTGTTTCCCTGCACCTGTGTCGCCACACCCACAGGACACGCCCACAGCACACATGCACAACAAGGAGGAGGAGGTGGGGGTACAGCTCTACCAGTTTACATGTGGAGTTTGTTTACAGCGACCACAGAGCGGACAAACTTGATTCTTCTGCAACCTCTTCTGATTGGCCAGCACCAAAACACTCTGCAGACTCTCACTTTAAAAACATCATCACAAATACTACATTTCCTGCCATTTGAGTCTCTGACCAACAGCCTGTGAATAACAAAAACTCCCACTGAATTCTACTGGTGCAAAGCTTTTCATTATTTCTCTAACATATAAACTCTGTTAAACGTGTGCGAGCAGAGCAGGTATGGGGTCCGTATGGGAGACGTGGCTCCAGTGTTTCCTCTGTGTGTGACCAGGCCTGTCCCGGCTCTTCTTTGTGAGTCTAAGGTCTGAGAGTGCGTTACGTAACTGTCTTTATCTGAGGGTCATGTGACGATAACAAAACTCTGCCCTGAAGACCGCAGCTCCCACAATGCACCTCGGCCCGGGCCTCCTCGCGGCAGTGAAAGGGTTATTTTTAACCACAGCAGCAACAGCGAGAAGCCCAGGTTCAGTCCTGGAGGAAGAGCAGCTCTGAGAAGTCTTCAAACAAAAACAAAAACTACAATGAGGATACAATGAGCTCCCAATGGAACAAGTCTCTTTGCATTTATAAAAAACAAAATAAAATAAGAACTTTTTTAAGCTCCTATAGTTTAAAATGGAGGCGGAGCAGCTGAAAATTCCATGGCAGTAACTATGGTAACTTTCAAAATGCAGATTTCTCGTCTTAGTTTGTTACTTTCTCTGTAATTCCTGGGTCAATTCACATGAAACAAAAACTGTCACAAAGTTCAAAGTCGTCTCTTCCAGTTCACACAGTTGGATGAAAATGTGAACGCTTTGGAATTTCTCACATTTCTGCCTAAATTGGTCATAAAATGTGTCTGATCTTCATCAAAATCATAAGAATGAATAAACAGTGTCTGCTTAAACTAATACCACCCACACATTTACATTTGATCATATTTTTATTGGCCGTAACATGTAAACATTCACAGGACAGGGAGGAGAAAGTAAGTGAACCCAGGAATCTGGCCGAACTGCAGCAGTTTTGTAAAGAGGAAATGGTCCAAGATTCATCCTGATCGTTTGAGCGTCTGATCTGCAACTACAGGAAAGCAGTTATTGCTACAAAGAAGAATCAGTCAGATATTTAATTATTTAATAATAGTTAGATGGATTTACCAGCAGTGACGGAGCTGCTCCACGGCTTTTTACTCCACTGTTTATACCGTTTTAGCTAATGTTAGTCTATGCTAACAGCTGCAAACATGGTGGATCTCCATGGTAACAACTCTATTGGCTCTTTAGAATGTTGTGACGTCACATGATCGTGACCTGTCCAGTAAGTCCAGTGATCCTTGTTTAATGATTGTTCATTACAGTTTGTTAAGTCCCTTAACCTCTTAACCCCCGCCTTAACCAAGTGCATTTTCTCCAGTTCAGCTTGACCCAAATCTAAAAGGTTAGAGCTTATAGGCCAGAGAAACGCCTCATTTCTGTCACTTTATTGTTGCTTTTTTGTAACTTTTTGTCACATTTTTGTCGCTCTTTTGTGGCTTTTTTTTTGCCACTTTCAAGTTAGTTGTTTGTAGCTTTTTTAGTTTTGTCTCATTTTTACCAAACTGTAGAAAAGGTGTTCGGTTCAGGTGGGGGTTAAGAGGTTAAAGAAAGTCTCTTCTGTAAATACTCAAAGCTCAGTATCGTATCTAAAGTAAAAGAGCTGGATCTGCGCCTCTGACTTTAACATAAACTCAAGCACTTTATCAATGACCTTCTTTTTATCCTCATCGTCTGAAATCCTCCTCACTCTGACTCTGGGCTGAAACTGCAGCGAGTCACGGGCGGAGCCTCAGCGTTTCCCGCTGTGACATCACTTCCTTTTCCTGAGGGCACTTCCTGTTTCATTCCTGAGTCCTGAGCTCATGGTGATCCTTCAGGTCCATGTGACCCGCCCAGATCCTCCTGAAGAGAGAGATCACAGAACAGTCTGGATTAATACTGGACCTCTTCATGTCCACATGCGCCTCATTTTACTGCAGAAGTCCTGAGAGTTCAAGTCGAATATTATGCTCTTATTCTTTGCGTCACAACATTTTGACCCCTTTAAAAAAGCCGATTGGCTGCCCCTTAATTTAAAAAAATATTTATTTTACATTTTGGTTTATATTTGTATATTACATCCAATATAATAAATGTATGAACTAATTAGAAACAATTTGGTCCAAATGTAGAGCAAATGACCAGATCGATGAGGAGTATCGATAAGAGGAGTATTTTATTTATTTTTATTTATTTTATTTATTTATTTATTTGAGCAGCGAGTTTGCTCAAAGGGAGTGGGCCGAAGCCAAAAGCTTATAAGCGCCCACCCCAAAATTAAAAACAATAATATTTACATTAACAATCAGAGCAAGGAACATAATGCACGATAACAAATCATAAACAAGGGAACATGAGGCAAGGTAACAACAAATAATAAGGAACAATAATTAAAAAAAACAACGGCAATATAAAGAAACAACAAAAGAATATACTACAACACTCACAATAATTGTTCGTATTTAAAAAATAATAATTCTTTGTAAACCTTTTTAAAATGTACCAGGTTTTTACATATTTTAATGCTTTCATCTAAATTTGTCCATATTTCTACACCACGTCTCGTGGACAGATGCTTTTCATGGTTGTTCTGGAGTATTGTTTATTGAAGCTCATCTTATCTCTCAGGTTGTATTTGACTTCACGTTTGCAGAACATATTTTGTAACCTTTCAGGAAGTGACTTTTGTGAGGCTTTGAACATGATTTGAGCATCTTAAATTCAGTAAGGTCCTCACATTTCATTGTTTTTGATTTAAAGAATAATGGATTTGTGTGATCAGCTAAATGGATTATTCTTATTGCCTTTTTCTGAACTTTAAACAATGGGTCAAGATTACTTTTATACACATTTCCCCAGATCTCTACACAATATGTTAAATGGGGAAGGATAAGTGAACAGTATATAGTATATAGAGCTTTGTTATCAATGATATATTTGGAGTATCGATAAGAGGAGTATCGATAACAATCCCCATCCCTCTCCGTGGTACACACTGACCCATGAGACACCTTGGATCGGGGCCTCCACCCTGTTTTACTCAGCAAGCTACTTTTACACAGGACCTTCAAAAACACAGCGACTCACCCAGGAGGATTAGATGGTATTTCAAAGATAAAGAGTTTAGTTCTTATACTTTACAATATTGAACCAACTGTTCGCAGATTGTGTTCAGAACAAACAGAATATGCATCTAAAACAGAGTTATAGAGATGTATTAGGGCCTGGCGAGCTGCTGGTTTAGACGTCTGCTCCAGCTGCAGATGTTTGGATCGATATTATCAAGTGACGTAATGATGTTTGTTTCAGAGCTGCTGGGATCCACCAAACGGCTGAACATCAACTACCAGGACTCAGACGGGTGAGTGTGGCTCAGCTCGTCCACAAGACCATATTGGAATGACTGTTTAGAAGATATGCAAATTTACATTATCCAGTTTAGCTCCAAAGAATGTGGGGAATGTAGAAGAAAATTGGGGGGAAGAAAGTGTAAAAAAATATATAATCATTTGGAAAAATTTGGGGAAAATTGGGAAAATTGGGGGAAAAAGTGGAAACCATTTTTGAAAATGGGGGAAATATTTTGAAAAATGTATACAAAAGATGTGATAAAAATGGAGATGGTGTCGTCTGTTCAGGAAAATGATCTTCATGAGCAACAAAACGATGTGAATTCTGATGTTTGAAGCACATTTTTACATATTTCTCATGTTTGCAAAAATATCGCTTCATCGTTATCGAGAAAGTCAGAAAAAATAGTCAGATATTAGTCACTGTTTGCCCAGACCTAATGAGACGGCGAGTGTGGGTCAGGAGGCGAGTGTGGGTCAGGAGGCGAGTGTGGGTCAGGAGGCGAGTGTGGGTCAGGCAGTGAGTGTGGGTCAGGAGGCTAGTGTGGGTCAGGCAGTGAGTGTGGGTCAGGAGGCTAGTGTGGGTCAGGCAGTGAGTGTGGGTCAGGAGGCGATTGTGGGTCAGCTCCTGTGGTGTAAGAACTTTGTGGGAAAGTGAAAAACCAATATTTGCTGGTGTCTCCTCTGTGTTTGGCGACGGCCGGAGGTTGAGCGTTTCCGTGGAGACCGTCGGAGGAAAAATGGAGGCTGTGGTGACGATGTTACGGACGGGCCGTAAATCCAGAGGAAGAATTTAGTGACGGTTTTAAAAGTGTCAGGGGTGAAGGGTCGAGAGCGGGCCACTCCAGAAAACACTCACGGCTGATTTAAGATCGGCGTCTAAGTCAGGCCTTAAATGTCATTAAAAAGCATTAAATTATGTTCAAACTGGAATTAGATCTACATTCCTTTCCTCAGTCATATTCTTACTTAAAGGGATATTTCAGGATTTTTGACACTGGGCCTCATTTCCTAGTTATCCAGAGTGTTGTTGATGTCTGGAGATATTTTTTTCTTAAATTCATGCAGTTCTTATATTTGAAGAGTCTAGTGGCGCTAGGCTAGGGCAAGGCTAAAGCATTTCTATGGTATCAGTTAGCCTGCATTAAAAACAGTCTGACCCACTCCACAGTGCACCTGAGGTAAATCACTTATAACACCAGACTAACCATATAAATGTCTGTGTTAATAGAATCATTTAAAATAACTTATATTTGAGCAGCGTCAGCTTCGTGGCTGTAAGCTAACGCAGCGGAGGAGTGATCTGCGAGGAAAATAGTCCCTCAAAATGCGGTAATTCATGTGATACAAGGTCAGTTATATTTCAAACATTATTCTATTAACACAGACATTTATATGGTTAGTCTGGTGTTATAAGTGATTTACCTCAGGTGCACTGTGGAGTGGGTCACACTGTTTTTAATGCAGGCTAACTGACACCATAGAAATGCTTTAGCCTTGCCTAGCCTAGCGCCACTAGACTCTTCAAATATAAGAACTGCATGATTTAAAAAATACATATCTCCAGACATCAACAACACTCTGGATAACTAGGAAATGAGGCCCAATGTCAAAAATCCTGAAATATCCCTTTAAGGCGTATGTCCAAAACATGTCAGTAATTGTGAATGAAGAAGCGTGGGATCGACCAGGGAGCGCCGCCATGTTTATTTCTAATATTTTCCATATTTTCTCCCTTTTCCTCCCAATGTTACACTTTTTTGTTTGTTTTTTTGCCACAATTTCTCCCAATTTCCCCCAATTTAGTCCCCATATTTCACACATTACTTGATGAACCTGATCATCCACACATTATTGTTCTGTTTTCTGATTCTAGACGACAAATATTTTATTATCGGTATCTAAAAAAGTATTGTTCAGGTATCGTTATGGAAAACCCAGTATCGTTAAAGTGCTGGTATTGAAAAACATGTGACGGTGCCCAGGCCTAACCTTGAGGAAACACAATTACACATAAAGAAACGACAGGAAGTTGTCGACAGTGGAGTCTTTGGAGGAGAGCGGTCCTCGGTCCAGTGAGCGGGTCCATCTCTGAGACGGCTCCATTAGTGACGTGCCCCGAGGAGACGAGGAGACGAGGGAGACGAGGGGGACGAGGGGGAGGTTCATACAGGAATAAAAGTGAATCGTCTCCCTCTCTGTTCGTCTGTCTCTCCGTTTCCTCTTCTCTCTCTGTTTGACCCACACGCCTCACTGCTCCACTGACTGAGCTCACCACTCTCATGTTCTCCTCACACTCAACACTCGCTTTAGTCATGGGTTCATTTCAATTTTAATACAACCTTATTATTACGGACTCAGGGCCCAAAGAGACAGAGGGACACAATCAAACCAACAAAAATAACAATTACAGAGTCAGAGAGATTTCGGTCCCGGAGTGTTAGATCGTAGTTGATTCCATGTGAATGAGTCCGTGAAAGTCGCGTGATGGGCCGCGGTGACGGTGGAGAGACAGTCTCTCATATCAGCTGAATATGTCCGATTCAGATTCGCTTAATCAGCCATTTAAAAAACCACACTGGAAATAATGTGCTCAAAGTGCAACGTCAACACATAAAAGGACACAACATAAAAAAGACAAACAAAAGCCGCAAGAGTAAAATGCTGGACAATATAAGTCCATACAAAAATGTGTGCCTAGTTTAAAGTGATCACAGCTTTGAGAAAGAAACTGTTTAAATGGTGATCAGTAGAACATTTGACAGTGATACCTTCTCCCTGAGGGAAGCGTCTCAAAAAGGTCCCTCGTAGCTCGGCCTGAGGCCTCATTAGCAGCTGTAGAGCTCGATTTAAGAGTCGAGCTTTATATGTGGCCCAGGAGCAGCTGATGGTCCTGCTGCTGCTGAGAAGAGAGGAAGAGTCGTCTTCTCTGTCAGAGTGAGACCAAACCACACAGTAATAAACTGGTTAGGACACTTTCAATGACACAATAGGAAAAGTTCAAAAGAATCAGTATTTTGAGTAAATTCTCAAAGCCTAAAAAGAGGAGTCTCGCTTTCTAAGCAATGTTAGTATTAGAGTCCAATTCAAGCCATGAGAAAGAGCCACAACCAAACTATAATTATAATTTCGTTTGAAAACGCAGGTGAAATTATATGTAGAAGCACTAAAAGTGAACACTAACCGGCAAAAATAACTAGCCACTTGTTGGTATCTAAGTGTTTATTGTCTCACCGAAACACAGAAAAGGGGCCTTGAGTTTAAAGGGATATTTCAGGATTTTGACATAGGGCGTCATTTCCTAGTTATCCAGAGTGTTGTTGATGTCTGGAGATATTTTTTTCTTAATTCATGCAGTTCTTATACTTGAAGAGTCTAGTGGCGCTAGGCTAGGGCAAGGCTAAAGCATTTCTATGGTATCCGTTAGCCTGCATTAAAAACAGCCTGACCCACTCCACAGTGCACCTGAGGTAAATCACTTATAACACCAGACTAACCATATAAATGTCTGTGTTAATAGAATAATGTTTGAAATATGACTGACCTTGTATCACATGAATTACCGCATTTAGAGGGACTATTTTCAATATGTTTACAACCACTGCTCAAATATAAGAAAATATGGTTACAATGGTTCTTATATCGACACAGATATCCGATTTATATTTGACAAATAAAGACTAGGAAATGTTGTACTTTTATCCTCCTTGGTTCTACAGATCATAACTTTCCACTGCCTTGTATTTGAGAACAAACATTAAGTAACTGTTGTAACTGTGCTCGGACTGAACACCACTCGATCGTCTGCAAACATCAGATGATTTAACACAAGGTTCCAGCTGTACGTCTAGTATTAGAAGCCTGAGGTCTTGACTGTTCATCCAAGTCACGTTAGTCCCGGTTCAGTCCTGCTTTAATCCTGTTTAGTCCTGTTAAGGTTCTGTTTAAGTCCTGTTTTAGTGTAATGTCAGAAATGTAGTTCTGCCATCTGCTCTGATTTACCACACATTGTTTAACAGCTGAAGTGAATATGCAGCGCTACCTCAGTATCTGTGACAATAAGTTAACTCAGTTAGTGACCCAGCAGGCCCTGTCCTCAGGTCACCTCACAGATGATGTGAGCGAGGCCTTGGGGTCAGGGTTAGCACGCAAGCAGAGATACTTTACCAAACTCTTGTCTTCGTATAAGAGATACCACAAATATGTTCAGCGCCGGGCTATCACTTCTTGTCCATCTGATGTGTACAACTGTTGTATAAAATGCCACTGATTGTGCTGAAGGGCAGAACACTCTGTGAGCCGGCGGTTATGCTTCTGTGTTCTCCCTGTGCTTAGACAATAAATGACCACTTGATTCAGACTTAAAGGGATATTTCAGGATTTTTGACATTGGGCCTCATTTCCTAGTTATCCAGAGTGTTGTTGATGTCTGGAGATATTTTTTCTTAAATTCATGCAGTTCTTATATTTGAAGAGTCTAGTGGCGCTAGGCTAGGGCAAGGCTAAAGCATTTCTATGGTATCAGTTAGCCTGCATTAAAAACAGTCTGACCCACTCCACAGTGCACCTGAGGTAAATCACTTATAACACCAGACTAACCATATAAATGTCTGCGTTGAAATATAACTGACCTTGTATCACATGAATTACCGCATTTTGAGGGACTATTTTCTCGCAGATCACTCCGCCGCTGTGTTAGCTTACAGCCACGAAGCTGATGCTGCTCAAATATAAGTTATTTTAAATGATTCTATTAACACAGACATTTATATGGTTAGTCTGGTGTTATAAGTGATTTACCTCAGGTGCACTGTGGAGTGGGTCAGACTGTTTTTAATGCAGGCTAACTGATACCATAGAAATGCTTTAGCCTAGCCCTAGCCTAGCATTAGCCTAGCACCACTAGACTCTTGAAATATAAGAACTGCATGAATTTAAGAAAAAAATATCTCCAGACATCAACAACACTCTGGATAACTAGGAAATGAGGCCCAATGTCAAAATCCTGAAATATCCCTTTAACTCTCTTCAGTGTTTTATTACATAACTATTTAATATACAAAATTCCATGACATTAGTCCCGGTCTGACCCTGTTGTCCTGCAGGTTCTCCGCGCTCCATCACGCGGCGCTGTGTGGATCAGCGGAGCTTCTGTCGGTGCTGATCGACGCCCAGGCCTCGGTCGATGTGAAGGACGTTAACGGTCAGACCCTCGCGCTCTTTCACGCCTCACTTCCCTTCAGTCCGACTCTGACCTGTGACCTCTGTCCTCAGGCATGCGGCCGCTGCACTACGCGGCGTGGCGAGGCCGAGCCGACGCCGTGCTGCTGCTGCTGCGTTCAGGGGCCTCCGTAAACTCCACCGCGGCCGACGGACACATCCCGCTGCACCTGAGCGCGCAGTACGGGCACTTCCAGGTGGTGAGTAGGTCCTCGGTTCTATTCCCCGACCGCTGCTCTGCGCTTCGTTTTGTTTCCACGTGACTTTACAGACATGACATCATTTCAACTTAAAGGGATGTTTCAGGATTCCTGACATTGGGCCTCATTTCCTAGTTATCCAGAGTGTTGTTGATGTCTGGAGATATTTTTTTCTTAAAGGAATAGGCCACCGTTTTTCCATACTGAGATATGTTCTTACCTGAGCTTAGACGAGTTCATTTGTACCTGTCTGGTCTTCACGTGTGCCTTCAGTCACGTAAACACAGCACAGACGGCGTTAGCATTTAGCCTCTCTCTTCTCCTCTATAGCTCCAAACGAGGTGAAGATAGAAGCTACCAAACTCTTCCACGTTTTCCCTATTTAAATATGGTTACGTGAAGTGTTACACTATAAAGTATAATTACACAAAATTAAACAATGTGGATTTTCTAAGCGGATAAAAAGAGGAACTATATTGTAAGGCGTAATAATACCAGGAATACTTTGGCGTCCGCGCAGTAAAGTGAAGATATTATTGCGCGGATGTCGAACTATTCCTGGTATTATTACGCCTTACAATATAGTTCCCTTTTTATTCGCTTAGAAAATCCACATTGTTTAATTTTGTGTAATTATACTTTATAGTGTAACACTTCATGTAACCATATTTAAATAGGGAAAACGTGGAAGAGTTTGGTAGCTTCTATCTTCACCTCGTTTGGAGCTATAGAGGAGAAGAGAGAGGCTAAATGCTAACGCCGTCTGTGCTGTGTTTACGTGACTGAAGGCACACGTGAAGACCAGACAGGTACAGATGAACTCGTCTAAGCTCAGGTAAGAACATATCTCAGTATGTAAAAACGGTGGCCTATTCCTTTAAATTCATGCAGTTCTTATATTTGAAGAGTCTAGTGGCGCTAGGCTAGGGCAAGGCTAAAGCATTTCTATGGTATCAGTTAGCCTGCATTAAAAACAGTCTGACCCACTCCACAGTGCACCTGAGGTAAATCACTTATAACACCAGACTAACCATATAAATGTCTGTGTTAATAGAATAATGTTTGAAATGTAACTGACCTTGTATCACATGAATTACCGCATTATGAGGGACTATTTTCTCGCAGATCACTCCGCCGCTGCGTTAGCTTACAGCCACGAAGCTGATGCTGCTCAAATATAAGTTATTTTAAATGATTCTATTAACACAGACATTTATATGGTTAGTCTGGTGTTATAAGTGATTTACCTCAGGTGCACTGTGGAGTGGGTCAGACTGTTTTTAATGCAGGCTAACTGATACCATAGAAATGCTTTAGCCTAGCATTAGCCTAGCGCCACTAGACTCTTCAAGTATAAGAACTGCATGAATTTAAGAAAAAAATATCTCCAGACATCAACAACACTCTGGATAACTAGGAAATGAGGCCCAATGTCAAACATCCTGAAATATCCCTTTAACAGACGAATAATGGATAAAAAGACCAGAGAACTCACTAATGACACAATTGTTACAAGAAATCTAATGCTGAAGTCGAGACGCTGCAGGAGAAAACATGGATTTTTCCTGGAGAGATTGAGCTATTTTTCTCTTTAACATCTTAGTTTTAAGATGGGTAAGATTAAAGGTGAAACTTGCCCTTTTTGCGATGTTTATTGGATGACGTTTTGTCGCTTGACCGCATCCCCCCTGTGTTTTTCTGAGGTTGGTGGTTGGTTCATGTGTATTGACTGCGGTTAATGGTTCTATTCCTCCTGTTTAGTCAGAGATGTTGCTGCAGCACCAGTCGAACCCCTGTGTCCTGAACAAAGCGAAGAAGACGCCTCTGGACTTGGCCTGTGAGTTCGGACGCTTCAAGGTGAGTCCAGGAAATAGGTTTTAGGACCGACCTCTGGCTGTGGCCGAGGCTCTAAACAGAGACTAACGTGACGTAGGGCAGTGAGCCGCTCCTCTACAGTGAGCCGCTCCTCTACAGTCACATACACGACCAGGCTCCTCAATCTGGAGCTTTAAACCCAGCGTCTCTATTTCAGAGGTATTTATGTCAGTGTCTTTCCCCCGTAACGCCGCTGCTCTGCTCAGCGTGTGTTTATTTATTTACCTGGCGACACATGTGTGAAGAAGCGAGTGTGTCCTTCGTCCTTGCAGTTCTGTCAGGCGCCGCATCCTTCTCATTTGTTTACTTTAAATCCTGTGTTCACAAATGCAACGTTTATCCATGTCTTTGAAAATATAAGACTAGTCCAACTTTGGTGAATTACTTGGTCAAGTAATAACTTATGGTAACTATCTGCTTCCTGTTTGCCTTACACAATAAAAGACACAGTATGTTATCGCTTTAGTAAGACTCTTATTGTGAAAGGGTCAGACAGCAACAGACACGAACAACAAGCCTTTACCAAACTTAGTGTTACTATTTTACTTTTATTGTCTGGAGTTTTATTGAGTTTTTAATGTATAGAGTTAGTTTGCTGTAGTTCTAAGTCTAGTCTAAGTTCTAAGTCTATTTTTGCTGTGTTGATTATCACAAAGTTGAATACATTTGTATATTAATTCAATCTTTTTCTTCTTCAGTGTGTAATTTAAATTATTTTAGTTACTACAAAAAAATCGTGATAAAATCGAAATCGGGAGTTTATAATTCAAAAATCGTGATATTCTATTTTGTCATATCGCCCACCCTAACGTGACGTGAACCGACGCTGGCCTCTGATTGGCCAACGAGAGAGAGGACAGCCCTCACTATAACAGATTTAATATTTCTCAACATCATACGCTGTTGGAAAAGGGGATTTAGCCGCTGTTTGCACAACTTAAGCTAGTGTTAGCGTTACATTAGCATGCTGCTTACCTTCATAGTTGTCTTTTAGCCATTTCTTTCCTTTACCGTAATATTTGCCTTGGCTCCTCTGAATGATTAAACCAGTTTTTATCAAATTTTTTGTCGTTTTGTCATGTTTTCTCTCTTTTTCATCGCTTTTATTCGTTGCATTTTTTGCCGCTTTTGTGTCGCGTTTTCATCCTCGTTTTCGCCGCTATTTTGACATTTTTTTCAAGAAGCTTTTAGATCTGGGTAAAGCCGCACTGGGGAACATGTGCTCGGTTCAGGCGGGGATTAAGAGGTTAAAGTGATGATTTAAAGCAGTGAAACAAACCCAGAGAGCTCAGACCAGAGCAGCTGCTGAGGCTGTTCCTTGTGCCTCCTGCAGGTGGCGCAGTTGTTCCTCAGCAGTAACATGGCGGCCGCTCTGTTGGAGGGAGACAAGAAGGAGCCCACAGACTCCGCCTTCACCACGCCGCTGCACCTGGCGGCTCGTAACGGCCACAAAGACGTGATCCGGCTGCTGCTGAACGCTGGCATCGACATCAACAAAACCACCAAGGCGGGCACGGCGCTGCACGAGGCCGCCCTCTACGGGAAAACCGAGGTGGTGCGGCTGCTGCTGGACGTGAGTCACAGGTTTAACTCTCACCGTCTGGAGTCTGGAGTAAAACACTGAGATTAACTTTACTGCGTCTCAGGCTGGGGTCGATGTGAACGTCCGGAACACGTACAACCAAACGGCGCTGGACATCGTCAACCAGTTCACCACGTCCCACGCCAGCCGCGACATCAAACAGCTGCTCAGAGGTAAAAAAACACTGACTACTGAACATCTGTAAGAGCTAACACTGCAGCTGTGACATAAACAGCTGCTCAGAGGTAAACACTGACTACTGACATCTGTAAGAGCTAACACTGCAGCTGTGACATCAACAGCTGCTCAGAGTAAAAAACACTGGACTACTGAACATCTGTAAGAGCTAACACTGCAGCTGTGACATCAAACAGCTGCTCAGAAGTAAAAAACACTGACTACTGAACATCTGTAAGAGCTAACACTGCAGCCGCGACATCAAACAGCTGTTCAGAGTAAAAAACACTGACTACTGAACATCTGTAAGAGCTAACACTGCAGCCGCGACATCAAACGCGCTCAGAGGTAAAAAACACTGACTACTGAACATCTGTAAGAGCTAACACTGCAGCTGCGACATCAAACAGCGCTCAGAGGTAAAAAACACTGACTACTGAACATCTGTAAGAGCTAACACTGCAGCTGTCGACATCGAACAGCTGCCTCAGAGGTAAAAAACACTGACTAACTGAACATCTGTAAGAGCTAACACTGCAGCTGCGACATCAAACAGCTGCTCAGAGGTAAAAAACACTGACTACTGAACATCTGTAAGAGCTAACACTGCAGCGGAATCAAACGCGCTCAGAGGTAAAAACACTGACTACTGAACATCTGAAAGAGCTAACACTGCAGCTGTGATATCAAACAGCTGCTCAGAGGTAAAAAACACTGACTACTGAACATCTGTAAGAGCTAACACTGCAGCTGTGACATCAAACAGCTGCTCAGAGGTAAAAACACTGACTACTGAACATCTGTAAGGGCTAACACTGCAGCCGTGACATCAAACAGCTGCTCAGAGGTAAAAAACACTGACTACTGAACATCTGTAAGAGCTACCACTGCAGCTGTGACATCAAAAGCGCTCAGAGTAAAAACACTGACTACTGAACATCTGTAAGGCTACCACTGCAGCTGTGACATCAAACAGCTGCTCAGAGGTAAAAACACTGACTACTGAACATCTGTAAGGCTAACACTGCAGCCGTGACATCAAACAGCTGCTCAGAGGTAAAAACACTGACTACTGAACATTTGTAAGAGCTAACACTGCAGCCGTGACATCAAACTGCTGCTCAGAGGTAAAAAACACTGACTACTGAACATCTGTAAGAGCTAACACTGCAGCTGTGACATCAAACAGCTGCTCAGAGGTAAAACACTGACTACTGAACATCTGTAAGAGCTAACACTGCAGCCGCGACATCAAACTGCTGCTCAGAGGTAAAAAACACTGACTACTGAACATCTGTAAGAGCTAACACTGCAGCTGTGACATCAAACAGCTGCTCAGAGGTAAAAACACTGACTACTGAACATCTGTAAGAGCTAACACTGCAGCCGCGACATCAAACTGCTGCTCAGAGGTAAAAAACACTGACTACTGAACATCTGTAAGAGCTAACACTGCAGCCGCGACATCAAACTGCTGCTCAGAGGTAAACACTGACTACTGAACATCTGTAAGAGCTACCACTGCAGCTGTGACATCAAACAGCCGCTCAGAGGTAAAAAACACTGACTACTGAACATCTGTAAGAGCTACCACTGCAGCTGTGACATCAACAGCTGCTCAGAGGTAAAAACACTGACTACTGAACATCTGTAAGGGCTAACACTGCAGCCGTGACATCAAACAGCTGCTCAGAGGTAAAAAACACTGACTACTGAACATCTGTAAGAGCTAACACTGCAGCTGTGACATCAAACAGCTGTTCAGAGGTAAAAAACACTGACTACTGAACATCTGTAAGAGTGGGCACCACGTTGGTGACCCTGATCTGGAGGGTCTGGTGGGGCTGGTTGGTCTGGACTCCTGGAGGGTCTGGTGGGGCTGGTTGGTCTGGACTCCTGGAGGGTCTGGACTCCTGGAGGGTCTGGTTGGTCTGGACTCCTGGTGGTCTGGTGGTCTGGACTCCTGAGGTCTGGTGGCTCTGGTTGTCTGGACTCCTGGAGGGTCTGGACTCCTGGAGGGTCTGGTTGGTCTGGACTCCTGGTGGTCTGGTTGGTCTGGACTCCTGGAGGGTCTGGACTCCTGGTGGTCTGGTTGGTCTGGACTCCTCGAGGGTCTGGACTCCTGGAGGGTCTGGTTGGTCTGGATTCCTGGTGGTCTGGTTGGTCTGGACTCCTGGAGGGTCTGGTTGGTCTGGATTCCTGGTGGTCTGGTTGGTCTGGACTCCTAGAGGGTCTGGACTCTGGTGGTCTGGTTGGTCTGGACTCCTCGAGGGTCTGGTTGGTCTGGACTCCTCGAGGGTCTGGTGGCTCTGGTTGGTCTGGACTCCTGGAGGGTCTGGACTCCTGGTGGTCTGGTTGGTCTGGACTCCTCGAGGGTCTGGTTGGTCTGGACTCCTCGAGGTCTGGTGGCTCTGGTTGGTCTGGACTCCTGGAGGGTCTGGACTCCTGGTGGTCTGGTTGGTCTGGACTCCTCGAGGGTCTGGTTGGTCTGGACTCCTCGAGGGTCTTGTGGCTCTTGTTGGTCTGGACACCTGGAGGGTCTGGTTGGTCTGGACTCCTGGTTGGTCTGGTGGGGCTGGTTGGTCTGGACTCCTGCGGGGTCTGGACTCCTGGAGGGTCTGGAGTACTGGTGGTCTGGTTGGTCTGGACTCCTCGAGGTCTGGTGGCTCTGGTTGGTCTGGACTCCTGGTGGTCTGGTTGGTCTGAAAGAAAAAAGAAAAGCCCCAAATCCTTTTTAACACACATCATTAAGACTACTCTTGTTATCATGAGCATCAATCAGTCTGCGACTATTGTACCTTTCATGAATAAATGTGGAGTATATTATGTATCATTCAAACACTTTGATCTTAAATGGGCTGTAATGATGATGGTGAATAACAGTAATACCAACGTGGCAATAAAATAGGTATAGAGAACAAAATTATACACTTGTTATAAAGTGTAACATACTATGAATGTGACTTAATATAATACATTGTTGCGTCTGTAAATATGTAATTAACTTAATTGTTAACTGTTCTGTAGGATAATAAGTACTAAGCAATGTTATTGTTGCAACCACATTATTATTTAAGTTTATGAACAGGGTTGGGAGTAAATAAGCCTGTCTTCTTCCCACTCCTTTTCGAGCTTGAATGTAATTATTTATTTTTGTTTTTCTTTTGTTGTGTTGTTTTCTGGTTTTGTGCCTGTATTGTGTGGCTCGAAATAAAAAATCAATCAATCAGTCTGGACTCCTGGAGGGTCTGGACTCCCGGAGGGTCTGGTTGGTCTGGACTCCTCGAGGGTCTGGTGGCTCTGGTTGGTCTGGACTCCTAGTGGTCTGGTTGGTCTGGACTCCTCGAGGGTCTGGTGGCTCTGGTTGGTCTGGACTCCTGGAGGGTCTGGACTCCTGGTGGTCTGGTTGGTCTGGACTCCTCGAGGGTCTGGTTGGTCTGGACTCCTCGAGGGTCTGGTGGCTCTGGTTGGTCTGGACTCCTGGAGGGTCTGGACTCCTAGTGGTCTGGTTGGTCTGGACTCCTCGAGGGTCTGGTTGGTCTGAGCTCCTGGAGGGTCTGGTGGGTCTGGTTGGTCTGGACTCCTGGAGGGTCTGGAGGTCTGGACTCCTGGAGGGTCTGGTGGGTCTGGACTCCTGGTGGCTCTGGTTGGTCAGGACTCCTGGAGGGTCTGGTGGGTCTGGACTCCTGGTGGCTCTGGTTGGTCAGGACTCCTGGAGGGTCTGGACTCCTGGTGGGTCTGGTTGGTCTTGACTCCTCGAGGGTCTGGAGGGTCTGGTTGGTCTGGACTCCTGGTGGCTCTGGTTGGTCAGGACTCCTGGAGGGTCTGGACTCCTGGTGGGTCTGGTTGGTCTGGACTCCTCGAGGGTCTGGAGGGTCTGGTTGGTCTGGACTCCTGGTGGCTCTGGTTGGTCAGGACTCCTGGAGGGTCTGGATCCTGGTGGGTCTGGTTGGTCTGGACTCCTCGAGGGTCTGGAGGGTCTGGTTGGTCTGGACTCCTGTGGCTCTGGTTGGTCAGGACTCCTGGAGGGTCTGGACTCCTGGTGGGTCTGGTTGGTCTGGACTCCTCAAGGGTCTGGAGGGTCTGGTTGGTCTGGACTCCTGCGGGGTCTGGAGGGTCTGGTTGGTCTGGACTCTTGGTGGCTCTGGTTGGTCTGGACTCCTGCGGGGTCTGGAGGGTCTGGACTCCTGGTGGCTCTGGTTCAGCCCTGTCTCTGTTGCAGACGCCGGGGGGGTGCTGCAGGTGCGAGCGATGAAGGATTACTGGAACGTCCACGACCCCACGGCCCTGAACATCAGAGCGGGAGACGTCATCACGGTACTTTTACAGATGATGGAGCAGCTCTAGTTGTAGCAGCAGTAGCAGTAGTAGTAACAGTAGTAGTAGTATTAGTAGTATTCGTAGTAAATGTATCTGTGTTTCAGGTGATGGAGCAGCACGCCGACGGCCGGTGGAAAGGACACATCCATGACTCTCAGAGAGGAACCGACCGAGTGGGATTTCTTCCCCCCGAGCATCGTGGAGGTCATCAGCCGCCGCATCGGTAACTACTGCATTACTGCAGTACTACTACTGATACTACATTACTGTAATACTTTCACTGATACCACAGTGTTCAGCGGGGCATTAACAAACACTGGAAATGAATAGTGTCTAAACAAAGGCCATAAATTACTCCAAAGTGTCCAATTTCCTTTTGAACCTTGAAGTTTCCCTCATTTCTCTGTTTGATGGAATGTTTGCAAATCTTAAAAGGCCTAAAAAAATCCAGTATTTGGGCATTGAAATGGTATTGAAAAGCCTTAAATTTGACTATTACTATTACTGCGATCCTCCCCTGCTGAACCACAGCCAGATCCTCCTCTCCCTCTGTCCGACTTTTTAAACCTGTTTTAAGGCAAGACGCTGCAGCAAAACTCAACTTTGCTCTGAGCTCATAACTCTCACCTGGAAACAAATAAATGTCCAAATCTCCATAATAATCTGTTGAAATGTTGCTGAGTAAAAGTTTCTCCACAGATTTATATTTGGGAAAATTGTAAACTGACTTCAGTAAGCACAAGCGTCCAACTACGGCTTAAGGCGCGTTTTTGACGCCCAAGAGGCGTCCCGGTGTGGACGCAGCATAAGGCTGGAGCTTATTGATGGACCGGCACACGTGGCCCCGGACCGTTATGATTCAGGGTTTCGGTACTGATCTCTAGCAACTGAATTTTCCATGTTCATATTCACTGAGGTTGTTTTTAAAACGGTGAGAGCCAAATCTGGTGTCTGTTCAGTATCGGATATTTGGAATCGATACCTGACATTGCTTTTTTTTTTGTATCGGCTCCGATATCTGATACCAGTATCGCATGTGATCGGTGCATCCCTAGTTTAAACCACATTTACACTTTAGTAGCTCCAATTCGCTTTTCTTCTATTCAGTTCAAGTTTAGGGATTTTTCAGTATCTAATTTTATTCACTAATGTTATTAAAAAATGAAACAAAATAGCCAAAATCCTCTTACAATATCTTTATACGTCAAAAGTATAGCCATGAATTCAATCCATTATTCTGTTTTTTTTTGTTAAATGATGGAAATACATTGTTTCTCATATTTAAGTCACTAATCTACAGCTAAAGTTTCACATTGATCTCTACTTGTATTGTTTTCCTTGTTCACCTGCTGCGTCTCGCCTTAAATCTCCCAAATCTCCCGTCCCACACATTGAATCTGTTTAAAGCCCCTCTGCGGATCACTCCAGGTCACATGTGGATGCTCCGCCGCGTGGCTTTAAACTCCTCCTCCTCCTGCTGCTGCTCCTCTGTGTCTAACCCTAACCCTGACCTGCTCCTAACCTCCTCCAGGGGGCGCTCTCTCCCGCCACGCCTCTCTGCCCACCACCCAGCGCCCGCCCCGCTCCTCCTCCTCCTCTGCGCCACACTGCCCCCTGCAGACCGACGACGGCTACATGCTGTACGCGCACTGCGGATTTACTAACACAGGTATAACCAAAACACACTTACTAGGCTAAAATCAGACTAAAGCTAACGCAGGTATAACCAAAACACACTTACTAGGCTAAAATCAGACTAAAGCTAACGCAGGTATAACCAAACACACTTACTAGGCTAAAATCAGACTAAAGCTAACGCAGGTATAACCAAAACACACTTACGGGGCTAAATCAGGCTAAAGCTAACACAGGTATAACCAAAACACACTTACGGGGCTTGAAATCAGGCTAAGCTAACGCAGGTATAACAAAACACACTTACTAGCTAAAATCAGACTAAAAGCTAACGCAGGGTATAACCAAAACACACTTACGGAGCTAAAATCAGACTAAAGCTAACACAGGTATAACCAAAACACACTTACGGAGCTAAAATCAGACTAAAGCTAACACACGTATAACCAAAACACACTTACTGGGCTAAAATCAGGCTAAAGCTAACACAGGTATAACCAAAACACACTTACTGGGCTAAAATCAGACTAAAGCTAACACAGGTATAACCAAAACACACTTACTGGGCTAAAATCAGACTAAAGCTAACACAGGTATAACCAAAACACACTTACTGGGCTAAAATAAAACAAACAGGCTTTTAAAGCTAACACAGGTATAACCAAAACACACTTACTGGGCTAAAATCAGGCTAAAGCTAACACAGGTATAACCAAAACACACTTACTGGGCTAAAATCAGGCTAAAGCTAACACAGTATAACCAAAACACACTTACTGGGCTAAAATCAGACTAAAGCTAACACAGGTATAACCAAAACACACTTACGGGCTAAATCAGGCTAAAGCTAACACAGGTATAACCAAAACACACTTACGGGGCTAAAATCAGGCTAAAGCTAACACAGGTATAACCAAACACACTTACGGAGCTAAAATCAGGCTAAGCTAACGCAGGTATAACCAAAACACACTTACGGGGCTAAAATCAGCTAAAGCTAACGCAGGTATAACCAAAACACACTTACGGGCTAAAATCAGACTAAAGCTAACCAGGTATAACCAAACACACTTACGGGCTAAAATCAGGCTAAAGCTAACGCAGGTATAACCAAAACACACTTACGGGGCTAAAATCAGACTAAAGCTAACACAGGTATAACCAAAACACACTTACGGGGCTAAAATCAGGCTAAAGCTAACGCAGGTATAACCAAACACACTTACGGGGCTAAATCAGGCTAAAGCTAACACAGGTATAACCAAAACACACTTACTGGGCTAAAATCAGGCTAAAGCTAACACAGGTATAACCAAAACACACTTACTGGGCTAAAATCAGACTAAAGCTAACACAGGTATAACCAAAACACACTTACTGGGCTAAATCAGGCTAAAGCTAACACGGGTATAACCAAAACACACTTACTGGGCTAAAATCAGACTAAAGCTAACACAGGTATAACCAAAACACACTTACTGGGCTAAAATCAGGCTAAAGCTAACACAGGTATAACCAAAACACACTTACTGGGCTAAAATCAGACTAAAGCTAACACAGGTATAACCAAAACACACTTACTGGGATAAAATCAGGCTAATGTTAAGGGAAAAGTATTTAATGAGACTAAAACTGTGACTGAGATTTTGGTCGACTTATATAAAAAGTAAAAGCAGGGCCTGAAAACATGTAAACGTCCGTGACACAGTTTAAATTTATCAGTTAAATTCTCAAAGGAACAGCCTGTGCTTTGTTCACATGGAAGAACAAACATGAAGCTCAATGTACAAATGTTTGATACAATCAGAGACACGGGAAGGAACGACAGTCGATTAAATTTCCACACATCTTTCAACTAAAACGAACAGGCTCTGGGCATGAAAGAGCAGAAAGAAAAATGATAAAAGAAAAGAAGGAAAGAAATAGCAAACATCACAAAGAAAATCTGGGTAAAGTTTTTGGAAAGTCTTAATTGTGTTAACGGTCTCCTCTCTGCGTGTGTACCGTGTGTATAATGTGTGTATAATGTGTGTATTATGTGTGTACCGTGTGTGTGTTGATGGTGTGGTTCCAGCGGGCGACCGGAGCAGTGTGGGCAGCACTGGGAGCGTGGGCAGCACCCGCAGCGCCGGAAGCGGACAGAGCACCGAGAGCAACGGCGCCACCAACGGGCCGAGCCAGAACTGCAGCCAAACTGACAAGGTACACACTATCATTACTTACATTACTTCAACTTTTAAATACAGATGAGGAGTCCAAGGTATTTTAGAGATCCTTTAAGTTAAAATCCAGTTTCTAAAAGTCTTGAGTTCAAAGCAGGAGCTGAACTGTGGATTATATTTTATACAGTGCCTCTCGAAAGTACTAATACACCTTGAACTTTTGCACATTTTGTCATTTTTACAAACCTAAACATAAAGATTTTATTTTGACTTTTTTACTGAAAGTTCACACACAAGTAAAACACAACTGTGAAGTGAAAGCAAAATGATACATGATTCTGTTATTTTTCAAAAAATAGAAAAGTGAAAAGTGGGGCGTGCATAAGTATTCATACAGCATTTTCTAAGTGCATTAAATTGCCTTTATAACATTCCTAATTCCAGCTGTTCTGTGAGGGCCTCAGAGCTATGGTCAGAGTGTATTGGTCACTAAACAACATCATGAAGGCCAAGGAGCTCACCAGAGAGGTCAGGGATAAAGCTGTGGAGAAGTTTAAAGCAGCGTTAAGTTATACAAAGATTTCCCTCACGGGAAAGCACTGTTCAATCCATCATTCGGAAATGGAAAGAGTATAGCACCACTGCGAACTTACCAAGACACGGCCGTCCACCTAAACTAACAGACCGAACAAGGAGAGCACTGGTCAGAAATGCAACCAAGTGCCCCAAGATAACTCTGGAGGAGCTGCGACGTACTGCCGCTGAGCTGGGGGAATCTGTACATGGGACAACTATAAGTCGTACTCTACACAAATCTGGCCTTCATGGACGAGTGGCAAGAAGAAAGCCATTATTGAAAGGAGGCCATAAGAAATCCTGTTTGAAGTTTGCTAGAAGTCATATGGAGGACACAGCTACCATGTGGAAGAAGGTGCTTTGGTCAGATGAGACAAAAATTTAACTTTTTGGCCCAAATGCAAAACGTTATGTATGGAGCAAACCAAACACTGCTCATCGTCCTGAGTGCACCATCCCCAGTGTCAAATATGGTGGGGGGAGCATCATGCTATGGGGCTGCTTTTCCTCAGCGGGGACTGGGAAGATTGTAAGAATATTGGGAAGATGGATGGAGCCAAATACAGAGACATTTTGGAGGAAAACCTGCTGGAGTCAGCAGAGAATTGAGGCTGGGGCGGAGATTCACCTTCCAGCAGGACAATGACCCTAAACACAAAGCTAAATCTACAATGGAATGGTTTAAAAACAAACATATTAATGTGTTAGAATGGCCCAGTCAAAGTCCTGACCTAAATCCTATTGAAAATCTGTGGAAAGACCTGAAAACTGCTGTTCACAAACGCTCTCCTTCTAATTTGACAGAGCTTGAGTTGTTTTGTAAAGAGTAATGGCTTGTAAGGATTGTAACGAATCTGAACAGGCTCCTGACTCATGCTTTGCTCACACGCTACAGAACAAGAAGACCATGTCCGTGAGATTAGCTGATAAACAACGGTCAACACCATAATCATTCTGACATAACGTGAAGTACAGATAAAGTACAAACACATAGACACAAACAACTGACTCACTGATAGGCAGTCACCCTCTCTGTGTGGAGAAGTGCAAGGCTAGGATAAAAGGCAACTGTCAGCGGAGGTCTGGACTTCACTTCTTCTCTTTCTTTGAAGTCACCAGCTGGTTACACTGCTTTGTAACTCGGAACAATGGTAATGAAAGCCTTTTCTTTGAGACGACTTCTATCTCCAGTGTTTGCTTTGGCCATATGCAAATAACTGTTCTCGCGTGATACAAAAGAACCAGGTCCTAACAGTATCTAGATGTGCAAACCTTGTAGTCATACCCCATTGCTGCTGTTATTTTAGCAAAAGGAGGTTCCACAAAGTATTAAGTCATGCTGTATGAATACTTATGCACGTCCGACTTTCGGTTTTCTATTTTTGAAAAATAACAGAATCATGTATCATTTTGCTTTCACTTCACAGTTGTCTGTTACTTGTGTGTGAACTTTCAGTAAAAGATTCAATATAAAATCTTTATGTTTATGGTTGTAAACATGACAAAATGTGCAAAAGTTCAAGGTGTATTAGTACTTTCGAGAGGCACTGTATATTATGTATTATATATTATATATGTTGTCCTCAGGATGAACAGCTGAAAGGCCTGAGCTTCTTCTGTCTGGTGTTTCTTTGCAGGCGGCGCCCTCTGCTGGAGACAGTGCACACTGCAACCTCAAACAGCCCGACCCCTCAGGTAATTAACTACAACTGTTTCAGCCGCACTTTAACTGTTGTTTTTAGACATTACACACAACAGTGGAGCGGGAAATTCAACAAAATAAATATTGTGTATTAGTTGTTCCAAAACTCCCTTGGGACTCAAAAATGAAATAAGTTTGAAATTATTTATTGTGTGTGTTTTTGTTCTAAGTATTAAAATCATTATTTAGCCCGTGGCCAATAAATGTATATATTTATATTTATAAATGTATGAGACTTTTTGTGGAAAAATGTTACATATTCTTTGAAGTGGGTGAATTCATATTGTTCATATAGATTTAGGCTTAAACTTTTTTTTTGGCTTGAGGACCAGAGAGAGGCGCTTTGAAATAAAGATGGCGTGAGTCACCTGTCTTTGGTCTTTGGGCCAATGGGTGCCCACTTGTTCTCAGTTCGACCTCATGTACCGCGAGGTTTCTTTGTGCTGGGACTCCAGAGCTAAACGTTCCTTTTGTCTCCGTGTCTCAGGCGGGACCCCACGGCGGCAGACGGTCACAGTCCAGTCCAGGACGGAGCCGTTCTCTCAGCAGTTTGTGCGGCCGCAGCAGCTCCTGGACGGGAAGGTACGTCTTTACTCTTCTCCAGCTTAAGCCCCGCCTCCTGCAGAGTTTAACCCTCTGTTCCAGGACGCAGACGCCATCTTCCAGTGGCTCAGCGAGTTCCAGCTGGAGCAGTACACGGCCAACTTCCTGAACAACGGCTACGACGTGCCGACCATCAGCCGCATGACGCCCGAGGTCTGAACTATACTTTAAACTCAGCACTGTACTTTATACTTTATACTGTAACACTGAACACTGCCCCCTGGTGTCTGTGTCAGGACCTGACGGCCATCGGAGTCACCAAACCAGGACACAGGAAGAAGATCTCCCTGGAGATCAGCCGCCTGCACATCCCCGAGTGGCTCCCGGACTTTATACCTGTAAGGAATACTACTACTACATTCTACTAATACAAATACTACTGCAAACTGACCACATCCCCGAGTGGCTCCCGGACTTTATACCTGCAGGTACTGCAGTGACCTGGGGCGTGGCTCAGTACTATAGATTACTGCGTATGATGATAGTATTTGTACTGCAGGTGGACCTGGGGCGTGGCTCAGTACTATAGGATTACTGCAGTATTAGTGATAGTATTTGTACTGCAGGTGGACCTGGGGGCGTGGCTCAGTACTATAGGATTACTGCAGTATGAGTGATAGTATTTGTACTGCAGGTGGACCTGGGGGCGTGGCTCAGTACTATAGGATTACTGCAGTATGAGTGATAGTATTTGTACTGCAGGTGGACCTGGGGCGTGGCTCAGTACTATAGGATTACTGCAGTATGAGTGATAGTATTTGTACTGCAGGTGGACCTGGGGGCGTGGCTCAGTACTATGGGATTACTGCAGTATTACTGATAGTATTTGTACTGCAGGTGGACCTGGGGGCGTGGCTCAGTACTATAGGATTACTGCAGTATTAGTGATAGTATTTGTACTGCAGGTGGACCTGGGGGCGTGGCTCAGTACTATAGGATTACTGCAGTATGAGTGATAGTATTTGTACTGCATGTGGACCTGGGGGCGTGGCTCAGTACTATAGGATTACTGCAGTATTAGTGATAGTATTTGTGCTGCAGGTGGACCTGGGGGCGTGGCTCAGTACTATACGATTACTGCAGTATGAGTGATAGTATTTGTACTGCAGGTGGACCTGGGGGCATGGCTCAGTACTATAGGATTACTGCAGTATTAGTGATAGTATTTGTGCTGCAGGTGGACCTGGGGGCTTGGCTCAGTACTATAGGATTACTGCAGTATTAGTGATAGTATTTGTACTGCATGTGGACCTGGGGGCGTGGCTCAGTACTATAGGATTACTGCAGTATAAGTGATAGTATTTGTGCTGCAGGTGGACCTGGGGGCGTGGCTCAGTACTATAGGATTACTGCAGTATTACTGATAGTATTTGTACTGCAGGTGGACCTGGGGGCGTGGCTCAGTACTATAGGATTACTGCAGTATGAGTGATAGTATTTGTACTGCAGGTGGACCTGGGGGCGTGGCTCAGTACTATAGGATTACTGCAGTATGAGTGATAGTATGTGTACTGCAGGTGGACCTGGGGGCTTGGCTCAGTACTATAGGATTACTGCAGTATTACTGATAGTATTTGTACTGCAGGTGGACCTGGGGCGTGGCTCAGTACTATAGGATTACTGCAGTATGAGTGATAGTATTTGTACTGCAGGTGGACCTGGGGGCGTGGCTCAGTACTATAGGATTACTGCAGTATGAGTGATAGTATGTGTACTGCAGGTGGACCTGGGGGCTTGGCTCAGTACTATAGGATTACTGCAGTATTACTGATAGTATTTGTACTGCAGGTGGACCTGGGGGCGTGGCTCAGTACTATAGGATTACTGCAGTATTAGTGATAGTATTTGTACTGCAGGTGGACCTGGGGGCGTGGCTCAGTACTATAGGATTACTGCAGTATGAGTGATAGTATGTGTACTGCAGGTGGACCTGGGGCTTGGCTCAGTACTATAGGATTACTGCAGTATTACTGATAGTATTTGTACTGCAGGTGGACCTGGGGCGTGGCTCAGTACTATAGGATTACTGCAGTATTAGTGATAGTATTTGTACTGCAGGTGGACCTGGGGCGTGGCTCAGTACTATAGGATTACTGCAGTACCAGAGGAGACTGTGTGAAACGGATACGACTCGATGGAGATCGTCAAAGACCTGAGCTGGGAGGATCTGCAGGAGATCGGCATCATCAAACTGGGTCAGTACTACACCTGTGTACTTATACTGCACTCACACTACACCTGTGTACTTATACTGCACTCTAGGGCATTAACGACTACAGATGGTTAAAGATCGACTTGTCGTGTGATGTCATCGTATTAATGACTCCTCATTTACATCAAGTTCATTAAAGTACATCTGACACATTAGACACATTTTGCTAAAACACAGTTAACACGATTATATTTAAGATTTTGCTAAAGATTATTCCCAGTTTTCTTTAGTTTGACCATTTTTGTGATGTTTATGTTTTCACTTCCTTATTGGACACCGACAGGAAGTGACATCGAAGAAGGTAAACCATGTTAAACTGTTGCCGTGCAACCATGTTAAGTCAATGGGAAATGAATGAGTCAAACTGCTATGGAATGTTTCCTTCTTTTATGTCACTTCCTGTCAGCAGCTTAAACATTAAAATAAAAATAACTTTTCTGCCCAACATTTCTTCATTAAAATTGCTGCTTCACTGAAAAAAATGATAATTATGCAACTGATGTGATCCATCTAAATAAGTCATATTTTCAAGAGCATTAAAACCTGTCATATGCACTTTAATGGCACGTCCAAATCTGTCACGTAATAATGTAGACTCACATGTAAGCAGGTTCTTATACAAGTTATTATACAATATAGTGGCTTATTTCCATTTGTTCCCCCACCCCCAGTTTCTTCTTCCTCATTTTTTTTCAAAAAGTTTTGCCCCAAATCTGCCCCATTTTTTGTAACACATTTTATTTTATTATTTTAACCCCCTCATTTTGCTCACCTTTTTATTACTAATATTTCCCCCGAATTTTTGTAAATTTCCCCCCAGTTTATCCCCAACTGGAGCTGTGTTTGGAGCCACTCGCACAGCTTTGAGTAATCTATGAGTAATCTATGACTCTTCCCCAGTGGCAGCTCAAAGACGAGCCCAGGAAATGCAGCGAAGGGGAGGTAGAGGAGGACACTGGGAGGGGCTTCTGATCCGTTTGGCCTTTTCTCAGTGTGAGATAAAGATGTGTTTGACGTTATTAACCCACGCGGTCGTCCTGTGCAGGTCACCAGAAGAAGCTGATGCTGGCGGTGAGGCGCGTGTGCGAGCTGCACAGGGCCGCGGTGCAGGGGGAGTGTGGGGGGGCCGCGAGGAGCGAGGACCCCCAGAGCTCCCACACGCCCCGACTCATCAGCTTCCAGGTAACGGCCCCAAGGCGCTTTAATATAAGACTCTAGATAGGACGTCGCCATAGTAACACAGTGGAATGGCATGCTCTGGCGGCCATTTTGGGGTTGTCCTTTCGAACCGAGTGCAAAGTTAACCAGTTTCTAAATACTGAGCTTGTGATCATTCTCATACTGCCCTCTACAGGAAAAGTACATCACGCAATACAATCCTTAGAGCAGATTCTTTTCACCCTCAGCACCAAAAACAGAATATCCTCTACGGGCAGTTTAAACGCCTGCGACGCCTTTGCGACTGGGCAGAGGCCATGTCCTTTAGCTCCATTTGTTCATGGATTTTCCTCTGTCAAACTCTTCAAATCATTCACTTCTATTAATATCAATCATTTTTTCCTACTTAAAACTAAAAAACAAGACGTTTCAAAGAAATGACCTGATCCTGACTGAGAGACGAGACTTAGAAGTAAAAAAACAAACAATGAGTCTCACATTCTGCCGTTGGGTTAACAAAATGTTGCTCCTGGTTTTGCATTGGTGGCCTCGCTGGTCAGTCACAAGATGGCCGCCACCTCTTCAAAATCATGGGCTCGTCCTTCAAACGTTGCCATATCTGATTTGTAGAAAGCTCCTTTGTGAATTCCATGTGTGGTAATGCGGCCGCAGGTAAACAAACTACTGTAGATCCGGTAACCGAGCAGATCACTCCACCGCTGTGTAGCTACAACCAGGAAGCTGATGCTGCTCAAATATAAGTTCTTTTAAATGCAAAATGGTTATATTTAAAACATTATTCAGTCAACACACAGACATTTATATGGTTAGTCTGGTGTTATAAGTAATTTGCCTCAGGTGCACTGTGGAGTGGGTCAGACTGTTTTTAATGCAGGCTACTAGTTACCATAGACATGCACTAGCCTAGCACTAGCCTAGCGCCACTAAACTCTTCAAATATAAGGACTGCATGAATAAATAAAATATATATATATATATCTCCAGAAATCAACAATAACTAGGATAACTAGGAAATGAGGCCCTATGTCAAACATCCTGAAATATCCCTTTAACCCTTGGCCGCTCTGTGTCTGCAGGACAGCGGCCTGAGCTCGGAGCTGCAGTGCGCCCTCTCTCTGCCGGAGGACTCTCTGCGCCTCAGCCAGTCCCTGAGTCTGTCCCATAGCGACGAGAGCCTGGCCGCTCGCTCCCGGGGCTCCGGCCGCTCCCAGGACACGCCCCTGGACACGCCCCCGGACCCGCCCGAGGCCAGGGACCAGAGTCGACCCCGACAGGTCCCACTGGGCACTGCCACCGTCTTCAAGTACCCCGCCATCCCGGCCAAACCGCGGGTCAGCGGGTCGCTACTCGGCCCGAACAGCAAGGGTGAGACTGAGTCGTTTAAGGCACAGCCGCGGGGAGAATATAGATGTAGAGACTGTAGATTACTTACATTAATATGAAAAAATATTGAGTCATTTTGAGTTTTAATGTAAAAATAAGGTGTTTTATGCATAAAAATGGCTAAAATTGCAGATATTTTCAGTGGATCTAAATAATAGACAGAGCCAGGTTTAAATGTGTGGTTGTTATGAAACCCGGGTTGAACTCAAGAGCAGAACCAAGATAAAGGTTTAAGAATATTTATTTTAAACAAGCAGGGTGAGCAGGTAGATATCAGGCCGGAGAAGCAGGTAGGTATCAGGCCGGAGGTCCAGGGAGGAGCAGATAGGTAAGGGTTGGGGCCGGTGGAGCAGAGGTGTCTGGCCGGGCTGGAGTCTTAGGCTGAAAACCTCTGAAAAAACGAAGGAAACTATCAAAAACTGGACTATGGAAAATATATCAAAACTGAGTGCAAAAAGTTTCAGGAGCCATAGTCTAGTTACCACTATCATTGTATGACGAACTGGCGAGGTGTGGAAGGAGAACCGGAGTATATGAAGACTGTTGGATTGTAGATGGCTTGTAGGTGAGCGTTGATCAGCCAGCAGTTGGGAGAGAAGGACTCCGCCCAGGAACTCCACCCAAACACACCACACACACACAGAAGGGGAGGGGGAGAGGAGGACAGCTAGGATATGACAGTGGTTTTATTTTGTAACACGTTAGTTACAAAGAATTTGTGTAGAGAAAATTCAGGATATTTGAAACGACAGATGAAGTCAACAGTAAACGTTTCAAATTGACATCTCTACATTAAATGTGTTCCCCTGTTCACCTGCAGCGTCTCGATTTATGACTGTGTGTAATCCGCTTTAGTCTTGGTTTAGCGATACACACGTGTGACTCCGCCCTCTCCGCAGACTCCGCCCGCGCCGTGTGGAAGCTGCAGAACATGTCCCGCGGCTCGCTGTCGGACGGCGAGCAGGAGGAGGAGGAGGAGGAAGTGGTTCTGCCGCCGTCGTACGCCACCATCAGCCGGCGCCGCTCGCAGCAGAGCGTGGGGCGGAGCCAGTCCTTCGCCGTCAGAGCGCGGAGGAAAGGCCCGCCTCCTCCGCCGCCCAAACGCCTCAGCTCCGTCAGCGGCTCCGTGAGCAGCGCGTCGGGCAGCGAGGACATGAGCGACTCCAGCAGCAGCGGCGTGTCCGAGGGCCCGGGGCGCGTCCGCAGCATCGCCAACGCCCTGGAGGGGGCGGCAGCGGACCGGAGCGTACAGGTGAGTCTGAATCATGATCCCAGTGGAGAAAAGTCACTCACAGTAGGGCCTGACTCATACGCATATTTAATTTAATTTGATGTTATTTTTTCATCTCTCAAATAGCTGATAATTAAACAGTTATTATTATAGTCAAGGATTTCAATCATAGAAATATGTCAAATCCGCACCAATGATATTTTTTGCCAATTTAAATTTAAACGTCTGGTTTATAATCCTGTGTATGAAGCTTCTAAACGTGTTTGTGTTGAACTGTGACAGCAGGGGGCGCTGTGTGAGGGGCATAGGCTGATTTATTCAGGACATTCATGTTTAGTAGGTTCTTCAGGGGGAGCTCGTGTGAAAGACAAAAATCAGTAGATTCCAAAAAAAGGGCAATTCTACATACGCAAAAGTTGACAACATAAAATGTATAAAATAGGTACAAAACATGTGACCGATTTTCACTGCGATGCCTGGGAGCTTGTGGCTCATTTGAAAGCTCTGAGTGAGCTCCCTCTAGTGCAAAAGACGGGAAGTCCCTATCACGTCAGGTTCCGGAGATATCGGCCGATAGCCAATATTGAAAATACCCAAATATCGGCCCGATATTTTGGCTTCATTCATTCACTCCACTTCAGTCCTCGTCCTCGTCCTCGCTCTGAAGTATCTACATTTCACCAGCCAACAGCCAATAACAACACTTCAAATATTCCCATGCCTCTGACCGTTGCCCTCTTTTGGCCGTTTTTAAAATAAACAAAAATACAACGTAAACATGGTATTAGCTAAACTAGCATATGCTAATAGCAAGCTACATATCACATGTTCAACAGGTTTTTTTTTATTCCAGCAAAACATCACAACAATAATAATACATTTTATTTGTATTGCACTTTACATATGAAAACACATCTCACAGTGCTACAGTCGCTACAGATAAAAACACAAAACATATCAGCACTAAAATACAACATACAACAAATAATAAATACACATCAAATATACTCACGGACAAATCTTTTTGTGACTGGCATTAAACCACTCAGTATCGGCCCTAACTCTGCGCCGGCTCTGGAGACTCGCTCTAAGGTTTCACAGAGACAGAGAAGACTTAAACAGAGAACTGATAACCCTGTCTCGTCCCCTGTCAAAAAACATTCCTTTAAAGGGGGTGTATTATGTAAAATGGACTTTTTCAAGCTTTATATCATGTTATTATGTCATTCCCTCATTAAACACATGCCTGGAGTGTTGCCTTGGCTCATTCACATATTTTTGAGTAATGAGTAAAAACTTAGACGGCAGCCATTTTAGGTGTAGCTATGCCTCAGTCCTCCTAGGAACGCCCCCACCTCCTGGAGACGCCTCTGGACCTTTCGTCACCAGCCAAGCCACCAACCACTGCTCCTCAGCTCAGCAGAGCCCCCTCCCCGCACAGTAGTGTTGTTTAGATGCCACAGCAGTGTGCTGAAGGGGGCGTGTCGGAAAGCTTCTTAAAGAGACAGAGGCCTATTTCAAGACGTTCAGTACAGCCATTTTGAGAGAGCAATTTTATTCAAGGCAGTTATTTTAATTTACTGCATATACAGACCAACAGAAGGTTACGTCATCATTGTAGTATGCTATAGACTGGTGCTATGTGATTGAAAAAAGCATAATACCCCCTCTTTAAAGTTTTATTTGACCATCTCTTTCTTCTTTTTTTTATTGAACTGGATTATGGTGAAAATGCTGCTTAAGATCTCTTCATTTTGTGACACGTGTCCTGTGTCATTGAGATATTTACTGTTGGATGAAACGTCCACTGTGAGCTCATAGGTCAATCATTACGACATAGTATTTCAGTATTTCATAAAAAACATTGAACAATAACAAATACCAATAATCTCTGCCACAGAGCTGAGAAGAACTTTGTGTAAAATATTTAATATATAATTAATATATTTATTCCATTGTAGTTGAATGAATGAATGGATTCAGTTTTATTGTCCGTCTTGGGGAAGTTTGATCTGGGCACAAAATGCCGATGCAGCTGACGAGGAACAAACAAAATAAATTAGTGTAAAATTGCTATATGACTTGTTGTTGTAAATTTCTCTTCTAGTATTTACTGTCCTATTTTCTGCTTTCATTTGTTGGCATTTAAAAAAAAGTGAAGTTTTAATTTTACAATATTGTATGAGACGATGAGGCATTAAACAATGATATTTATTTGTTTATTTGGTCGGGACAGTTCATGTTAATGAAGACACATGGTTTGGTTTTTGACCTACTGTTCAATGTATGAAAGATTTTTTCATGTTTTCCGCAAGAAAAACTGCTTTAAATTGTGCCAAAATGAATTCCTTGAACGTCATTAAATAGCATTAACATAGAAAAGTCTTATTATGTGTTGTATTTATTGGAGCTAATATTAAACATAAGATATAATTTTGTACATTTAGGTTTATTAGTTATTATTAGTATTTTCTGCAGCAGTAAATCCTTAACCCTTTGTGCCTCTGACTGTTCCCTGTCCGCCCACAGGAGGGCGCTGTAGTGCGGAAGCATGCCCAGATGCCGTCCGACTCTGAGGAGGAGGAGCTAAAGGCGCTGGGCGGGTCCAGTGAGTCCATCCCCTTCGCCGAGGAGGGAAACCTGACCATCAAACAGCGTCCAAAAGCACCGCCGCCCCCTAGAGCGGAGGACGTGTTACTGCAGCTGATGCAGAGCCGGCCCACAGACCAGGACCCGGCCCGGGCGCAGACGCCGGAGTTTAACCTGACGGAGTCCGACACCGTGAAGAGGAGACACAAACCCAAGGATCCGAGCGAGGGGTCTCCCGGCCGCGGCCCTCAGGAGCAGGGGCCCATCAGCGGCGCCTCGAGCCTGGAGGAGCTGAGGTCTCCGCTCAGAGCAGCCTCTCTGCGGCCCGAGTCCCCGCTCCGGCCCGTGTCCCCCGGCTCTCCTGGGTCTCTGCCCCGGCCTCCTCTCTCTCCCAAACCCGCCGTGGCCCCGAAACCCATACGGCAAAGTCTGCTCAACCAAGGTCAGTCCAAGTTACACAAAACAGGGGAAAAAAGGTAAAAAATGGCGGGAAATTTGGGAACAAAACTGGGAAAGAAAAGTGTTTTTTTTCTGCCCTTTGTCGTCTGTTCAGGACAATTACTGTTTCTGTTTTCTCTCTCCTCAGGCTCAGGACGCTCGTCTCCCGGTCTCACCATCTCCGTGGTTCAGAGTGTGGTCTTCTCCTCCCCCTCCCCCCCCCGCTGCCTAAGCCCGCCCTCAGCCCCGCCCGCTCGCTCAGCCCCGCCCCCCGCTGCATGAGCCCCGCCCAACAGCGGCTGGACCAAACCAGCGTGAGTTTAGACGCGGCGCTTCAGGACGTGGAGCGACGGCTCGAGGACCACAGGTACTGCAATACTACAAGTACTACTACTACTACAAGTACTACTACTACAAGTACTACTACTACTACTACAGCTGCTACTACAAGTACTACTACTCAGAGGTGAGAGACTCGAGTCAGACTCAAGTCACAATTTTATGGTCTTGAGACCTACTTGACTCCACAAAGACTGAGGTCGCATTCACAGCCCCCTCTTGATCCGAATCCGGATACTTCATGTGATACAAGGTCAGTTATATTTCAAACATGATTCTATTAACACAGACATTTATATGGTTAGTCTGGTGTTATAAGTGATTTACCTCAGGTGCACTGTGGAGTGGGTCAGACTGTTTTTAATGCAGGCTAACTGATACCATAGAAATGCTTTAGCCTTGCCCTAGCCTAGCGCCACTAGACTCTTCAAATATAAGAACTGCATGAATTTAAGAAAAAAATATCTCCAGACATCAACAACACTCTGGATAACTAGGAAATGAGGCCCAATGTCAAAAATCCTGAAATATCCCTTTAAGTTAAGAGAACAAATTGAGCAAATCCCTAAAGTCTGTGTTTGTCTCCTCAGCGCCGCGGTCGCCGTGATGTCTGCAGGGACCATTCTGGACGACATCGGGAACATGTTCGACGACCTTGCCGACCAGCTGGACGCCATGTTGGAGTGACCCCGGCTCCCCCGCGCCCTCTACTGGACGGACCGGGTTTAACGGTGTCAGGGACCGGCTCGAGTGACGCTAAACACTGCGCTCAAAACTGAACCAAAATACTAAAATACTGAGAGACGCTGCCCCCTACTGGACAGAGCGTTACAGCGTGAACAAACTGAAAATAATAACCCGTAGAGACAACGCCGCATTATCCATCTTTGTATCGTCTGTGGATTCAGTAAAAGCTAAACGCTAAAGACCAGACTGAAAACTCAGGAAGAGACACTGCTCCCCCTGCAGGACGGAGTAGAACATCGCAGCTGGACGCCATGTTGGAACGACTCTGCAAAATCTAAACATGGAGAACATTCCTTCAAACTTTATATGATTCAAAGGAGCGAGAAAAGCCTAAAGTGGAGCTGAGTATTAGAGTAAACGGGTCCGGACGTGACTCTTCTGTGTGTTTGAAATGAAAGCTAAAAACTGAGGCCATGTCCACACGTAGCCGGGTCCTCCCCCTTTCTCCAGGAAACAAAGTGTTGCATCATCGCACCCACTAAACAGAATCTAATACAGCCCTTTATCCTGTAACTGTACAGGGAGCGGGACGTCTCCGGCTCGTCTCCATGGAGATGTTGACTAAAGGCAGCCAAATATGAGATTTAAACAGGTCAGGTCCTGATCTTCTATTACCCACTGCAACCATGAGGACATACAGGTGCTCGTCCTAGAATTAGAATATCATGAAAAACGTCTGTTATCAACTTAAACTGTGAAACTAATACATGGCAGACTCATTACATGCAAAGTGAGATATGTATAGCCTTTATTTGTTATGATTTTGATTATTATGGCTCAGCCCAAATTAAAAATCTCATAAAATTAGAATATTATAGACTGTAAGCCATAATCATCACAATTATAACAAAGGCTTGACATGTGTCTCTTTGCATGGACTGAGTCTATATCATATTTTAGTTTCACATTTTGAGTTGAATTACAGAAATAAGTGAACTTTTTCATGATATTCTAATTATATTATTAGCGCTATATAAATAAAGATCTTCTTCTTCTTCTTCTTCTTCTTCTTCTTCTTCTTCTTCTTCTTCTTCTTCTTCTTCTTCTTCTTCTTCTTCTTCTTCTTCTTCTTCTTCTTCTTCTTCTTCTTCTTCTTCTTCTTCTTCTTCTTCTTCTACTACTACTACTACTACTACTACTACTACTACTACTACTACTACTACTATATGACGAGCACCTGTACAGTTTACATGTGATGGACTCTGAGCAGTTGTTTTCCTATGAACGAGCAGGAGACCATTTTCAGTTTATTTCCAATAAAATCGATTAAAATCGTCCAAACTGAGTAAAAGAAAAGAAGAGATTTTATGTAGTGCACTGTCCCAACCAAATAAACCAATAAATGAATAAAATGTATATATATATATTTTATTTTTTATTTTTGCTAAATTGCCCAGCCCTAAGTGTTTTTATATTTCAAGTCTAAGCTCTTGGCAAAGCAGTGGCAGATCTTTCTAAATGTTTAGAACAAGAGCTGCATCGTCTCACAGGACGCCCCGAGCAGAAACAGCTGCTGCTCATAAACATTAAAGCCACACCGAGTAGAATTTTACCCAATAAATAAAATTGAAATACAAGCATTTATTTTACAACAGATATTTTCACCACACAAATGTACAGACAAACATGAGCTTTAGCTGTGAGCGGCTCATCCTGAATAACTTTACCAGCTCGTCTCCATGGAGATGTGGAGATTTAAACAGGTTATCGGGAGCATGTTTTGTATGGATGGCAACAGTATAGTCCAAAATGTTACGCAGTGTGCCTTTAAGTTGAGCTAAATGTTTAGACCAGGGCTGTCCAAAGTGCGGCCCAGGGGTCAAATGCGGCCCTCGGACTAATTGTTGGCGGCTCTCGGGCTTGTTGCTGAATAAGCCCAATGCCCATCTCGGCTCGCCCGTTGCATTATGGGTAATGGAATGTCCTTTGGCCAAACAATAATGATAGTTAGCGTAAAGCAACGAAGAAAGCTCTGATTTGTTTAGTTACTCTTTAAACTGAAATGAGAAATAAAAACATAGAATCCCTCTTTTTTTTGTCAATAAGGAGGTGGACAGTAGACAAAATCTTTTTCTTAATTGTGACCAGAGAGATCCACATACACACATAGGCTCTGCCTCTAAATGTACTTTATTTTTATTTATTTATTTTTTTTACGGAAATGTACCCACTATATTTAACATCAACACCGTTTTGGAACTTTTCCCTGTGAAGACGAATTCAAATGATTTAAAAAGTGAGGGTGTCTGTGTCGGGCTGATCCCAGGTCCTGTCGTTCCTCTGTCCGCGATGGTCCGGCTCCAGACCCAGGGCTGAAGGGCCCCGAGAGCCTGGGCCGCCCCTGTCCTAATGCCACTTTATGCTACGTGTGGACACGGCCTCAGAGCTCAGGAAGAGACACGGCCCCCTCTACTGGACAAAGGTGGAGTTACAGGGAAACAGTAACTGAATGATGGAGCACAGACAGCACTTAGAGGAACCTCCGAGGCGTTCACTGTCTGCTCGTGTATTTAATGTAAAGCGGTCCAGCATATTGTTCTATATAACTAAGTACAGTTTATTCCTATTGAGATTTTCTATTTTATTCATGAATTTAAACGTGTTGTGGAGTTTTACACCAGTGTCTGATCCGTCCGTGTTTCAAAGTGACTGAAAAACATGAAGAACTTGCTGTTTGGACCACGGCCTCCGTAAACCCAGCATGTCCAGGTCCTTCCTGTCAAACTGAACCACCCTGTTATTACAGACATGTATTTTCTTACATTTAATTAAGTGCGTTTTATTCTTGTAATCGTGTCTTATCCCAAAGCCCTTTGTATTGTTCGTATTCCTCCGGATCAGAGTCGTGCATAAGCTGTGGAGACGAGGCAAAATATTAAAAATGTAACGCGTTGCTATGGAAGGTTTCACTGGTGTCTTTTCTGTATCCAGGAAGTGACTCCAACAGGCCTGGTCTTTCCCACGCTTCTTCATTCACAAATACTGACATGTTTGGTATCCACGTGTAGCACGAAAGGCGACACATAAATGGTCTCAACTTACACAGCGCTTTTCCACCTTCATTATTTTAATGTTCATTTAACCTTTACTTAACCAGGAAGTCCGTTCAGATAAATCTCTTCTCTGAGGGAGACCTTTATGAGACATTTATGAAACAAGTAACAAATAAGCACAATAAAAACTATTTTGTTTTTTATTTATTGATTTATTTGTCAGGGACGATGCACTCAACATAGTTACAGTAAAGGTTTGCAGCTGAAGCGATACACATAGAGCTCGTGCTAATTCACAGGTTAGGCCTTTCTACACAATTTACAATAATGAAATACATTAATACAACATTTGTATAAAACTTTATCAATCACACACATACTGTACTTATACAATCACGCCTACATTCACACAGACTCTGCTATTTACAAGTGGATACAGCTTTGGTTTGTTTAAGACTTAACCCTAGAAGTGAACATTATAAACTCAGATGGTTTTAAGTTCTGTGGGTCATGAGTTCCACAGTTTCAGACCTGAGTACGAAATGAAGTCTTGTGATGTGGAATGGTACAGTTGTTACTGTTTTGTCTCTGGTTAAATGAACTGAGAGGCTCAGGTGCAGATTATTGACACATTTGAAAGTTATTTACAATAAGTTCAAGAGTACAGTCTTGGGTTCGGCTCTCAGACAGGGCCCGTTTAAAGGAGCTCAGGGGAATGTGTTCCTGAAGCAGCGTATGGAGAAAGCTGTTCTGCCCAGCTCAGTGTTCATCCTCGGAACAGACAGAAGAAGTCGCTTAGAGGAGCGGGACACAGGTACCAGGACAGTTTATTAATAATAATAATAATAATTAGGCCCGAGCGCCATCAGGGCTGGCGAAGGGGCTCTTGTAATCGCACCCAAAGTGCGCGGAGTGCGCTCGCCTCCTCTCAAACATGCACTAACACACTCCTCTTGTCGTGCACGTCCCGTGCACATACATATATAATGCAAAAATCAACATTGTAATTGTAGTCAATGGGCGACTGAGAGACAACACTCTGGATAACTAGGAAATGAGGCCCAATGTCAAAATCCTGAAATATCCCTTTAAGCTGCAGGTGCAACTTTTTATGTGGAAAGAAAGTTGACACTTGTGTGTATTTGACCTTGTAGTGACTCGGAGTCTGTGTGAGTGAGCGGTTACCACGACAACTCCACTTTCCATCACAGCCGTCTCTACAACGCTCCAGGATCAATTGTTTTGTAGGTTTTCTGGTTATACGTCCGTCAGCCGTGAAAACCTACAAAACAATTGATCCTGGAGCATTGTAGAGACGGCTGTGATGGAAAGTGGAGTTGTCGTGGTAACCGCTCACTCACACAGACTCCGAGTCACTACAAGGTCAAATACACACAAGTGTCAACTTTCTTTCCACATAAAAAGTTGCACCTGCAGCTTAACTGAGCCCATTTCCTCCAGTTCAGCTTGACCCAAATCTAAAAGCTTCATGACCTGAGAGTTTACACCCTATAGGCCGATGTAACACCTCATTTGAAAGCTAAGGCCTTTCCTCGTTTCCTCGTTTTTGTTGTCATGTTTTCGTTGCGTTTTCATCAACACCCTCCTCTCCTCTCGCTGTCCCGTTACATTAGTTTGATCCCGTTCCTGCTTTCAGGTAGATCTTCTGTGTCAGCTTCTGATTTCCAGTTTCCAAAGCCTTGCCCTCTCGCACCGAAGCCGCCTCTAAAGCTTTTCTGACGGCCATTGTGTAGACTTCGACATTCATGTCCTCAAACCTTTTATGAAGCCTCTGTCTCTCCAGTTGCAGGTCAGCGATTCCCTTCCCATAAGCTTTGATTTTGTCTTGTAGAGGTTTCTGCGCCTGCTTTTGGTTTTGTAATCTCTGGATTAACTTCTTCTTATGATCGTTTGAGCTGCTCAGTGACTTCGCTTCCATGTCAAGCGCCTTTAAAGTCGCTTTCAGCACCTTCTGACTTGTAACCTCTTCCTCCAATGAACACATCTCCTCAGTTAAGAGAAGGTTCTCGGTTCTCAAACCTTCCACGTCTTTCAGCTTCTGTAGTTTTTTGTCAAGCTTCTGCACCTCCTTGGTCCGTTCTTTGTTTTCCTTTCCAGGCCAGCACCAGCCTTCAAAGTCTGTTTGTAACCGTCCGATTCAGCGTGCGCCTCTTTGATTTCACGCTTCATGTGATCAATTTGTTCCTGCAGAGCCACATTCTGCTCCCTCAGGTTTTCATGTTTGCGGGCTTGTTCCTCATACATTGGTAAGTCCAACGTGAATTCCTCCAACTGTCCTGTGAGCCTCTTCAGATATTGCTCTAATTGCTTATTTTGACTTATTTTGACCTGCTCCACCTCCCATAACTCTTGGATCTTTATTTCCAGATCTGACGCCTGGCTGACTCTCCTGATCATCTTGGTGATATGTTCTTCTAGATGATTGTTTGTCTTCTGAGTGTTGAGTATTTGTTTTTCCAGCTCCTGGCAGTGCACTTTTAAAGGCTCTTGTTGGAGCATTTTAGCTTCCAGGAGTTTGGACTCATCATTTAAAGCCCTTTGGCGGATTTTCAACACTTCAATCTCGTCTTCAAGTTGTGTTTTCTGATTCTGGAGTTGTTCCTCTGACTTTCTTTCTTTCTTGAGCTCAGCATTGTTTTCTTGAAGGCTCTGTACTGCCTTAAGGATGCCCTCTTTACTGTTTCTAACTCCTGACAGTTTTGGGTTAACACTGACCTTCTGTGTGATACTTCCTGAGCGAGCGATGTCACCTCATCTTGCTCTTCCTTCATCTGCTCCATAATGGCACGTTTCTCTTGTGTTATTCTGGCGCAGTTTTGCTCCTGGCCTGAGAGCTCCTGTAGTTTGCGTTGCATATATGCTTTTTCCTCCGCAACAAGACTCCTCTGTCTCAGCTGTGCGACTTCTCCTCCGAGTTTGTGACACTCAGCGTCTAATGCTGAGGTTTCATCTTTCACAACGGCTCTTTGAGTCCGCTTTGATTCAACACATTTCCGTAAAATAGCGGTGCTGATCATCCCATGTTGCTTGCCCTGAAGAGGTTCATTCTTCAGTTCTTCAGTGGGAGCGTCGCCCTCTGCATTTACATGCGTCTCCCAGTTGTATTCCTGCTGTAGGAATGTATTAACAGAAGTGAGCGTTTTAAATCGTTGCTCTGGGCTTCCAATAAGCTTTTCCTTTACAATGTTGACCAGGCCTTCGAGTAAATTCTCCTCTGACACAAGCCCATAGGCGTCATCGGTAACTGTGAACTTGTGGGCCATTTTTAGGCTTGAACCGACTGTATAATATCACGGTGGGTTAATATTCTTCAATACGGCGTGAAATGTCCGGTTAACTAGTAGTTTTGAAGGCGTTTGCCCCAAAATCTAGATCAGTGTAGCTTAAAAACGGTCAACAAATCCTTCTGTCAACCCGTGCGGCTTTGAAAACCTTCTAGCTAGCTAGGTTTGTGACCACGGCACTCCTGTGAACTTGTGGGCCTTATTTAGGCTTGACCAGTGGCAAAAAAGACTGTAGAATATCGCAATGGGTTTATAAAGTGAAATGTCCTTGATTTCAGAGCGTTTCAGAGATAACATTAGCAGCTCCCTTGGTCAGATCATCTGTCTATATGAGAACCCTCCCTACATCTAGGGATGTAGGGAGGGGGATGCAGAATATGATGTCATACACTGGAATGCCGTCAGCCAATCAAATCAAAGAACAGTTTCTAAGCAACCAGCAGGTAACATGTGACCGTTTTTGGATTTGCCCATATATGGTCATGTTCGAAGCAGCCCAGGGGAAACAAAAAATGGCTCCCATTCGCACATATGAAGCCCGATTTCGCTCATCAGTTGTTAAAGTCTCAGTCCTCAACACTTTCATTTGGCAAAATTCAAATTGGGCGCTAATTTTTCTCTGTATAATGTCAAAATTGAGCGCGGAGTGCGCGTTAGCGCATTCCAATAATCCTAAAACTAAGACCCTTGGGAAAAAAGTTAAAAACAAACATAAAGGCAGTAGCAATGCCATAATTTTAGATTGAGGGAGACAAAAGGGCGCGAAGCGCCCCTTTGCTTTAGGCAGGGTGGTCGGCGAGGGCCGATAATCGCCGCTTGCGGCTATATTAATAATAATAATAATTATTATTATAATACATAAGTCTTATATAGCGCTTTTCAAGGAACTCAAAGACGCTTTACAAATGAGAGAGCTATTGTAGGTTGTAGGTGAGGTGAAACAATTGAGTTTTGAGCAGTTTTTTGTAGGTGGTCAGTGAGTCTGAGTTTCTGATGTGGATGGGGAGTGAGTTCCAGAGGGTGGGGGCGGCGATGGCGAAGGCTCGGTCCCCCAAGGTTCGGTGCCTTGATTTGGTGATGGGTTTGAGAAGGTTTAAGTCGGCAGAGCGGAGGTGATGGGAGGGGCGGTGGTGTTGTAGGAGGTCTGTGAGGTATGGGAGGGGGGGCAGGTTACTGAGGGCTTTGTAGGTGATGAGCAGAACTTTGTAATGGATGTGCTGTTGTACGGGGAGCCAGTGGAGCTGTGGGAGGACGGGGGTGATGTGCTCTCTGGAGCGGGTGTAGTTTTGAACATATTGCAGCTTTTGTAAATCTGAGGTAGGGAGACCATACAGGAGGCTATTGCAGTAGTGGAGTCTTGATGTAATGCATGGATGAGAGTTTCGGCAGCTTAGCTTCCAAGGTGTGACGGTATCACGCAGAGCAAAGGCGGGACGTCCTTACCCAGTAGGGCCTTGTAGGTGAAGATTAGCCAGTGCTTCTGTCTCCTGTTGAGTGAAGGCCATGAGAGCAGACAGTACAGCTCACACTGATGGGTCATACTGTATGTGGAGTTGGTGATGAAGCGCAGTGATAAACTGTGTCCAGAGGGTGGAGGGCTGAAGAGGCAAAATGTCCCCATAGTCCAGAACCAGGAGGAAGGTGGTCTGCACAGGTCTTCCTCACATCGGGGTTAAGCCAGGGTTTGTTTCTGTAATAAAAGCCCAGCAGAGCTTTCAGCTTCTTCAGCAGGTGTTTGATATGAGTTACAAAGACCAGTTTATCATCAATCCACACGCCCAGATATTTATAACAACATACTTTTTCAATTACTAACCCTTCTAATGTTTTACAGTAAAGAACCAGTCACCCATTCACACTCTGTCACACACCAGTGTACACAGACACCACTGGCCAGGAGGGTGAAGTGTCTTGCCCAAGGATACAACCACAGTGTGCACATTCAGGAGCTGGGATTCAAACCTCCGGCCTTCCCATCATGAGACGACCCGAGCTACCGACTGTGCCACCGTCGCCCCAACAGATCTGACTCCTGACAGATTTAATGAGCTTGGAACCCAAAAAACAAGGAGGAATTTGACACCGATTTGTTTCACTTAAAATATGTTTATTCAGAAACTAAACAAGCTCCAGAATCCCTCGGAGCAAATCTTTGGAACTAATATGTCACAAAATAAAACCACACATTTAAACCTGAATCTGTCACTTTGACTTGTTTGTAAATGCAAACATGTACATACAACGATGATGACAGACATTTCTACAAACGTAATGAACGTTACATTTGTTTCACTTAAGAGGAGAAAGGGGAGTGTGGTTTACAACACAGGAACAGCAATCCAAGTCCATTTTCTCCAGTTCAGCTTTACCCAAATCTAAAAGCTCCTCGACTGGAGCTCACAGCCTATAGGTCACTGTAACGACTCATTTGAAAGCTAAGACCTACAAAACTGAGCTAAGATTTTTTTTCTTCGGTGGCGTCTCTGTTTCGTCATAAAAGTGTTGCTTTTTGTCACTTTTTTGTTGTTTTTGTCAATTTTTTGTCTAATTTTTGTTGCATTTTTGTTATCTGTTTTGCTGTTTTTTCATCCTCATTTTCGTCCCGTTTTTGTTGCTATTTTGACGCTTTTTTCCAGAAGCTTTTAGATTTGGGTAAAGCCAAACTGGAGAAAATGTGCTCAGTTCAAGCGGGGGTTAAGAGGTTAAACAAGTTGAAAGTAGAGTCTTTGAGGAGGATTGTATGGATTCTTTAAATTCCATCAGTTCGAGCACGTGAAGGGGGAGTGGTCTGTGCGTAAAGAGGGGAGTGGTCTGTGCGTAAAGAGGGGCGTGGTCTGTGCGTAAAGAGGGGAGTGGTCTGTGCGTAAAGAGGGGAGTGGTCTGTGCGTAAAGAGGGGAGTGGTCTGTGAGTAAAGAGGGGCGTGGTCTGTGCGTAAAGAGGGGCGTGGTCTGTGCGTAAAGAGGGGAGTGGTCTGTGCGTAAAGAGGGGCGTGGTCTGTGAGTAAAGAGTAAAGAGGGGCGTGGTCTGTGCGTAAAGAGGGGAGTGGTCTGTGCGTAAAGAGGGGAGTGGTCTGTGCGTAAAGAGGGGCGTGGTCTGTGCGTAAAGAGGGGAGTGGTCTGTGCGTAAAGAGGGGAGTGGTCTGTGCGTAAAGAGGGGCGTGGTCTGTGGTAAAGAGTAAAGGGGCGTGGGGGCGTGGTCTGTGCGTAAAGAGGGGCGTGGTCTGTGCGTAAAGAGGGGAGTGGTCTGTGCGTAAAGAGGGGCGTGGTCTGTGCGTAAAGAGGGGAGTGGTCTGTGCGTAAAGAGGGGCGTGGTCTGTGCGTAAAGAGGGGAGTGGTCTGTGCGTAAAGAGGGGAGTGGTCTGTGCGTAAAGAGGGGAGTGGTCTGTGCGTAAAGAGGGGCGTGGTCTGTGCGTAAAGAGGGGAGTGGTCTGTGCGTAAAGAGGGAGGAATGACGCCATTAGAGTTCACAGTAAGGTCAATATTGTGTGTTTAGCCGATGACACCACCCTTTTCTTGAGAGACAATCAAATCCAATTTGCTCTAAATCTAATACAGACTTACTCCGATGTTTCAGGACTTCATCTTAATGTTAATAAGTGTGAACTTCTTCCAGTAAAAAATGTGCTTTTGACTCAATCTGTGATAATCCTGTCAAAGAAAGCATAACCTACTTAGGCATTATTTCTAAAAACGATAGAGAGAAATTCTTTAAATTTTGCTCCATTAATTGACAAGACAAGAAAACGATTTAACCAATGGCTTCAAAGAGACTTGAGTTTAAAAGGTGGAGTATTGTTATCTAAAGCGGAAGGGATTTCCCGGCTTACTTATTCTGCATTATCGCTGTATTTAGACAATCAGACCCTTAAATCTATTGACCAGATGATAATTTTATTTGGAAAAATCGTATACATTATTTAAGGAAATCCATAGTGATGAACTCCTATGAAAATGTAGGTTTAAATTTCCTTGATTTCACAACTCTTAATATTACTTTAAAAATAAACTGGTTAAAATCGTACCTAAAGAACCCAACTTCCTTATGGAATATATTCCCTCACTATGTATTTTCAAATTTAGGTGGCCTTAATTTCCTCCTCCTTTGCAATTATAACCCTGAAAAAAATACCAATTAAGCTATCTGCATTCCACAAACAATCTCTTTTAGCATGGGCACTCATATACATGTATACATATACTCTCCCCATAATTTTTTTTATCTGGAATAACAAATATATACTTTACAAGAACAAATCGTTATTTTATCCTCATTGGTTTGAGGGTTGCTGTAACTGCTAAGGAGTCCGCCATAGTCTTTGATGCCGTCACTAGGGAAATCTGTGAACTTTTTAAGTGTACGGTCTTTGATGAAAGCTTGTCATTATTATCTGTTACTGACACCACCATTGGTAAAACTTGCTTTGCTGCTGCTCGTAAAAATAACAAAAATATCCGTGCCCTTTTTCAATAAGATATAACCTCTGTGTCCAATGCAGTGTTTTATTGAAGAAATTTTGTCCCTGATGATGTTTGGAAAAAAAGCTGGTCCCTTTACCAAAAGCTTATGATAAACAACAAAATGAAAGATGTCGCTTTTAAGCTTATTCATAGAATTTATCCCACTAATCATTATGTTAATGTGACCGTGTGGAGTGCATCTGCCCTCCTTCACCTGTTTCTTGGAGCGCTCCTCTTTGCGCACCTGGTTTGGCACTGATTGTGGGGTGGAGCCCCGAAGGGATTTATGCTCATGTCTGTTGTGGCTCAGATCCTCTTGCTGGATCTCTCCTCTTCTGTGGGTCTAAGGAGTTGGTTGTTGGAAGTGTGTGCGGTGGCTTTACACGCTGTGGTCACCGTGCGTTACAGCTTTCACTCAACATTGTGTCCTGGTGCATGTTGACGCCTGGTCGGCTGTTACACTCTACAGCTGCAGCTTTGGATCACTGCTTACTCCTCCTCTTGGTGTCACCGGGGCTTGTAGCGGCCGCCGACAGTGGCTTGTTTGGGCCATCAGCGTAGGATGTTTGGTCTGGTGCTTCAGTAAGTGCGTTCTGCGCACGTTGTACGGAGGCTGGGAGCGCGCCTCCGTCGGGGTCTGGAGACCGGTGCTTCTCCTGATTGCGGGACCAACTGCACCTCCCGCGTCCAACTGGGGATACAGTCTTGGCTCACACCATTCCCACGCTGCTTCGGTGGCGCAACTCCTCTCATCCTGCTGTTCTGGATGCCACCAAACGCAATTGGTAAACCTTTCCGATTTGTTTTTGGTGTTACGAACTCTCCAGTTCCCACGGTCCAATTGGGATACGCACATGCACATTTTGTACATTTTTAACTGTAAATAGCCGGTGTTTGATTTATTTATTTTTAATATTGTCTTGTGCACGTTTGGTATTTTGTTTGTGTTTTGAGTTTGTTATTCCACTTGTGGCAGTATGCCTGCAGGCGGGCACTGCCACTTGTAGTTTTGATGGTGATTGGCTGTGCGCGCCAGCCGTCACCTGATAAATAGCACTTCCGTTTATCATTTGACCTCTGACTTCCTGTACGCCCAGTCTCCGGTGTTGTGGTTGTTGCTCCTCGTCACTCTCCAGTCCAGGTAGTATCATATTGGTCGCTAAATGTAAATCTCAAGTTGGTATTAACTATAGTCCTTAACGTTTAGTTTGTCGCGGCGCCGTCATGGGCCCGTGGTCTCCCTGTAACTGGTCATGCTAGTGGTTGAGTTAGTTTATTTGATATGGACATATCAACTGCATTGGACAAACCAGATACATTGTTTCCAGTGTTATAGCAAAACTGCTAATTTGCAACACCTGTCCATAGGAGGCTACACTGGATGAGTGGATTGGCTGCGTTGACTTGGACTCCGCTGTCAAAGCCCCGAGCCATGCAAATGCCCCGCTCAGGTTTGTGGCGTGGTTACTCTAGAAATAACATCGTAAATTATACTCTTAGTGATGTGCCTTCTTGCATCTGTAGATGTCTAGGACCAAGGAGGGTCGTCACTGCCGCCTGCCTTTTTCTCCGCCCTTTTATCACCGTTCTCTGCCTTTTGGTTCGCCTGTTCTGTTATTATTCCCCTGTCACTGGAGTCGTGGAGCGCCGTAGGTGCGCAACGTCATGGGTAGACTGTGGTAACTGAAAGATGGACTGAAAACAAGTAACTAAACGAACTGTGAAACGAACTTTGGACAAACATGATTTTAACTAAAGAATGTGAAAATAAATGTAAAACTTTTCTATACAGTGCCTGGCCTCTGTGATCCATCTACTCAACCACGAACCTACGTGCTTTACTTAGTTTCTGGTGCTGGCCATCTCCAGCTGGCGTTGTCTGGCAATTTTATGTTTAAAACAGCTAAGTTAACCCTCGCATTGCCACATTTGGCGCTGCAGGCAGGATGTTGATATGGTAAACAGAGGCCTGTGTTTCAAATTGGATGAATGTACAGCTAAAGCTAAAAGTAGCCTACGCTAAATTGTTTCTCATGTGTTAGTATAAACAAAGATTGACCAATATATTGTGTTTTGCTGTGTATATATTGCATGGAATGTTTTTTTGTTACTGTTATGATTTTGCATCTATGTTAATATTTTGTGTTTAACATTGTTTTGTGGTCACATTTTGATTTTTGGACTTCACATCTGAAACGCTAAAGTTAATGCTACTGCGAAATGCTTTATATAGTTGGGTAAATTAACTATTGGAAAGAAAAAGTAATATTTTTTTTGTTTTTAAAAAGGCAGGCGGTGGTTTTGTCATGGTGGTGACGGGGCGCGCAACTGGACTGGATGTGCAGGAGGTCACAGCAATTGGCTCCAATAGTAGGACCTGTACCTGACGGCTTCCTCAGGGTGGCTCAAACCCACCCTGGCAGTAGTGTATAAGTTGAGAGGTAGGAGCTGCTATGTGTGGGGCAGTATCCGGGGTGGTCTCGCTTATCAATGGCGGTCAACGCAGCTATTGTTTTAATGGGAAAAGCCAGTGCAGTTTTATTTTTGGGCCAAGTTTTATGGGGTTCAGCTAGTACTAGCCGTCAAGGCCCACATCCCACCTACTGATGGGTGGATGGTGTGATAGCTGTTCGTGTTTTTAAGCATTCGTTGGTTGGCCGTTGGTTCACGGCATTTTCTGGGACAGTGGTCGGTTTAGGGTAAAGCCCTTGGCCTCATAGCGCCGTCGCTGTAGTCATGGGCGTCATTGTACACTCCTTTTAGTACGTCTGGCTTCGCACTCAACACGCCCTTCTGTAGCCGTCAAGGCACCTCTTCCAGCCCGCGACGTGGGTGTTGGGTCGAGACTTAAGCAGTACCTGGTAGTTGGCTGCAAGCATGGTATGCATGTGTGCGTTAAAAGTGTGTGTTTTGGCATCGCCGGGACGACGATGCATTTTGGGGGGGCATATGTGGCAGTATGCCTGCAGGCGGGCACTGCCACTTGTAGTTTTGATGGTGATTGGCTGTGCGCGCCAGCCGTCACCTGATAAATAGCACTTCCGTTTATCATTTGACCTCTGACTTCCTGTACGCCCAGTCTCCGGTGTTGTGGTTGTTGCTCCTCGTCACTCTCCAGTCCAGGTAGTATCATATTGGTCGCTAAATGTAAATCTCAAGTTGGTATTAACTATAGTCCTTAACGTTTAGTTTGTCGCGGCGCCGTCATGGGCCCGTGGTCTCCCTGTAACTGGTCATGCTAGTGGTTGAGTGGATTGGCTGCGTTGACTTGGACTCCGCTGTCAAAGCCCCGAGCCATGCAAATGCCCCGCTCAGGTTTGTGGCGTGGTTACTCTAGAAATAACATCGTAAATTATACTCTTAGTGATGTGCCTTCTTGCATCTGTAGATGTCTAGGACCAAGGAGGGTCGTCACTGCCGCCTGCCTTTTTCTCCGCCCTTTTATCACCGTTCTCTGCCTTTTGGTTCGCCTGTTCTGTTATTATTCCCCTGTCACTGGAGTCGTGGAGCGCCGTAGGTGCGCAACGTCATGGGTAGACTGTGGTAACTGAAAGATGGACTGAAAACAAGTAACTAAACGAACTGTGAAACGAACTTTGGACAAACATGATTTTAACTAAAGAATGTGAAAATAAATGTAAAACTTTTCTATACAGTGCCTGGCCTCTGTGATCCATCTACTCAACAACGAACCTACGTGCTTTACTTAGTTTCTGGTGCTGGCCATCTCCAGCTGGCGTTGTCTGGCAATTTTATGTTTAAAACAGCTAAGTTAACCCTCGCATTGCCACACACTCATACTGTTTTAAAGAAATGTTTGCGATTTTAAAGAACTGTGAAATAAAAGTGTTTTGATACCTAAAGGTCCTGTCTCTGCCCGGTAATTGACTAAAAGGTAAAACGAACCTGTGTCTGCCTTTGTGCAGGGTCCTAGGCCTATCCTAGGTGGCGTTGTTGACAATCTTTATCTACCTGCATTTCCCATCATGCCACATTAAAGTTTGTCAAAACAATTGACCCCAACTGTACCTTCTGTGAAGAACACCCAGAAACTATCAGTCATCTTTTTTTGGAAGTGCTCATTCACAAAAAAGTTTTGTACAATTTATAATGCATAATATTGACTCTGGATTCTTGTTAAAGTACGAACATATTATTTTTGGTTTTCATTCAAAACATATAACTGAAAGCAAAATGATAATCAACTTGATTATATTTTGCAAATTCTACATCCACAAATGTAAGTTTTCATCTCTATTTTTTCCTGTAGTCAATGAAATTGAATTGTACTTGTCATCTATTTCGAAGAGCCTTAACCAAAAAGCAATTAGCACATATGAAAATTGTTTATCTCTAAATATTTTTGATCTTTCATGATTTTTTATTTTTATTCACTGTAATGTGTGCTCTATGTACATCCCCTGGCATTCTCATGTTCTCAACTTGTACCTGTTCGCAAGTTTCTCAATAAAAAAAAAATATATATATATATATATAGGCTATATATAGGATATATATATATCAAAATGACAGAAGGTTTAGCGTGAATGAGCTGGAACATAAAGCGTAGAGCACGTGGCAGAAGTCTGATCCAGTTGTGTATGTAGTGCCGGTAAGGGGCTTTCCTCCTCCTCCTCCCCGTGTGGTCTGTGCTGACTCTGCGGGTCGGCCCGGAACAGAGCAGCTGCTGCTTTTTTCCCTGACGCATACCTCCGAGTGTGAGCCGGGAAACCACGTGATCAGGCGTCCGCTGAGAGGGTTTCCGGGATGAGCAGGGGCGGTGCCGAGGTTTCTCATCGCGGGTGAGAGTGGGGGGGTCTGTGGCCTGAAATGTAACAACTAAAATATGTGTCTATAGAACCAGAAAATACAACAATAATGTGTGGAAGATTTACAGCATCGGGTTCATCTCCAATGTCAAGGAATGTGGAAAAATGTGGGATAATTTGGGAATAAATTGGGGGGAAATAGAGAAGATATCAGTGAAAAGAGTGAAAAGAAGGAAAAATTGGCGCAAAAATAAGAAAAAATAGTAAACATATTGGGGGAAATGGGCAGACACTGGTAAAAAAAAAGTGTTTATTGTTTATTATGTGTGTATTTTTTAGTGTAAAACATCACATAATTTGTGAAATCCTTTCAAATAATCCAAAATAAACCGTTTAAATACGGATTAACTTTTTTTTTTAAACATTTTAAAATGTCTTGTTCTGCCCTGAAGTTGCATCAGATGGAATAACTTCCTGTAATGGGGTCCCGAGTGGTTTACATGTCCATTTTTGGGGTCCCAGCTAAAAACATTTGGGAACCCCTGGCGTAGAGGGCAGAGCAGGTCGTCTCGATTGAAAGGTCGGAGGTTCGAATCCCAGCTTTTGCAGGTGCACATGGTTGTTGTGTCCTTGGGCAAGACACTTCACCCTCCTGGCCTCAACACAGGAACAGCACTTATCCGAGTCCATTTTCTCCAGTTTGGCTTTACCTTTATTCACTTTTTTGTTGTGTTTTTGTGATTTAACCTTTTCTACAAAGATCAAATGGAGGAAAAAACAAAGAAGCATCACAAATATACTTCTAAAAATTAATACATCCACAAAATAAATGTTTAAATGCCATTAATTAATTACAAAGGCCATAATTAAATCGATTAAACACTTTAATCGAGTCCCACCGTTAATTATTATTTATTTTAATCATTATTTATTTATTTTTGTATTATTATTTGATCTATTTTTTTTTACATGCATTCTTATTTTACAAGCCAATCTTCAAAGTAAAAGAGGTTCACATAAAAATGAACAGGTGCCCTTTCCCCCGGAAGCTGAAACTTGAGAGCCGCCCCAGCCTCACGTGGTGTCACGCCCCCTCACGCTCAGCCAGTGGACTTAAAGGTCTGCACCAGGAATCACCTCCACTCCAGGGTCCCAGCCGATCCAGACCTGCTGCACGAGCCTCCGTCCGCAGGTAGGACCCGGAAGTAGAGCACTTTTAGCTCTATTTACCGCAGAAAAACAACAGATCACGCGTTTTGTTTAAAGTTGCGTCGCACTTTTGTCTCGCGCTGACGCAGTTCAGGGTTACGAGCTGCTCCAGGACATTCCCAAACCTTCCCCTTTACCTTCTGCTTTTCTGCATAAAAAGATAAACTCAACCTTTACTTCCGCATCTGTGTTTAGTCCCTGCGCTTTGTTTCAAATGAAAACCCGCTGCTGTTTATTTAAATAGTGCAGTCAGAAGAACTGCGCATTTAGCATCAATGATTCCGCTTCCTTGTTCCTAAATAATCCGATGAGGTTATTTCTGATTATGGCGGAGAGACATTTGCTGAAAAGCTGCTTTTAATCTGATCTGACCTGAATGACATTTCTTGGGGCAGGTCTAAATCACTTCCGCGTTGAATCACAGCAGCATAAACACTTCACTCACTGTGAATAACACGGGATAGGTAAAAAAAAACATAAAAACAGAGGAAAGTGTTGAAAAAGGTTTGATTAAAAAATGGGGGAAAAGGAGGAAGATTAAGGAAAAAATGTGGTATTCTTGGAATTAAAGGTTAATAAAAGGAGCTGGGGAAACTGTAGGGCTGGGCAATATGGACCAAAAGTCATATCCCCATATATTTTGGTTGAATATCGATATACAATATATATCCCAAAGTGCCAAATTTATTTATTTATTGGTTTATTTGGTAGGGACAGTGCAAGTTAATGAACAAGCCACACCGGATTGTAGCCTTGGGCTAATTTCCATCCGTCATCCCCCATGCGCACTCTCAAACACACTCACACATCCTGACCTATTGTACATGTTTTTAGTGGTAGGGGAAACCGGAGTACCCGGAGGAAACCTACGCAGACACGGGGAGAATATGCAAACTCCACACAGAAAGGCCTGGTCCCTGGTGGGAATCGAACCCTGGACCTTCTAGCTGTGAAGCACGAGCGCTAACCACTGTACTACCGTGACGTGATACGAATAGTTTTTGTTGAAAACTCACTATAAATGTAAACATAAACACTGTATAATAATAATAAAATAACCTAGAAAATAAAATGGGGCAGCATTTATATATAAAGAGATGACAAAATAAAGTGCTCAGTTTAAGAATAAGATACACTTTAAAAAAAAAATCCTCTTGAGATTAGGGCTGAAAGATGTATCGTTATCGTATCGATCGAGATATGAACATCCAAAATATTAAAATTGAAAAAGCAAGATAATATAGATTTTCATCAATAAAACTTCTTATGATTTTACTTTTCTGAAAAATGCTTAGTTTTCACCTAACCCATAGTTATATTGTATTGTATCGAGATATCTGACATGAATATCGAGATATGAAATTTGTCCACATCGTTCAGCCCTACTTGAGATGACCTGTTTCTTTTTGTTCACTTAATAGCTTATCTGAATTTGAAATATCCCGATATACACGATATGGTCTAATTCCATATCTCATTTAAAAATATATCAATATCGATATATCGCCCAGCCCTAGGAAACTGTAACCAAGACTGGGACATAATTGAGAGAAAATGTTCGGGTGAAATATGTAAATTCTGCCTCTTTCGTGGCCTGTTCAGGACTATTCTCTCCTTGAGCGACAAAGTGATGCAGAACAGGTTTGCATGTTTCTGACGGTTTGAGAAAATCTCTCTTCATCATCGTTATGAACCTGTTAAAGCGCTGAAACATTTGTTTTTTTTCAGAGTTTGGAGCTTTGTGTTTGATGCACATTTAAGCCCCGCCCACTCTGAGTCGCTGTGATTTGATTGGCTCCAGAGTTACACTGTAGGTCAGACACCGTGAGTAACAGCCTCATTGCTCTTCAGTCACAGACCCGCAGGTGAAGAAGGAACTTTCATACTTCTGCTGAATGTCAGAACAAAAGATTGAAATTCAAGTATATTTTAGTAACAAGTGTGAAAATCCATTATGATCAAAATGAAGAAGAATCAGTTGTATCTGATCCCAGTTCCTCTGAGTTGTGGTGCAGCAGGACTGATGTGGACAGATGTTACAGAAGAAGCTCATGAGGTTCATTTCTTCAACACAGTTACTATAGTAATTATTTTCTCCAAAGTAGAAGTAGAAGTAGATCTACCACAGTCCTGTCCACATCTGTCCACATCTGTCACGGTCACCACGACTCAGAGGAACTGGACACACATGACTCTACATTTAATCTGATTACTTTATTCAGAAACGACTAATCTTACGCTTTACTATTTCCAAACCAGTAGTCAGATTCAAGTTACTTTTCCAAATCTCTGCGCGTTATTATTTTGTCATTAGTGAAAACATATTTGTCTCTTCTTGCGTCGCATAGAGTGACGAAGCGTGTGCGCGACACGTCACATTTTGAGTGTGAAGATCACGGCACAAACATAAACAACAATGGAAATTTGCTCACTGTTTTCAGTTTGTGTCGGCTAAAGATGACAGTATTAGGGTTCGCTCTACACTCTGTGCTGGTGACAAAGTGTTATCGAGCTTTAAAAACACTACTTCAAATTTGAATAAACACTCGGACTCGCAGCACGGTACTGTCAAACTAAAGGAGACCCAGGCTATGGCAGGACTTCCCCTTCCACGCAGACAGAAGCTTCAGTGCAGTAAGTGAGGAGCAGTTTATTGTAGAGGAAATGCTGCCCTTAAACACGGTGGACTCGCCTGCTGTCATCAGTGCTGAGCTGACTCACAGTATTTGCAAAACCAGTTGTGCTTGTATGTTGAGGCAGTGGAGGCTTGGTTAATGTAACTTGGTTACTTTTAAAATGAAGTAATCAGTAAACATTTTTATTGGAGTAATCAGTAATCTGTATCGGATTACTTTTTCAAGTAATCTGTGTCAACACTGATCAGGTAATATATATATCACATTTTTCCATCCTTTTAATCGGCGGCGTTCACGATTTACAATGTGATGTCATAGTGTCAGGCGGAGGGCGGGGCCAATACGACTCTATGGGAGAAATACAGTTTTTGTGAGAAATCTCCAAAAAGGAAATTGTCAAATGTTTTTCCTCATCAGTGTTTGACAGTGACTGGATTCACAAACCTGACATATTATTTTTATGGCTGAAAGTCTTTTCTATTGGTCAACATCACGCTCATGTTTTTGAATATTGTCTCCACCTTTGGAAGCCTTTCAGAGATAATAATTGGACATTAGTTCATAAGTGCCGACAGAGGAGAAAATGAACCTTGAAACAGTTTTTGTTTCATGTGGATTCTTCCAGTAATGACTGAGAGATTAACCAAAAACTATTGGTTACCATAGTTACCCTGATAGAATTGTTAGTTGCTCCACCTCAGTTTTAAACTATGGGCTCTTTAGAATGTTGTGATGTCACGTGAACGCAGCCTATTGCATCAATCACGTGAAAATATGTTTAATTATAATGAATACAGCACATGTATAAAGTTCTGTCTAAAGCACAATCTCCATGACTTCCTTCTTCACCACAGTCATGTGACCTTAGTCCAGATGTGCAGAGGGAGAAGACGCTGGACACGGGACTGGGAGCAGAGATCTTAACCATAAACCAAAGTCCCGTTACCGTAGTTAGCACAATAGGATTCCATTTGTAACCGATGTTGTGACGCGATGCGCGCTCTAGAATTTGATGATGTCATCATCTCTTCCAGAGGGCATAGGCCAGTATAACTCTATGGGAGAGAAAGTTTCCAAACTAAGGGCTCTTTAGTATGTTGTGACGTCACGTGAACGCAGCCTGAGTAAAGCTTCCACAAGGTTTGATGCTGTTGCCGTGATGGAATGCCAACTACCATGTAGTTATGACATCACACGCATAACTAGAGTTGCACCGATCCAGCTTTTTTGCTTCCGATACCAATACTGGGGGTTTGAGTATAAGATAAGATAGCCTTTATTGATCTCACAATGGAGAAATGTACTTGTTACATTCAGCTCTTAGAAACACTCAGGGTGTGCAAATAGGCAGGAAATGTGAAATAAACATTTAAATAGTAAATAGTGGTATCTGCCGATATCCGATACTAACGAATTACAGTAAACGTGCACAATCGCAGCAACATTGAATTTCTCTAAAGTGCATGAAATGTTAATGTTAGTCGCTTTGTTACAGTTTTGGCAGGATCCTCGAGTTAGGGGAGAATAAATAAATGACTTTATGGGATACGTGGGACATAAAAATGTTTGGAGACACTTCTCTTCATCAGGGCAGAGATATCTTCCCAGAGTCGACGCTCATTTGGCTCCTGTTCGAGCGTCGTCTGCATAATCATTCAAAGACAAATGTGTCGGGCCCTGGCTCTGTCCCGGGCCGCTGAATCCTCCTGTTTTCAGATCAGGATGACGTCGTCTGCCTGTAGGACTGCAGTCTCCTGACGAGTCTCTGAGAGCTCTGCAGCTGTAATCTAATCATAGACACAGACACAGGAGGGAGATCAATATGAGGAGCAGTGTGGCCTGTAGGGGGCGGCTGTGAGGCCAATATTACTGGGCCAATCACATACACACTAAACTAAGGCTGGGAAATGGATCAAAATTACATCCAATTCACGATTTCAACTTTGGCATATTATTGTGTCATAGTGGGTGATGTGAACAAAAATAAACATCTCAAATCTGTGGGACTTTCTCTAATAATGATGAAGAGAGATTTTTGCAAACCGTCAAATATGTAAAATGTGCTGCAAACATTTACATTTACATGGCTTTGTTGCTCAAAGAGAGGGCAGAAAAACACTTTCCACATTTTTGGCTAATTTAAGTCTTTTTTTTTTTTTTTTACAATTTACTTTTTACTTGTAACTTTTTTTTGCAATTCCCCCCCCCCCCCTCAATTCTTTCATATTTTATTCCCCCGATGTTCCCCTATTTTTTCCAAATGTTCCCATATTTTTTACCCATGTTCCACTCAATTTTTCCCAATGTTTCCCAAAATCTTTCCCCAATGTTCCCCTAAATGTTTGTCAGTTTTTTTCCCAATGTTCCGCCACATTTCCCCCTATTTTTTTGCCCATGTTCCCTTCAATGTTCCCATAGTTTTCCCCAATATTCCCCTATTTTTCCCCAAAGTTTCCCTTGCATTTCTTGGCATTGGGACTACGGTCAATATTGTTTATTTGCACACCTTCCAAACAGCAATTCGATATTATCTTATAAATGATGAATGGATGAAATGTCATTACAAACATACATTTGATTCTTTTCAAACCAGTGTTCACTTCGTACATTTTTTCTGACTAAAGTGCCCAGATGTTTTCGTCGACTAAAATATGACTAAATAAAAATAAAAGTTGAGACTAAAATCATAAACGTCCAAGACAGTTTTGTCATTGAAATCCTCTGGAGCTGGAGAACAGACAGGAAGGACTTTGAGGCCAGTGTGAGAACCGCTAACTGTTGTGCATTAAACATGTTGGATTTGAGCGGAGACTGAATATAGGTTATTGAACACATAAGCCTTTTATTCAACTGTCCGGTTTGTTTATGTGAACTTTGCTTTAGCGAGTAAAGCTTTGTCTTATCACACAGCGACATCAGCATCAGGTCTGTGGGTCAGTTCCCTTTCTCTCCTTTAATCTGTTCACTCTGAAACGCCTCCTCCGTCTAAATCTAAAAACCAAACTTTCCCTGAGAGCCATGTTGGTTTGTCTAACGTTGCCGGGAGTAGGGCAGGGCGATGTGGCCTAAAATCTATATCATGATATAAAAAAGAAATATCACGATAACGATATATTTGACGATATAATTGACAATGGACAAATTTCTTTAAAATCTCAGTCTTACGCCTATTGGGAAGATTAATTCAGTGATGTATATTTTTTTTAAATGACAAACTAATTTCCTTGCAAATATGATCTACTCAAGCTTTACATCCTTCATTTAATTTTACTTTTTAAGCACCTGTCCCTGTGTTCTACAGTCAGTGTTTATGCTGCTCTGATGGAGCGGAGCATAAAATTATATCGTGTCAACAACGATATCAAAAATTACAACGATATCAAAAAATATATCACGATAACGATATGCGATATGATATGGCCCACCCCTAGCCGGGAGTGTTAATTTTGACAACATATTTTAATTTAGTTTTAGTCTTTTGACGAAAATGTAATTCAATTTTAGTCGAGATTTAGTCAAAAAATATCTTCAATTTTAGTCTAGTTTTAGTCGACTAAATTAAAGACAAATTTAGTCGACTTTGCATTTATAATATTCATTATAATCATATTTAATCAGCTCCTCTGCTTCATGGAGCTGCTCCACATGAACAAAGCTCAGAGCTGTCCTTTGGCAGAGGATTTACATGATCTGAGGCTCTTTCAGACGGTCAATAAAGTTTGGATGATTTTAGTCTTTTCATTTTTATTTAGTCTTATTTAGTCGACTAAAATACTGGACATTTGAGTCGAGTTTTAGTCTCATGAAAACTTTTAATTTAGTTTTAGTCCAATTTTAGTCAAAAATATCACTTTGACTAAAATTAAGACTAAATATTTTAGTCGACGAATTAACCCTGGTTGCCGGGACAACGGGCTGTACTTCCGGTTCATTTTTCTGTAACGCCGTAGCTTTTTCTCTTTCATACACTTTATACTTACTACTTTTAAATGGATTAAAAAAAAAAAAACAGAATTTTGGTTGGAGTAAAGCTTTGATGCATGATATTATTACTTTAGCTTAAATGCGTACGTAAATATATTGGTCAGTATAACATATTTATACTTCATTACGCTGGTTAAAAATGTTCCAAACTCTAATATGTCGATTCACACGGGGGTTAAGAATCACCTGAGGAGTTTGCAGAATTACCCTAAAGGTAAAAATCAGGGGAATTTTTACTTTCCAACTCCGAGGACGTCAGTAATATTTACTTTTACCTCAGGTCATTCTAATCCCGTGTGAGTAGGGCTTTAGACTCTGTTTCAATCCAGGTTAGATGTTAAAGCAAATTCTTTTATGTCTATATTTGATTTATAAAAACATTCAGCCACAGGAGCATATCAGACATTTCAATAGCGCTTTGAATGACTAATGAAAACATTTGGAGAGTTCTATCGGCTCCATGTCAGACTTTATTCTGACTTTATTGGTGGTTTGTTTGTGCCCAGTCATTGCACACGAGACTCGCCCACAGGTGCAGTGCATTGTGGGAGCTGGGCGGCGTGACCGAGGTTTATCTGAGATTAGGGCCAGTTTACAGCGAGTGCACTTTAGACCCGCCCCGTTACTATGGAGACACACGGGAGTCGCCTAGACTGCGCAAACATGTGGACAGAGGGCGGGGCCAGGTATTCACGGGGCGTGGCCAGATAAACAGTATAGTGTAATTTTATTGTTTAAGCTTCGGCTCGAGCTGCTTCTAAAGGCAGAAAAACTGCAGAGTCATTTCCAGCTGAGTAAGAGCAAAGGTAAAGCTGCACTTTCACCACCAATAAGATCCTCTCAAATGTCTGGATCCATTGCGTATAGCGATCCTGAACAGTGTTCAGGGAAACGTATTTCAAAAGTAATGAGTTACAAAAATATTAGGGCCGGGACTTTTTTCGATTGATTGCGATTAATTAATTACATGAGGTTTAGTGCGATTAAAAATATTAATCAAATTAATCACACTTTGCTTTCCACACTTCAGTTTCCTTTTTTCCTGCAGACGCAGAATTAATGGCAATATTGCACTGGTCTGTTGGACTTGGTTGAACAAAAATAAACAATATTTTGTTGCTTAAGTTTATGTATTCAGTCATTATTCAATGGTATACTAAAATCTTTATGAAAAAACTTACTTCTCACTGTTCTCAGGTCAAATATTTATATGCGATTAATTTCAATTAATTACAAAGCCTCTAATTACAATATTTTTTTAATCGAGTCCTGGCCCTAAAAATATATATAACTTTTTTCCAGTAACTACAATTTAAGTAACTCAAGTTACAAGTAGGGCTGGGCGATGTGGCCAAAAAATAAAATCTCAATTTTTATGTATTTTTTATTTTTTTTAACTCAGTTTGGACGATTACGATTTTAATTGATTTATTGGAAATACATTTTAAAGAAGTCTCCTGATCTTTCATATGAAGAAAACTGCTCAGAGTCCTGCTCATTAATATAGCCGACAATATCTCATGTTATCTTAATGAGATATTTTTAACCCTTTATTTAAAAATGGTTATTTCTTAAATATTCCTTGTCTGCTCTCAAAAGTAAAACTTCTTAATAAGCCATGGAGTTTTCAAAAGTTTTTTAGTTTTATCCTCATGCCTCTGCTGTGATTGACAACTGTCTCCATGGAGACTTAAGGGGAAAGGGGCGGAGTTAAAAGGGTGCTCCCTCAGAGCAGAGTGAGAGAAAGGCACAGGAGCAGACCCAGGGAAAGTCTGTTATAGCGGAAGAAAACTCCACCACACACTCTTCAAACACAACACACGGCCTTTGTGAAGCAGCAGATCAGCAGAAAGTCTCCGGCTTCTCCACTGGTGTCATTTCACTACAGAGCGTCTGAAACGCTGCTAAACCGGCCACACGTGAGGCGGACATGGAGCGGCGGACACGATTTAGCCATTTTTACATAGTCTGTTTTTAAAAGCATGAATTCATTATTTAATTCATTATTCGATTTATCGCCCCAAGTTACAAGTGCATTTAAATGGTTTGTATTGATGTACAAATATATTGCGTACAAATTATATATATAATGCCTTTTTTAAAGCAGTACTAAGTAACTTGTTTACCTTAATAAATCCTTTCCTTCGTCCCTCTGGGGGTAATACAAGTGTTAATGGGATGATTGGAGGGTCTTTCATCTCCCCCTGGTGTCTCTGGCCAGAAAACCACAATTGCAACTTCACTGCCACCGGGTCGGAGTCACCAATACACACTAATGGAATCACGAAGAAGAAGCTAACAGGCTAACAGGCAAAGCTAACTGCGGGCTAGCGCCACTTAAACAGTATTTACAGCCAAGTTTGAGTGAAACAAATGATCTCCATTGTGTAACTGGATGAACAATATCCCTCTGTCCCTTTGTCTTTTCTGTCAGCGTAGTATTTACTCTCACGGACAATTAATGAGTAAAAAACACAACATGCTACGACACCTGCAGTGGCGCTTATGGCCTCTAGGGCCATGCTAAACTCCCCATGAATATAATGCACCAAATCTAGTTGGACGCTGTGAATAAGATCTGCAGTCGTCAAAACAAAACATGAGAGAATGGGGGAAAGTGAAGGAAAAGGAAATGTTTGACAGCACTTTAGCTCAGTGGCTTTATTACTATTTCCAGGTCCTATTTTTCCAAAAGTAACTCAAGTAATGTAACTCAGCTACATTTTTCATTAATACAGTAATACAAACATATTACATTTTCGGTTTGGGATATGCCTAGTTGACATGTTTGGTATCCACGTGTAGCACGAAAGGCTGTGACCAAGGTGACGCTGTAATCCATGCATGTGTGCATTCCACTCTTTAACAACATCTGCACTTTAGATGCTCCAGAAGACTCCACTCAACTACACTTGGAAGCTTTTCTGATGAGGTTTTTATAGATTTATTGAGCTTTGAACCAAAAAAACAATTTAAAGTTGTTTTTTTTTTCACTAAACACTAGTTTATTCAAAAAACTAAACCAGGTCTAAAATCTTTGGGACTAATATGTCACAAATAAACAACATTTGGAATTTTTTTTCACTGGGATTTTTCAATGTCTAATTCCTGCCTGATTTATTGAGCTTTGAACCCAAAAATCAAGGAGAAACTTGAATTTTTCTCTATTATAGTTATTCTGGTCTTTTGTGCCGACACTGATGTTGAACTTTGTGTTCTTGTGTATCGACCCAGAGATATTAATCACCTTAAACATCTGCAACATGACACTTTTAAGGCAGAGTCGATGAGAATTCATCTCTTTATGGATCGTCCTTTGTCTTGTGTCGTTTCAAATAGAGGTGTGTGAGGTCTTTTGTGTAGAACATGTCGTTCTCCTCTGAGTGATGGCTTTTAGACTTTCCTCTGTTTGACTTTCACACCGGGACATTCTCAAGTGGGACAGGGAGGAGCCGACCCGCCCAGCCCCAGAGTCCACACGAGTCACAGGAATGTAAAGGAATACTGCAGTGCTTCTACTTCAGGTGGTTCTCAGGGTCAGATCTTTTACTCAGACGTTTGAAAGATAAATATAACACTTTTCTATGAACGCTCCAAGATGAACGTACACATGGGCTTGATGTTTGAAAGTCTCTCTCACGCACAGTTTTAAATCAACATTTGCCTTTTCTCTGTTTTGCAGATTTTAGCTGAAGATGTCGAAGTCGGGCTCCCGCGGTCCGGACATGAACCTCCCTGTGGACGCGTCGATCATCCGCATCCCGCCGCATCACTACATCCACGTCCTGGACCAGAACACCAACATCGCCCGCGTGGAGATCGGTCCGCTCACCTACATCCGCCAGGACAATGAGAGGTGGTCCACACTGCTCAGTCACACTCGCCAGGCAAGAGCAGTGTTTCCCCGAGGTTAACCGTTTGGCGAGCGGTGTGGCCACATGTGCACACACGCGGTACACGCTCTAAAACAGAACAAAGTGTTTTTATTATTTGCAACTATTTATTGTTATTTAAACTTCTACATGCATTTAGCTTGGGTTGGATTTCCTCATTTACAAAGTGTCAAAGGCATTTAATGTTCATTTTGATGCTATTTACACTGGAAAGAGAGTCCACACTGCTCACATACAACAAGAGGGAGTCCACACTGCTCACATACAACAAGAGGGGAGTCCACACTGCTCACATACAACAAGAGGGGAGTCCACACACTGTCCTTTCCCCTTCTGTTTATCGATTTAATCATGTTTTGCGTTGTAGGGTGCTCTTTCCCCTCGTGTAGATGGATTTAATAGTGTTATTGTTTTGTAGGGTGCTCTTTCCCCTCGTGTAGATGGATTTAATAGTGTTTTGTGTTGTAGGGTGCTCTTTCCTCTCATGCAGATGGATTTAATAGTGTTTTGTTGTTGTAGGGTGCTCTTTCCTTTCGTGTAGATGGATTTAATAGTGTTTTGTTTTGTAGGGTGCTCTTCCCTCTCGGATGGATTTAATAGTGTTATTGTTTCGTAGGGTTTTCCTTCGTGTAGATGGATTTAATAGTGTTATTGTTTCGTAGGGTGCTCTTTCCTCTCGTGTAGATGGATTTAATAGGTTTTTGTGTTGTAGGGTGCTCTTTCCTCGTGTAGATGGATTAATAGTTTATTGGTTTTGTTAGGTGCATCTTTCCCCTCGTGTAGATGGATTAATAGTTGTTATTGTTTTGTAGGGGCTGCTCTTTCCCTCTGGCGGATGGATTAATAGTGTTATGTTTCGTCTGGGTGCTCTTTCCTCTCGTGTAGATGGATTTAATTTAGTGTTATGTTTTGTAGGGTGCTCTTTCCCTCGTGTAGATGGATTTAATAGTGTTATTGTTTTGTAGGGTGCTTCTTTCCCCTCGTGCGGTGGATATTTATAGTGTTATTGTTTCGTTTAGGTGCTCTTTCCTCTCGTGTAGATGGATTTAATAGGTTATTGTTTCGTAGGGTGCTCTTTCCCTCGTGTAGATGGACTTTCATAACGTTATGTTTTGTAGGGTGCTTTCTTCCTCTCGTTGGTAGATGGATTTATAGTGTTTATTGTTTCGTAGGGCTCTTTCCTTCGTGTAGATGGTTTTATAGTTATTGTTTTGTAGGTGCTCTTTTCCCCTTCGTGTAGATGATTTAATAGTGTTTATTGTTTTGTAGGGTTGTCTTTCCCCTCGTGTAGATGCGATTTAATAGATGTTATTGTTTTGTTAGGGTGCTCTTTCCTCATCGTTGTAGATGGATTTTAATAGTGTTTGTGTTGTGGGTGCTCTTCCTCTCGTGCGGATGAGATTTAATAGTGTTATTGTTTTGTGGGTGCTCTTTCCCCCGTGCGGATGGACTTTAATGTGTTATTGTTTTTTTGTAGGGTGCTCTTTCCCCTCGTGTAGATGATTTATAGTGTTTAATTGTTTTTGTAGGGTGCTCTTTCCCTCGTGTAGATGGATTTATAGTGTTATTTTTTGTAGGTGCTCTTTCCTCTCGTTGTAGGATGGATTTAATAGTGTTATTGTTTTGTAGGGTGCTCTTTCCCTCGTGTAGATGGATTTATAGTGTTTTTTTTGTAGGTGCTTTTTCCTCGTGTAGATGGATTTAATAGTGTTATGTTTGTAGGGTGCTCTTTTCCCTCGTGTAGATGGATTTAATAGTGTTTTGTTTGTTAGGGTGCTCTTTCCCCTGTGTAGATGGATTTAATAGTTTATTGTGTTGTAGGGTGTCTTTCCCCGTTTGTGTTTAGGTGCTCCTTCCCCTCGTCTGGATTTAAGTGTTTGTTTGTAGGTGCTCTTTCCCCTCGTGTGATGGATTTAATAGTGTTTTTGTTTTGTAGGGTGCTCTTTCCCCTCGTGCAGATGGATTTAATAGTGTTATTGTTTTGTAGGGTGCTCTTTCCCCTCGTGTAGGATGGATTTAATAGTGTTATTGTGTTGTGGGTGCTTTTCCCCTGGTCGGATGGATTTTTATGTTGTTTATTGTTTTGTTTAGGGTGCTCTTTCCCCTCGTGCGGATGGATTTATGTGTTATGTTGTGGTTTTTTTTTTTTTTTTTTTTTTGTAGGGTGCTCTTTCCCCTCGTGTAGATGAATTTAATAGTGTTTTGTGTTGTAGGTGCTCTTTCCCTCGTGTAGATGGATTTAATAGTGTTATTGTTTTGTTAGGGTTGCTCTTTCCCCTCGTGTAGATGGATTTAATAGTGTTATTGTTTTGTAGGTGCTCTTTCCTCTGGTATGTTAGATGATTTAATGTTTTTGTGTTGTAGGGTGCTCTTTCCCCTCGTGTAGATGGTTTAATAGTGTTATTGTTTGTAGGGTGCTTTTTCCCTCGTGTAGATTGATTTATAGTGTTATTGTGTTGTAGGGTGCTCTTTCCCCTCGTGTAGATTGATTTAATAGTGTTTTGTGTTGTAGGGTGCTCTTTCCCCTCGTGTGATGGATTTTTTTTTTTTTTTTTTTTTTAAATTATGTGTTATTGTGTTGTAGGGTGCTCTTCCCCTCGTGTAGATGGATTTAATGTGTTATTGTTTGGGTGTTTCTTTTTTTTATTTTTTTTTGGGTGCTTTTCCTCTCGTGCAGATGATTTAATGTGTTTTTGTTTGTAGGGTGCTCTTTCCCTCGTTAGATGGATTTAATAGTGTTATTTTTTGTAGGGTGCTCTTTCCTCTCGTGTAGATGGATTTAATAGTGTTATTGTGTTGTAGGGTGCTCTTTCCCTCGTGCGGATGGATTTTAATAGTGTTATTGTGTTGGTTTAGGGTGCTCTTTCCTCTCGTGCGGATGGATTTAATAGTGTTATTGTGTTGTAGGGTGCTCTTTCCCTCGTGTAGATGGATTTAATTAGTGTTATTGTTTTTGTAGGGTGCTCTTTCCCCTCGTGTAGATGGATTTAATAATGTTTTTGTTTTGTAGGGTGCTCTTTCCCCTCGTGTAGATGGATTAATAATGTTATTGTTTTGTAGGGTGCTCTTTCCTCGTGTAGATGATTAATAGTGTTATTGTTTTGTAGGGTGCTCTTTTCCCTCTCGTGTGGATGGATTTAATAATGTTATTGTTTTGTAGGGTGCTCTTTCCCTCGTGGGGATGGATTTAATAGTGTTATTGTTTTGTAGGGTGCTTCTTTCCCCTCGTGTAGATGGATTTAATAGTGTTATTGTTTTGTAGGTGCTCTTTCCCCTCGTGCGGATGGATTTAATAGTGTTATTGTTTTGTAGGGTTGCTCTTTCCCCTCGTGTGAATGGATTTAATAGTGTTATTGTTTTGTAGGGTGCCTCTTTCCCCTCGTGCGGATGGATTTAATAGTGTTATTGTTTTGTGTAGTTTTTTTTTTTTTTTTTTTTGGGTGCTCTTTCCCCTCGTGTAGATGGATTTAATAGTGTTTTGTTTTGTAGGGGTGCTCTTTCCCCTCGTGTAGATGGATTTAATAATTGTTATTGTTTTGTAGGGTGCTCTTTCCCTCGTTGTAGATGGATTTTAATAATGTTATTGTTTTGTAGGGGCTCTTTCCCTCGTGTAGATGGATTTAATAGTGTTATTGTTTTGTAGGGTGCTCTTTCCTCTCGTGTAGATGGATTTAATAGTGTTATTGTTTTAGGGTCTCTTTCCTTCGTGTGGATGGATTTAATAGTGTTATTGTTTGTAGGGTGCTCTTTCCCTCGTTGGATGGATTTAATAGTGTTTATTGTTTTGTAGGGTGCTCTTTCCCCTCGTGCGGAGATTTAATAGTGTTATTGTTTTGTAGGGTGCTCTTTCCCCGTGGATGGATTTAATTTTTTTGTTTGTGGGTGCTTTTCCTCGTGTGATGGATTTAATAGTGTTATTGTTTTAGGGTGCTCTTTCCCTCGTGCGATGGATTTAATAGTGTTATTGTGTTGTAGGGTGTTTTCCTCTCGGTATGGATTTAATAGTGTTATGTTTGTAGGGTGCTCTTTCCCCTCGTGTAGATGGATTTAATAGTGTTTTTGTTGTAGGTCTCTTTCCCGTGTAGTGGATTTATAGTGTTATTGTGTTGTAGGGTGCTCTTTCCCCTCGTGCAGATGGATTTAATAGTGTTATTGTGTTGTAGGGTGCTCTTTCCCCCGTGTAGATGGAGTTTAATAGTGTTATTGTTTTGTAGGGTGCTCTTTCTCCTCGTGTAGATGGATTTAATAGTGTTATTGTGTTGTAGGGTGCTCTTTCCTCTCGTGTAGATGGATTTAATAGTGTTATTATTTTGTAGGTGCTCTTTCCCCCGTGTAGATGGATTTAATAGTGTTATTGTTTTGTAGGGTGCTCTTTCCTCTCGTGTAGATGGATTTAATAGTGTTTTTGTGTTGTAGGGTGCTCTTTCCTCTCGTGTAGATGGATTTAATAGTGTTTTTGTGTTGTAGGGTGCTCTTTCCTCTCGTGTAGATGGATTTAATAGTGTTATTGTGTTGTAGGTGCTCTTTCTCTCGTGTAGATGGATTTAATAGTGTTATTATTTTGTAGGGTGCTCTTTCCCCCCGTGCGGATGGTCATGGTGCCGCCGCGTCACTACGCATCGTCTGAACCCGGTTGCCCGCGACGACAACGGGCTGGTGCAGTTCGACCAGTCGGACAGGCCAAACTGCGTCACGCCGACGAGGAGATCCGCCTCACGCAGGAACCCTTCCCCTGTACCCCGGGGAGGAGGTGCAGCAGGTACGACGGTGCCCCCTGCTGGACTGTGCAGGTCGTGTTCCGCTTGTTCTAATGTATATTGTCTCCACAGGACGTGACTCCGCTGCAGATCGTCTTCCCGACACGGCTCTGCGGCTGCAGGCTCTGCTCGACTTCACCGACTCCACCGGCACCAAGAGGACGGCCGGAGACGAGTGGCTGTTCGAGGGGCCCGGTCTGAGACTTTTCACTTTATAAAGTATTTACACAGGGATTAGATTAGTGTGATCACAGACACTGCACAGAAGAAGGACCGCTCTGCAAACCAACAGTTAAAACCACCATGAGCTTAATATGAGTCATTCTTAGAAATCCCCTTTTGAATATACTGTATTTGCTGTAGGAAACTTTAGTCTCTTTTCCATCTACACTGTATCTCTACATTACAGAACACGTAACACTATTTTAGTTTATTTGGTTTTCTCATGTTCTTGTAATGAAAAGGTCTCTTTAATTCTCTCTAATTAAATGTTTTGCATATTCAGCTGTAATATTCATAGTGTTGCAGAAAAATAAATAACCTCCCATGGATAACGCGCGGAATCAGAAGAACAGCAACAGTCCAGTCGAAGAGATCCAATGCATAGTCTTTTATTTGGTCAAAAACATCTCCACAAATGGTCAAAACATAATCCTTATTTGGTCAAAAATAAATCCATCCCGTATCGGCTAGAGCATAATCCATAGCCCCTCAAACATATTTCTTATCGGAGCGATGCGTAACCCTAGATGTAACAGCCATGATGTATACAAGGCTATATCCAAGGAGCTAACCCCCAGTGGATAATCTATTCATTACAACTAATATTTGGAAGATTATGTCCCAACTAAATTATATTCCTACAACTTTGAACACTTATGCATTGAATTTTACCTTTTTACAATAACATAGTGATTATAAACCTCTTACACTGTAACACAGACTTAAAGAACCATTATATAGGCTTATTATGGTGTCCACAAGGTCTCCATCATTAGTTACAATCATTTAGACAGCTTTTATACCACAGCAATAGTCAAATGCTAAAACTGGTCTAGGTTATATATAATAATGATAATAATTCATTTTATTTGATGGCGCCTTTAAGTCACCCAAGGACACCTTACAATTAAAACAAAATACAAATGTATATAAATCACAGTGCATGAGCAGATTTGAGTTGAGTTTTGAAAGTAACTAAAGAGTCCCGTTGATGAAGGGGCTGAGGTAAAGTGTTCCAGAGCTTTGGGGCAGAGTAGCTGAATGCTCTGGCTCCCATAGTGACCATTCGTAAACCTATAAACAACAATATAAACCAGGGGTCTCCAACAGGCGGCCCGCGGGCCACTTCCGGTCCGCGAGATGATTCAATCTGGCCCACAACTTGTAGAGCACAGATTCCTGAGTATGTAAAATGTGCAGCGTTATGAATTAAAGGAAATGCATAACCAGAATGCTCACTTCAGCAGCTTAATTAAGAATAGAAAACAATTCCACATGTGTCCAGCAGTAGCTCAAGCCTCAATACCAGTGTGATAAATGCTAACGGTGCAGCCCGACCAGCCGGGGTCACACTGTTCCCTTTGACGCTGAGTCAGACGTAGAGTTAAGAACAGCAGCAGCGCTCGGCTCAGTCGGGTTCTGAACCGTTCTCTCGTCCACAGGGACCTACATCCCGCGGAAGGAGGCGGTGGTGCTGGAGACCATCAAAGCCACAGTGATCCGGGAGAACCAGGCCATCAGGCTCCGAGCGCGCAAGGAGGGACTGGACCGGTCCGGAGTCAAGAGGGTCACAGGTAAAACTCAAAATGACATACAGCAGATCCATATTGACTGAGGTTTAGTCGGTGAAAGTTGTGTTTTTAAGCGGTGAGAGCCAAACCTGGTACCAGTTCAGTATCAGATATTTGTAGCCGATACCGGTATTGGATCATTGCATCTGTAGGTAAATGGATTTAAAGGTCCTATATCATGCAAAATCGACTTTTTGGAGTTTTCAGCCATGTTGTTGCTATTTCCTTCTCAAAAACACCCCAGAGCGTTTTTGGCTCCATTCACACAGTTCTAAGTAATCCTCCTGAATCCTGCTCTCTGAGCAGCTGCTCCGCCCTCTCCTGGTAAACCACTGAGCTGTTCAGTTGTGTCGTCACAAAGGAACGGAAGTGCTCTACGTCTGTAATGTAATGCCTTACAGCCTGGTTTTAATTTATAAAACAGCTTTTTCATTATTTTTGTTGTAAGAGAGAAATAAATAAATAAAACAATAAAAAAAGGAACTCTCCGATGCGTCTGTGCTGTCCCACACGTGTTAGCGTGTGTGTTAGCATGTGTGTGTTAGCCATTTATGAAACTGTGTTGCACATGTCAACTCCTTATAACTGCATTATGTGAAGTAACTTCACTTTTTGCAGTGATATTTATATTTATAATACTGTGAATGTGGAATGAGCGGAGAGAGGGGCGGAGTTAACTGAATCGAAGCATCTTGTTTCCGGGTTTGAAAATACCCCCAGAAAATTCTTGTATTTCTCTCAAAAATGAGTACTCCATAGTGATAGAGGTACAATATATCATATAAATGCCTATACTTTACTTTGGAATGGCTAAAATAGCTGATACAGATCCTTTAACTGATCAGAAACTGTCACTTTAGTTGCGGGTTTTGGAAAGGCTGCAGTGGTTTTGTGTACTTTGTGTGCTTGATTTTCCTGTAGCTTTCACTGTAAGTTTTGTGTTTGCTTCTGCAGGGGAGGAGTGGCTGATTTGTAAAGTCGGGGCGTATCTTCCCGGAGCTCATGAGGAGGTGCTGGACATCGTCAACGCCTTCATCCTCACGGACAAGGTCTGACTTTACCTTCATTACGCTCCGTGACTGAAGCTCCGAGTTTAAACGTTGTCCTCGCTGTCCTGCAGAGGGCGCTGCACGTCCGCGCGCTGAGGCCCTTTAAGGACTCCACGGGACGCGAGCGGCGCACGGGGGAGGAGTGGCTGGTTACCATGGACGACCGCGAGGCGCACATCCCCTCCGTGTCCGAGGAGGTGGTGGGCGTGGTCAACGTCACCACGCTGAACAGCCGCCAGTACTGCGTCATCCTCGACCCCGTGGACCAGGCCGGGAAACCACAGCTCGGCAAGAAGAGGGTGGTCAAGGTGAGTGTGGGCGCGTTAGGGACCGCAGTGTTAGGGGACCGCAGTGTTGGGACCAGAGCGTTAGGGACCGCAGTGTTGGGGACCAGAGCGTTAGGGACCGCAGTGTTGGGGACCAGAGCGTTAGGGACCGCAGTGTTGGGGACCAGAGCCTTTTCAAGTTTCACTGTAAGAGATGTTTTGTCTAGCTCTGGCTCCACTGCATCTAAAGGTTAAAATAGGCTTTAACCTCATAAGCACCGCCTTAAAGCAGTACTAAGTAACTCTTGCCCCTAGAGGCCATAAGCGCAACTGCAGGTGTCGTAGCAAGTTACGATTTTTTAACTTATTAAATGTCTTGGAGAGTAAATACTACGCTGACAGAAAGACAAAGGGACAGAGGGATGTTCTACATCCAATTACACAATGGAGATCATTTTTTCATTTCACTCAAACTTGGCTGTAAATATTGTTTAAGTGGCGCTAGCCCGCGGTTAGCTTTGCCCGTTAGCCTGTTAGCTTCTTCTTCATGATTATATTAGTGTGTATTGCTGCTCCGACCCGGTGACAGTCAAGTTGCAAATGTGGTTTTCTGGCCAGAGACACCAGGGGGAGATGAAAGACCCTCAATGTTTTGGGGAGAGCTAATTTGACAGGTTTTATTATGTTGTGGCCGCCAGGGGGCATCGGCAAGAATGCAACGTGGAGATGATTCAGAGTTTGTCTTCTTTATTGAATATTTACAAGGGTTGTCCTATTGGTGAGTGGTTCTGTAACACAGATAAAATATATGTATAATTCTAATGTCATAAAATATAAACACAAATATAACAAGCGAACAAGCAAGGATAGCTTTGTCATGTGCTGATGGCTATGGACAGGCCGCAAGGCTGTTAGCATAGTTAGCAGAGGGACCTAGCATAGTTAGCAGATGGCTAAATTGGCCTATAATGTCAGAACACATCCTACAGCATGCACAAATTATACACATTATATCAAGCAGTATAAAGTTAACTTGAGTTGGGTGTGCTCTTGTTTTCTCACCAATACTTACGGTTTAATCACACACGGACACAACCACGAGGTCCGCTCCACACCCGATAACTGAAGAGAAAGTGACTACGCTCTACAGACGTAGCGCTTACAACCAAACTTGTTAGAGCCTAACTTGTGATTGGCTACGTGAACTGTCAATCAAAACTATAAAGTATGCATGCACTGAGTCCTTCGTCACACTCAATCATCCCATTAACACTTGTATTACCCCCAGAGGGACTACGGAAAGGATTTATTAAGGTAAACACATTACTTAGTACTGCTTTAAAGGAACAGGCCACCATGTTTCCATACTGAGATCTGTTCTTACCTGAGCTTAGACGAGTTGATGCGTACCTGTCTGGTCTTTACGTGTGCGCTCAGTCAAGCAAAAAGACCAAAGATGTTGTTAGCATTTCGCCTCTCCTCCTCTCCTCTATGTGGCCAAACTGGGGTGAAGTTAGAGGCGACCAAACTTTTCCACGACCCAAGTCTAGTTGCACAAAATTAAACATGTGGATTTTCTAAGCGGGTTAAAAGGGGAACTATATTGTGAGGCGTAATAACACCTTAGGAGCACTTCGACGTCTGTGCAGTAAAGTCAAAGTGCTCCTAAGGTGTAACAATATAGTTCCCCTTTTTATCCGCTTAGAAAATCCACATGTTTAATTTTGTGTAACTAGACTGGGAACTTTTCACGTAACCGTATTTATATAGGGAAAACGTGGAAGAGTTTGGTCGCCTCTAACTTCATCCCCGTTTGGCCCCATAGAGGAGAGGAGGAGAGGCTAAATGCTAACAACATCTTTGGTCTTTTGCGTGACTGAGCGCACGCTTAAAGACCAGACAGGTACGCATCAACTCATCTAAGCTCAGGTAAGAACGGTTCTCAACAAAAGCAATGAAAACGTGATTAAGAGGTTAAGAGGTTTCAAACAGACTCACGTTACAGGGAAAATGACTCTAATTCATCGTCCTGAGATTGATCTGATCAAACTCTTGCACACATTGATTTGATGAGAAGTCACAATGATGAAGTTTGTCCACAAGAGGTCAGTGTAGAAACGGAATGAAGCGGCTCCGAAGCTCCGAAACCTTTTTATTATGAGACAGTAATTGTTTGTTTGTCCTCAGGGAGAGAAGTCCTTCTTCCTTCAGCCCGGGGAACATCTGGAGAACGGGATCCAGGACGTGTTCGTGCTGTCGGAGGAGGAGGGGCTGGTGCTGCGCGCGGTGGAGGCCTTCGACGACATCGACCCGGTGAGGACCAGGGCGGGGCTAAACTACAAGTGTCACATGTTCCTGAATGAGAGGGAGGTCTCGGGGTCTTCTGCTTTTTCTTCTCAAACGCTGCTTCGTGTCGCGATCAAAATCCATTTCGTCATATTGATCCATCTGGATTTTCTATTCGATTTGATTTTGAATATAGTTAAAGTGGACATTTCCTGCTGAATCAAGATTGAGGTTTGAACCATGTTTTGACGTCGTCCCTCGTCAAAGACAGACCTGGAGAAGTATCTCACAACATTCACGCAGTTTTCAGTTAATCCTTGGACAGAGCTGTTGAGAGGCCCCTGGCTGCAGGCTCCCCTATCGGGACGCCTCCACTGTCGGGACGCCTCCACTGTCGGGACGCCTCCACTGTCGGGACGCCTCCACTGTCGGACGCCTCCACTTCGGGACGCCTCCACTGTCGGGACGCCTCCACTGTCGGGACGCCTCCACTGTCGGGACGCCTCCACTGTCGGGACGCCTCCACTGTCAGGACAGGAAGTGCAGACTTTTTTGGGCGGGGGTGAATTTTTTTCCCCCTAGGACGGGAAAGGCCAGCCGCTCCCTGATTGGCCACTTGCCAACGATAAGTGGAGCTCCGACCATGACGTCACCACAACAAAACAACACTAGTTTAAACCGTATACCTAACCCTAACCTTAAAGGGACTAGATGCAAGTTGGTCATTTTTATACTTACTACTATACAGAGTTTAAAAATGTTAAAACTAAGTATTTTCCTCCCCCTTCATGTTCCAGCCATGTCCTAATGTGTAGAATAAGCCCAGACCTGTTCACCACAACTGCCTCTAAAATCCTGCACTGCCACCTCAGGTCTAACGTGTAACTGCAGTCCCTATATTAAGCTCGTGCATGACGGCACTTTGGACTTTCTGACAGTGCAGGATTTCAGAGGCAGTAGAGAAACAGGTCTGGGCTCATTCTACACATTAGGACATGGCTGGAACATGTAGGGGAGGAAAATACTTTTAAACTCTGTATAGTCCCTTTAAGGATCGTGGAGTTTACAAACGGTGTCTTTCAGGCGTTGGTATGAATCTGACCAATCTGGGAGTCCCGTGCATTTCCCGGCCTGACAGTGGAGGCGGCCTGACAGTGGAGGCGGCCTGACAGTGGAGGCGGCCTGACAGTGGAGGCGGCCTGACAGTGGAGGCGGCCTGACAGTGGAGGCGGCCTGACAGTGGAGGCGCTGACAGTGGAGGCGGCCTGACGACACTGACAGTGGAGGCGGCCTCCCGACACTGACAGTGGAGGCGGCCTCCCGACACTGACAGTGGAGGCGGCCTCCCGACACTGACAGTGGAGGCGGCCTCCCGACACTGACAGTGGAGGCGGCCTCCCGACACTTCCTGATTACACTCGCATCATTGTTCAAACCCAAAACTGTCCTCCACATTTTTAAAACCCATGATCGACTCAGAGCTGTCCTGAGCTCGAAGCTGCCAGCAGGAGGAGCCCCAGTCAAGATCTTCACCAGCTCTTTCTCCTGCATTTCATTGTTACTATTTGAGACATGCAGTATTTTCAAATTATTATTATTATTATTATATAATTATAACATAAAAAAATCAAAGCTGAGGCTCCATAATAAGGTTTTTAAGTCTATTTTCAGGCTCCATATGCAGGACATGTCCACTTTAAGTCCATTTCATAAAGATCTTCCATGGTGTCCAAACCCGAGGCTGTTTCATAAAGCTGGTTGACTTTGTAATAAATCCTTTCCTCCCTCTGCTCGCGCTGCAAACGCAGACGGTGGCCGTGCTGTCCCACGACAGTCTGCCCGCTCCGTCCTGGACGTGCGTCTCGTGTCTTAAAGGGATTTTCGCGGAGGTGGGTGTTTCCTCCCGTCGTCGGTCGGGCGCGGGACAAGCCTGAGCGAGCGCCGTGACCCGGGACTGAGCCCGGACTCTGTGTTCACGCTCAGAGAGAAGCCGGGCCTGAGCCTCACTTTCGGAGCCAGTTCTTATGAAACAGTCTCTGGACCTGAGACCTGACGGAGCTAAAGATGAGGCTGTTGGAGCCAGGCTTCGCCCTAAGCCACCCCCTCAGAGACCCTCACCTCCCGCCTCAGAGACCCCTCACCTCCCGCCTCAGAGACCCCTCATCCCTCCCTCCCGCCTCAGAGACCCCTCACCTCCCGCCTCAGAGGACCCCTCACCTCCCGCCTCAGAGACCCCTCACCTCCCGCCTCAGAGACCCCTCATCTCCCGCCTCAGAGACCCCTATCTCCCGCTCTCAGAGACCCCTCACCTCCCGCCTCAGAGACCCCTCACCTCCCGCCTCAGAGGAGCATGACCACTGTGTAATCCACCACATCACTGTTTTAACTTTAAGGCCAGACGCCGCTGCCAAACCAGACATTTTTCAGGGTTCGTCCAGTTTTGATTCTGAACATTATCCTAATCCACAATAATCTGGTTAAATATTATATGCATGTCCGTAACCGGACAGCAGAAGTTCCAACATCTGTATTTCTGCCTTCATCTGGTCCTCATTGGCATGCAGCGTCTGCCCTTTAAGTGACCTCATTGTTTCAGTTGACTTTTGCTCACACCAGCGCCCTTCGTTCTTCACAGCAAGCGGTTTATGTCACGGTACGGATCCTGTGGACGGTGCTGCAGTGAAACTCATTTTGTGGTTGTTGTTTTTTTTGCACGAGTGTCGTCACTTCACCAAACGTTTGCATCAGTGTCCTGGATTTGTTTGCTCTGTTTGCACGATGTCGCCTCTAACCACTAATCTGAAACTCACACCGTGTTTGGGCCTGGATTATAAACCGTCAGGTGCTTGGGCTGGGCGATAAATCAAATTAATTCAATTAATTCATGCTAAATCGTAAAATCGCGTCCGCCGCTCCATGTCCGCCTCACGTGTGGCCGGTTTAGCAGCGTTTCAGACGCTCTGTAGTGAAATGACTCCAGTGGAGAAGCCAGAGACTTTCTGCTGATCTGCTGCTTCACAAAGGCCGTGTGTTGTGTTTGAAGAGTGTGTGGTGGAGTTTTCTTCCGCTAAAACAGACTTTTGCTGCATCCGAAACCACTAAATTGGTAAGAGGTCTTACGCCAACCGGATGTGCGTCAGCGTCCGCCATGATAAGATGCGTCCGAATTGGTCTGCCAGTTAGTAAGGAGTTAGGGGAAGTGGCCTGTTTGCTAACTATCATAGCCACTTTAGCATAGGGACCTCTGATGCTAACTTACTGGCGATTAGGAGCTATGTGCCATCCCATAAGCCACTGCGGCAATCTCCCCACCCCACTCGCCCCCACCCTCGAGTGATTCATGCGCAACCACTGTTGATTGACAGGTGCACATTTGATAAAAAATAAAAATAAAAAATAAGATTCTGCACAAGCCAAACTTTATAAAAGTGACAAAATACATGTTAGAGTCACCACAGCACAGTCACATGGTTTTAAAGAGCCTTCTCAGTAAGTAAGTAAGTAAGTAGTTTGTGCTTTTGTTTTAATTTAGTAGAAACTTAAGCCACATGGTTAATTTGCATACTGTAGCTTTATGAAACAGCTGTTGAGATAAAATAAAGGGAAATGTGAAGGATCATTTGGATGTTTCTCTTTCTTTCTTTTCTTTTTTTTCCCGCCTTAAATGTCTTTATTTGGACACTATGTTGTTGTTGGACAATATACAGTAGGTGGCGGTATGCGCTTTTGTTTGGCTTGCACTGAACTTTAAAGAAGAACAGCTGTTGGTGATGTCACTTCCCCTTCCCCTGGGTAAGGACGGTCGAATTGGGCAAATGCTGCTGAAGCTCTAGTTCACTAACTGGATAGAGATCTAACAGTTGACCCCATGAAAGGTTAAGGATTAGTAGCTAGTGTTAGTACTTAGAGGCTACAATTTAATGGTTTCGGATGCAGCCCTACTCTCACTCTGCTCTGAGGGAGCAGCCTTTTAACTCCGCCCCTTTCCCCTTGAGTCTCCATGGAGACGGTTGTCAGTCACAGCAGAGGCATGAGGATAAAACTAAAACACTTTTGAAAACTCCATGGCTTATTAAGAAGTTTTACTTTTGAGAGCAGACAAGGAATATTTAAGAAATAACAATTTTTAAATAAAGGGTTATGTTATTTTAATGAGATAAAATATCACATTAAGATAAAATTAGATATTGTTGGTTATATGATGAAATATTGATGAGCAGGACTCTGAGCAGTTTTCTTCGTATGAAAGATCAGGAGACCTTTTTAAGTTTATTTCCTATAAAATCGTAATCGTCCAAACTGAGTAAAAAAATTGAGATTTTATTTTTTGGCCATATCGCCCAGCCCTATGTCAGGTGTTTGGGCCTGGATAATAAACTGTCAGGTGTTTGGGCCTGGATAATAAACTGTCAGGTGTTTGGGCCTGGATAATAAACTGTCAGGTGTTTGGGCCTGGATAATAAACTGTCAGGTGTTTGGGCCTGGATAATAAACTGTCAGGTGTTTGGGCCTGGATAATAAACTGTCAGGTGTTTGGGCCTGGATAATAAACTGTCAGGTGTTTGGGCTGGATAATAAACTGTCAGGTGTTTGGCATTTCCCACATACCGCAGTGACACTCCTCTGTCAGCAGCCGGTTTTGAAATGACTCTGCGTTATGGAACTTAACGCAAGCGGGGCGCGGCACAACGGCATGCTGGGAGTGCGGCCCTTTGTTTGGAACTGGTCTGACTGAAGTGGGCAGATTGTGAAGAGCACAGATGCCTTGTGTTGAGTTGCATTGTGTGTGTGAAAGGCAAGATATAAATAAACTTGCCTCGCCTCTTTGAGCTAAACTTAAGGCATTCCATTAATTTTATGTCGCTGTAAAAATATTCTAGATTATTTTTCTAACTTTTTTCACATACATTTGTTAATTCACTTCAGTTCTGCACAAGACTACTGAAGTTTTAGAAAGATTTAAAAAGAAAAAAGAAGCTATTTATTAGCCAATTTTAAAATGAACAAAATGAAGCTAAATCAAAGATCAGATTTATCCTCCATGAGCCTCTAACTCCACACAAACATCAGCTCGTTCTGACGCTGCTTTGAGTCTGAGCCCATAGAAAACAATAGAGCCTTCTTTACACAGTCCTAGTTTTACTGTAATAACTCACATTTCACTTTGAACAATAAAAAATATTTGAGGTTTCTTCTGATCAGAGGTAATGCTTGTATGTGTGATTTTATAGTGTGACGGCAGAGCAATGAAAAAGTGAGTTTATAATGAAGGTCGATGGGGCAGAAAACACAATGTTTTCTTACGGAACACAAGGGTTAATGTCATTAAAAAGCTATACATTTTATTACAACAGGCTTTTTTTTGTTTCAAGTTGTTTAAATATCCACATTTTTCATCACTTCTCTGTTTAATGGAGTCGGTACAAATCAACACTGGCCTTTTAAAGCAGTACTAAGTAACTCATGCCCCTAGAGGCCATAAGCGCCACTGCAGGTGTCGTAGCATGTTGTGTTTTTTTACTCATTAATTGTCCGTGAGAGTAAATACTACGCTGACAGAAAGACAAAGGGACAGAGGGATATTGAGATCTTTTTTTTTCACTCAAACTTGGCTGTAAATACTGTTTAAGTGGCGCTAGCCCACAGTTAGCTTTGCCCGTTAGCCTGTTAGCTTCTTCTTCGTGATTCCATTAGTGTGTATTGGTGACTCCGACCCGGTGGCAGGAAACTTGCAATTGTGGTTTTCTGGCCAGAGACACCAGGGGGCGATGAAAGACCCCCCAATCATCCCATTAACACTTGTATTACCCCCAGAGGGACTACGGAAAGGATTTATTTAGGTAAACAAGTTCAGGTTGTTTAATGAATAGTGCCCAAATTAAGGCTGAGAAAGAGAGAAATTTCAAAAGTAAATCACCCAATTAAGAAGAAGTTGATTGAAAATACAAAAGAAAATAGCAGGTTTGGGCGGAATTGTTTTTCTTTTTTTTCTCTCTAAAGTTTCTCGTGTCCATTTTGCTTTTGAATATTGAAGTTTCCGTCTCCATGCACAGATTTTTTTTGTGTTTGAGTGATTAATAATCTAGTGCTGTGAACATTAAATTTGTCTTGCTGTAAAACCATCAAACTTTAAAGTCACGCTGCGGAGCCTTCGCCTAAACCAGGACGTGTGGGTGGAATGTTCCGCAGTGTGGCTTTAACAAGGCCTTGCTCTGAGATGGACCTAACTTGTGGTTGTGTGCTCCCCCTGGTGGTCGTCAGATGGAGCAGTTCGACGAGGAGGACGACGACGAGGAGGCGGAGGAGGGCGGAGCCAAGCGTCGGCGCCGGATGGGAGTGTCCCGTCGCCCGGTGACCGCTGGATGCTCCGCGGGCCCATCGAGTACGTGCCCCCTGCTGCGGTGGAGGTGGTACTGCGGCGCGAGGCCATTCCCCTGGACGAGAACGAGGGCATCTACGTCCGCGACATCAAGACGGGGAAGGTACGAACTCAGAGAAAACTATAGAGTTAAAGGTTAGTCTAGATTTCCTCAAAAATATGGACAATAAGGAACACAATGGGCACAGTGAGTGAGTACGTTTAGAACAGATTCTTTACATGAGCCCAGACTTAAATCAATCAATGGTTTTGCATAGCCCAATATCACAGTTACCTCACAGGACTGTACAAACATTAGAGCAATGAAACAACACGCTAAACAAGGCAATGTAGCGTTCAGGCAAAGGAAGTGTCCAGATAAACGTCTGCAGCAGGTGGGGACAAGCCCATGGGTGTCCCCGTCCTTAGACTCTCCAGCACGGCGAGGAAAACTCAAAAACCACAGAAGGAGAGATCCACTCCCATGGACCGACAGGCTATAGAGACTCAGGCTGATGGGAGTCCCTCTGCTGAAGAACGTCCAGTCCTTGTTGGAACTTCAGTTCTTCTTGTCCAGTCCCTGTAGGCCGGGTTCCTCAGTTAGATCTTGGGGGAGTGGGACAGGAGACACTACGTGAATATTAATGAACAGACTTAAGATAAAAGAAATATTGTATCATAATAAGACAAAGTTTGCAGTAAGAAGAAGAGGATGGCGCTCAGTGTACCGGACTCTCCTCATCAATATTTATTTATATAGTGCCTTAACAACGTCCAAAAGGTGCACAAGGTGCTTTACAGAGAATAAAAACAACACAAACTAAGAAAAGACAGGTGGTGAGCGCTCGGGAGCGAAGACTGAAAATGCTCGATCGCCTCACTTCTTGTAGTGTGAGCTTTACTTCCACAAACACTCTTTGTTTCCCCTCACTCCGCTGCAGCAGCACGGCGCTCTCTGCTCTGGGCGTGAGGTAAATATAATGTCTTTCTTCTGTAACTGTAACACTCACTTTAGTTTTGTTTTATATCCGCCCTGGCTCAGACCTGCTCTCTCTTATATATACAGTTAGCCTCCCTCACTTTAACACTTTTAAAGAAAACTACCTGCGCTTAAGTGGATAATGATCTGTGGGCACGTTTCTCCTCCAGAAACAGAGCAAGCCTCATGTTGCTTTTTAGACCCACTGCAGGTCATAAACTGACGCCTGGAGAAAACAAAGCATCAAAACTAGGCACTGACGGAAAATATTTTTCCAATACCGCTCCCTACTGAAGCTTTTCAGTCGGTACCCAGCCCTAGAGACGCCTTCAGAGTAAAAGCTCGTACGACTACAGGCAGAAGAAAGCCAGAACAGAGACGCCTTCAGAGTAAAAGCTCGTACGACTACAGGCAAAAGAAGGCCAGGTCAGAGATGCCTTCACAGTAAAAGCTCGTACGACTACAGGCAAAAGAAGGCCAGGTCAGAGACGCCTTCAAAGTAAAAGCTCGTACAATTACTGTGAGATGTGTTCCAGCTTCTCCCGGTCACCCCCCAATGGCCAAGTGCGTCTCCCCCTCGTCTCCTGCTTGTCTGCCTCCTGTCATGTGCAAAAGTCGTGGATGCTGTAGATCAGTGGTTCCCCAGGGGGGGGGGCCCTGAGTTAGCAGGGGGCCAAGAGCATTGCCTGGTCAAAAGGTCAGGTCACGAGTGTTCTTATTAGGGCCTGGGGAAATGATTGTGTTAATGCAGCCATTCCCAAAGTCCGGGACATCGCGGCCCCTTATTGATCAGAATAATTTTCTCCATTCAAAAGAATTTGTTATAATGTTACAGCTAAAATGACATTAAAGTAACATCTAGCTATGACAGTAGGCTAAATACTGGTTCAAACTGGTGCATTTGTCCAGATAAATGTATTTTTCGTTGTACTTGTTTTGCAGACAAGCTTTGGGGTCCCCTGTAGTGCCCCGGAACCACTGTGTTAACGAATTGTATTAAAAGTACACAATGAATGCGTTAAAATAAATGAATCTTAGCGTGAACATTCCCCTGCTCCTCCATGACGGGCCTGATGGTCTCTGCTGCTGTGGGCGGCTGTAGCGACACGGCAAAGCAAGTAAAAACTAGAGCTATATTCAGTATCTTGCACGTGTTTCGCTGTTTGTTTGTGGGAAGAACAATGTGCTTCAAACTATAAAGCATTTGTATCAATGTTAAGAAGTTGTAGGCTAGTTTTCCAACATTTTTGTGAAAGTGAACTGTGTCAATGAATTCGGGAGCGAAGACTGAAATGCTCGATCGCCTCACTTCTTGTAGTGTGAGCTTTACTTCAGGCTGAGGGTTAGAGCTTTACTTCAGGCTGTGGGTTAGAGCTTTACTTCAGGCTGTGGGTTAGAGCTTTACTTCAGGCTGTGGGTTAGAGCTTTATAACTGACCTGATAATAAGCTCATTCTCAGAGGTGCGTTTTGAGCCTCGTCCTAAATTAGGGACTGTGTGTGTGCGCTTCTTTAACATGAGCTGGGAGACTTGAGGAATCACTAATAGCCCAAAGTTTTGAGAACGGAGTCTCTGATCGGCCGATATTGAACGATAACGTCCTGGAGATGGATCAGAGCCATACCTTTATGGCTTTAAAGGATCTGTATCCTGCTATTTTAGCCATTCCAAAGTAAAGTATAGCATTTATATGATATATTGTACCTCTATCACTATGGAGTACTCATTTTTGAGAGAAATATTAGTATTTTTGGGGGGTATTTTCCCTACCCGGAAGACAAGACGCTTCGATTCAGTTAACTCCGCCCCTCTCTCCGCTCATTCCACATTTGCAGTATTATAATATAAATATCGCTGCAAAAAGTGAAGTTACTTCACATAATGCAGTTTATAAGGAGTTGACATGTGGAACACAGTTTCATAAATGGCTAACACCACACGCTAACACACACACGCTAACACACACACGCTAACACACACGCTAACATGTGTTTTGATTGACTCACCGCTCAGTCTGGCCTCCCCATCGGGTTATGGGATCATGTTGGTTATAAAAGTTAATCCACTTTGATTCTGGCCAAGGTTCACCAAGCATCCATCAGGTTGGTTGATAAAGTCGCTGAATCCCAGAAAGAAATTCCAACTTCTGGCGAGTGCACTCTTCTTAGGAAGGTTGAATAGTCCTGTTCCTCTCGTAGCCAAACGCGAACCCGTGACATTATCGTTCAGTAAGAAAAAAGAACAGGCGTGTCCAGAGTAGGTTAGAAAGAGCTCAGTCTTCAAAACAACACTTCTGCTCCGATCCATGGCTCCTCCAGCCGGGGGTGTGTGTGTTTAGGCTCGTGGGACAACACAGACGCGTCAGAGAGTTGCTTTTTTATTATTATTTTTTTTTTTATTTCTCTCTTACAACAACAAAGAATAAATATAATGAAAAAGCTGTTTTATAAATTAAAACCAGGCCGTAAGGCATTACATTACAGACGTAGAGCACTACGGCGACACGGTAGTACAGTGATTAGCGCTCTCGCTTCACAGCTAGAAGGTCCAGGTTCGATTCCCACCAGGGACGGGGCCTTTCTGTGTGGAGTTTGCATGTTCTCCCCGTGTCTGCGTAGGTTTCCTCCGGGTACTCCGGTTTCCCCTACCACTAAAAACATGTACAATAGGTCAGGATGAATGTGAGTGTGTTTGAGAGTGCGCATGGGGGACGACGGATGGAAATTAGCCCAAGGCTACAATCCGGTGTGGCTTGTTCATTAACTTGCACTGTCCCTACCAAATAATAAAAACAAAACAAACACTTCCGTTCCTTTGTGACGACACAACTGAACAGCTCAGTGGTTTACCAGGAGAGGGTGGAGCAGCTGCTCAGAGAGCAGGATTCAGGAGGGATTACTTCACTGCGTGAATGAAGCCAAAAACCGCTCTGGGGGTGTTTTTGAGAAGGAAATGGCAACAACATGGCTAAAAACTCCAAAAAGTCAATTTTGCATGATATAGGTCTTTAAATGTGAGGAGCAGGATTTTAAATTCGACAGAAGGTTCGACAGAAGGTTTTTTACTGTAGAGCTCGACGAGACGCTAACTTTATCCAGGGTGATGATCTGTTTAGACAGAGACTTTCAGTCATTGGGGTCTAGAATAATAACCTCGGTTTATCAGGGTTACGAAGGAGGTAATTCATCTTCTAATGCCAGGCAGAGTACGGACATGAGTGTCTGATATTGTAAATATTATTTCTTTAACAGCTTGAGCATTTGTAAGTTTTAGCCCCGTTGACTTCCTGCCCGTCTCTCCAGGTGCGAGCGGTGATCGGACACACCTACATGCTGACCCAGGACGAGGAGCTGTGCAGAAGGTGCTGCCGCTGAACGTGGAGACGCTGCTGTCGTCTCCCCTCGACCCGCTGGCCGACCGCTCGGACCGGAACCAGGCCAACGACGGCGTCCCGAGAGACAAGACCGTGTGGTGTCGTACAGAGTGCCCACAACGCCGCGGTGCAGGTGTACGACTACAGGGAGAAGAAGGCCAGGTGAGAGACGCCTTCAGAGTAAAAGCTTAAGACTACAGGAGAAGAAGGCCAGGTGAGAGACGCCTTCAGAGTAAAAGCTCGTAAGACTACAGGGAGAAGAAGGCCAGGTGAGAGACGCCTTCAGAGTAAAAGCTTAAGACTACAGGGAGAAGAAGGCCAGGTGAGAGACGCCTTCAGAGTAAAAGCTTAAGACTACAGGGAGAAGAAGGCCAGGTGAGCGACGCCTTCAGAGTAAAAGCTTAAGATACAGGGAGAAGAAGGCCAGGTGAGAGACGCCTTCAGAGTAAAAGCTTAAGACTACAGGGAGAAGGAGGCCAGGTGAGAGACGCCTTCAGAGTAAAAGCTCAGGGAGAGAAGGCCGGTGAGCGACGCCTTCAGAGTAAAAGCTTAAGACTACAGGGAGAAGAAGGTCAGGTGAGCGACGCCTTCAGAGTTGGTCATACCGCCTTTGCTCTGCCCAATCCCGTCAGATCTTGGAAGCTAAGCAGGGAAGGGCCTGGTTAGTACTTGGATGGGAGACCGTTTGGTAACACCAGGAAGCCTAGCGAATGTAGTGAGTGAGTGAGTGATTGGTGGTGGTCGGAGGGGCCGATGGCGCAGACTGGTTGCCTCGCTTCCGTCAGTCTACCCCAGGGCAGCTGTGGCTACAACAGTAGCTTACCACCACCAAGTATGGAGTGAATGAATAATGACGACAGTGCAGCGCTTTGAGAAACTTGGTAATACAGGCTTGTAAAGCGCAATACAAGTGTAAGGCATTATTATTATTATAAGAAGGCCAGGTGAGAGACGCCTTCACAGTAAAAGCTTAAGACTACAGGGAGAAGAAGGCCAGGTGAGAGACGCCTTCACAGTAAAAGCTTAAGACTACAGGGAGAAGAAGGCCAGGTGAGCGACGCCTTCAGAGTAAAGCTTAAGACTACAGGGAGAAGAAGGCAGGTGAGCGACGCCTTCAGAGTAAAAGCTTAAGACTACAGGGAGAAGAAGGCCAGGTGAAGACGCCTTCAGAGTAAAAGCTTAAGACTCAGGGAGAGAAGGCAGGTGAGAGACGCCTTCAGATAAAGCTTAGACTACGGGAGAGAAGGCCAGGTGACCGACTCCTCAGAAAGTTAAGCTAAGAAGAAGGCCAGGTGACCGACTCCTTCAGAGTAAAGCTTAAGACTACAGGAGAGAAGCAGGAGGTTAGAAGTCGCTACAGGGAGAACGCCAGTGGTCAGTTCAGAGTAAAAGCTTAAGACTACAGGAGAAGGCCAGGTGAGGACCCTTCAGAGTAAAGCTTAAGACTACAGGGAGAAGAAGCCAGGTGAGCGACGCCTTCAGAGTAAAAGCTTAAGACTACAGGGAGAAGAAGGCCAGGTGAGCGACGCCTTCAGAGTAAAAGCTCGTATGACTACAGGGAGAAGGCCAGGTGAGAGACGCCTTCAGAGTAAAGCTTAAGACTACAGGGAGAAGAAGGCCAGGTGAGAGACGCCTTCAGAGTAAAGCTTAAGACTACAGGGAGAAGAAGGCCAGGTGAGAGACGCCTTCACAGTAAAAGCTTAAGACTACAGGGAGAAGAAGGCCAGGTGAGCGACGCCTTCAGAGTAAAAGCTTAAGACTACAGGGAGGAAGAAGGCCATGGTGGAGCGACGCCTTCAGAGTAAAAGCTTAAGACTACAGGGAGAAGAAGGCCAGGTGAGAGACGCCTTCAGAGTAAAAGCTTAAGACTACAGGGAGAAGAAGGCCAGGTGAGCGACGCCTTCAGAGTAAGCTATACAGGAGAAGAGGCAGGTGACGACCCTTCAGAGTAAAAGCTTAGACTACAGGGAGAAGAAGGCCAGGTGACCGACTCCTTCAGAGTAAAAGCTTAAGACTACAGGGAGAAGAAGGCCAGGTGAGCGACGCCTTCAGAGTAAAAGCTTAGACTACAGGGAGAAGGCCAGGTGAGAGACGCCTTCAGAGTAAAAGCTTAAGACTACAGGGAGAAGAAGCCAGGTGAGAGACGCCTTCAGAGTAAAAGCTTAAGACTACAGGGAGAAGAAGGCCAGGTGAGAGACCCTTCAGAGTAAAAGCTTAAGACTACAGGGAGAAGAAGGCCAGGTGAGAGACGCCTTCAGAGTAAAGCTTAAGACTACAGGGAGAGAAGGCCAGGTGAGGACCCTTCAGAGTAAAGCTTAAGATACAGGGAGAAGAAGGCCAGGTGAGCGACGCCTTCAGAGTAAAAGCTTAAGACTACAGGGAGAAGAAGGCCAGGTGAGCGACGCCTTCAGAGTAAAAGCTTAGATACAGGGAGAAGCCAGGTGAGAGACGCCTTCAGATAAAAGCTTAGACTACAGGGAGGAAGAAGGCCAAAAAAAAAAAAAGAGAGACGCCTTCAGAGTAAAAGCTTAAGACTACAGGGAGAAGAAGGCCAGGTGAGAGACGCTTCAGAGTAAAAGCTTAAGACTACAGGAGAAGAAGGCCAGGTGAGCGACGCCTTCAGAGTAAAAGCTTAAGACTACAGGGAGAAGAAGGCCAGGTGAGAGACGCCTTCAGAGTAAAAGCTTAAGACTACAGGGAGAAGAAGGCCAGGTGAGAGACGCCTTCAGAGTAAAAGCTTAAGACTACAGGGAGAAGAAGGCCAGGTGAGCGACGCCTTCAGAGTAAAAGCTTAAGACTACAGGGAGAAGAGGCCAGGTGAGCGACGCCTTCAGAGTAAAAGCTTAAGACTACAGGGAGAAGAAGGCCAGGTGAGCGACGCCTTCAGAGTAAAAGCTCGTATGACTACAGGGAGAGCCAGGTGACACGCTTCAGAGTAAAGCTTAAGATACAGAAGAGCAGTGAGCGACGCCTTCAGAGTAAAGCTCATACACTACAGGGAGAGAAGGCCAGGTGAGAGACGCCTTCAGAGTAAAAGCTCATCGACTACAGGGAGAAGAAGGCAGGTGAGAGACGCCTTCAGAGTAAAAGCTCGTACGACGAAAGGCCAGGTCAGAGACGACTAGGGCTGGGGTACCGCTCATTTCTCCCCCCGATACCACTACTTTAACGTTACCTGCTTTTCGATACCGGTACGTGAACGATACTTGTTTCAAAAAACATGTCACTGTTATTTGATTAAAATAACATGAGGATGTCCTAAAACGACACGACAGAAAGAAACACAGGCCGCAGCAGCGTCACTTACGCAGAGTTTATCTCTTTATTATATTATTACGTCCTGAACTGCAGGAACAGACCAGATCTACAACATGACACTGTCTTCTTTCTTTTAATACTACTACTACTACTAGTACTTCTGGTACTAGTAATTCCTGATAATACTATTATGATGTGGATCTGGTGTGGTAGTAGTAGTAGTAGTAGTAGTACCACCAGATCCACATCATGACACTGTTTTATTTCAGCTAAAGTTTTTTAAACATGAGCTGCGACAAAACAAAAGTACTTGACTCGTCAAAGATCTGTTACAAAGTGGGAGCGCTCACTCTGTCTCATTTATGTTTTGTGCGAATATCCTTCAAAGTAAATTAAACACGTTTAAAGGATTATATGTATTAGCTCTATAAAACAACAATGGTTAGCTCTCTACGCTCTGAAGGATCTTTGCACAAATACAGTAAGGCTGATACATAGTGAGCGCTCACTTTTCCACAAACACTCTTTGTTTCCCCTCACTCCGCTGCAGCAGCACGGCGCTCTGGGCGTGAGGTAAATATAATGTCTGTCTTCTGTAACTGTAACACTCTCTTTAGTTTTGTTTTATATCCGCCCTGGCTCAGACCTGCTCTCTCTTATATATACAGTTAGCCTCCCCTCGCTTTAACACTTTTAAAGAAAACTACCTGCGCTTAAGTGGATAATGATCTGTGGGCACGTTTCTCCTCCAGAAACAGAGCCAAGCCTCATGTTGCTTTTTAGACCCACTGCAGGTCATAAACTGACGCCTGGAGAAAACAAAGCATCAAAACAAGCCACTGACGGAAAAATATTTTCCAATACCGCTCCCTACTGAAGCTTTTCAGTCGGTACCCAGCCCTAGAGACGCCTTCAGAGTAAAAGCTCGTACGACTACAGGCAGAAGAAGGCCAGAACAGAGACGCCTTCAGAGTAAAAGCTCGTACGACTACAGGCAGAGAAGGCCAGGTCAGAGACGCCTTCACAGTAAAAGCTCGTACGATTACTGTGAGATGTGTTCCAGCTTCTCCCGGTCACCCCCCAATGGCCAAGTGCATCTCCGCTTGTGTCCCTCGTCTCCTGCCTTCTGCTTGTCTGCCTCCTGTCATGTGCAAAAGTCGTGGATGCTGTAGATCAGTGGTTCCCCAGGGGGGGGGCCCTGAGTTAGCAGGGGGGCAAGAGCATTGCCTGGTCAAAAGGTCAGGTCACGAGTGTTCTTATTAGGGCCTGGGAAAATGATTGTGTTAACGCGGCCATTCTCAAAGTCCGGGACATCGCGGCCCTCCTTATTGATCAGAATATTTTCTCCATTCAAAAGAATTTGTTATAATGTTACAGCTAGGCCTGCCACGATAATTACTATATCGAGTTATCGCTCGATAAGTAAAATGAAGGACGATAACATTTTTAGTCTCGATAAATGCACGTGCTGCGTGTGCTTAAAATAAATACAGAAACATGAACGCCATCACAACGCTGAGTGAGCGGAGCGTCCAGCCAACCCGTCTCTGTGCATAAAGACAGCATTGAACACATTAGCCGTATCCCCGCATGTATCCAGATCATTTATAGATCAGCGCTGCTTTTGGAAAGAGGCGGGGTGTAAACAAAGTGCCCTGCTTACTACGGAGCTTTACTGATTCCAACACATTGTGAACTTTATTGCGGAGCAAGAGGGACTCGTGTGAAAACACTTGGAGTTCCAGGCAAAAGAAGCATCACGGAGAGAATAACAACATTAATGCGACTGTAGGTATGTCCAACTGAGAACGAACGAAACCCCCGCCCAGTCAGTGAATCAAAGCTAATCAGCGCTACTGTTAGCGAGAGGAACCCGAGCGCTTTAGCCACTATCCAAATACAAGCGTGATAGTCCTGAGAACATTACTCTATGTTACTGTTCAAAAGCCAGAGAAATGCTGTAGCGGTGTGACAAAGAATCAACAAGTTTCCCAAAAAAGCTGCTTGACTCCAACACCCGTGTGTACAGGAGTTATATTTTAAAAGAAAGGAAAAAGAACACACATATGGCTACTTTACTTTAGCAGTAATACAGTATTATGTGAATCCATACATTTAATATACATTTTATTCTAACCAGATTTGATTTAACACAGAAGTGAGTTTTTGTCAGGAAATATTAACCAGAATAATATCAATTTAACCAGAAATATCAATATTATTGTTATGGGATTTTTTTTTTAACGATGACACTGTATATTGACTATTTGAAAAAAAAAAAAATGTTGTGACAGGCCTAGTTTAAACACAGAACCTGGTGAGAGTGTAAGTTATGTTAAAAGGTTGAGAAGCACAGATGGATACAGTGTCCTAGAATATGTCGACCCTTCTAGTTTGCACTTTGTTTGTAAGGTGTAATATTGAATGTCAGAAGTTCAATACATTTCAATTAAAATAGTTGCTTACAGTTTTCTTTTTATTGCCTACAGTATTTGCATTATACTCAATATTATCGTTTATCGCGATATTTTCTGAGACGATATATCGTCCTCAAAAAAAATTTATCGTGGCAGGCCTAGTTACAGCTAAAATGACATTAAAAGTAACATCTAGCTATGACAGTAGGCTAAATACTGGTTCAAACTGGTGCATTTGTCCAGATAAATGTATTTTTCGTTGTACTTGTTTTGCAGACGAGCTTTGGGGCCCCCTGTAGTGCCCCGGAACCACTGTGTTAACGAATTGTGTTAAAAGTACACAATGAATGCGTTAAAATAAATGAATCTTAGCGTGAACATTCCCTGCTCCTCCATGATGGGCCTGATGGTCTCTGCTGCTGTGGGCGGCTGTAGCGACACGGCAAAGCAAGTAAAACTAGAGCTATATTCAGTATCTTGCACGTGTTTCGCTGTTTGTGTTTGTGGGAAGAACAATGTGCTTCCAACTATAAAGCATTTGTATCAATGTTAAGAAGTTGCAGGCTAGTTTCCAACATTTTTGTGAAAGTGAAATGTGTCAATGAATTTGTTCCAGTCAAATAAAGGGATGCCACAAGTATGTTTGGGAATTCGTTTGGACCACAACTAACATTTAAATTGAGTGGCTTCCTCTTTCATTGGTTTTAATCCAAAAATGAGGTGTAGGGCGTTTAAACCGTGTATTCATTTAGACTGGCGCTGTGGGACACGATATCCAGCTTTTGCTTTGGCTGGTGCACAGGCTCCGACGGCACGGAGAGAGCGCACTGGACAGTAGGGAAGAGACAGGTGTTTGTTCTGTTGCTCTGTTTGTTTGTGTCCTTCACCGTTACCATAGAGACCGTGTGTTTGGTCTGTGACGCGGTGCTCTGTGTTTTCAGGGTGGTGTTTGGTTGGTGACGTGGTGCTCTGTGTTTTCAGGGTGGTGTTTGGTTGGTGACGTGGTGCTCTGTGTTTTCAGGGTGGTGTTTGGTCTGTGACCCGGTGCTCTGTGTTTTCAGGGTGGTGTTTGGTCTGTGACCCGGTGCTCTGTGTTTTCAGGGTGGTGTTTGGTCTGTGACCCGGTGCTCTGTGTTTTCAGGGTGGTGTTTGGCCCTGAGCTGGTGATGTTGGGGCCCGATGAGCAGTTCACCGTCCTGTCTCTGTCCGGAGACAAACCGAAACGCGCCAACGTCATCAAAGCCATCTGTCTGCTGCTGGGACCGGACTTCTGCACCGACATCATCACCATCGAGACCGCGGACCACGCGAGACTGCAGCTGCAGCTGTCCTACAACTGGTAACATACTATTACTACAACTGGTAACATACTACTACTACTACTGGTAACATACTACTACTACTACAACTGGTAACATACTACTACTACTACTACTACTACTACTACTACTACTACTACTACTGGTAACATACTACTACTGGTAACATACTACTACTGGTAACATACTACTACTACTATTGCAGCTGTCCTATAACTGGTAACATACTACTACTGGTAACATACTACTACTACTATTGCAGCTGTCCTATAACTGGTAACATAATTTTTGTTTATTTATTAGGATCCCCATTAGCTGTGCCCATGGGCCAGCTAATCTTCCTGGGGTCCTTTTTAAAAACAACTCATTTAAGATCAATTTAAATTACATGACAGGTTTCAAATAAAACACATAATTTAAATATCTTTGTTGAAACAAAGTCCATCTTCAGTTCATTTTGGTTCATATCTGAACATGTTTACATTACGGTATTCATAATACAGTATTCCGTGATTAGAAATTTAAATTCATCAATCAGCATCAATACATTCTACACATACATAGGCACTAATGTTGACATAGTTTTTACATATATTATGTTGTTTCATAATTCAAATATGACCTCCCAAAAGCATCTTTATTTGTTTCTTAAATGCCACTACTTGTTTTGTGTTAAAACATTACTGGCAATTTATTCCATTCTTTCATTGCTCTGAAGGTTACAGTTTGTTGACCAGAATTGGCTTTGGAACTTGGTATGAGAAATGGACCTGCAGTTGCCTGTCTTGTTGTGTATCCATGTGACTCTCGATTTTGTTTGAATTGCTCATAGATAAATTTGGGATTCTTATGCTGTAATATTTTCCATGTTGCAGTAAGCAGAGCAGCTTTCACTCTGTCTTCTACCTTTAACCAGTTGAGTTGGGCATAATGTCCACACTAGTTCTATATGGGCAGTATAAAGCTAATCGTGCTGCTTTGTTCTGCATAAGTTGCAGTTTGTTGAAATGTTTCTTTTTGGCAGTAGCCCAAATCAACTGGCAGTAATCTAACTGTGAAAGAATTAAACTATTTATAATTAATTTTGTTAGGTCTGATCTTCGAACCACAGCCAGGGCCTTACCCATCTTCTTCACTATAGCCTCTACCTGTGTGGACCAAGACAGTTTGCTGTCAATATAAACGCCAAGTAATTTAGCTTCTGTCACCTGTTCTATCGGTTTATCGTTTATCAGAAGTTTCAGGCTCTGCCCCTTTTGTATGAGTGGCATGAGCCAATTACAATGCTTTTCGTTTTGGCCACGTTAGAACCAGTTTATTGTCTGTGATCCATTTCTCTACAGTTTTTAATTCACTACTGAGTGTGTTATTAAGCTCAGCTGATGAAGAGGCTGATGCGTACACAGTGGTATCATCAGCATACATAACAAGCTTTGCATGTTTTAAGGTTAAGGGCAAGTCATTTGTGAAAATAGAATATATTAAAGGGCCCAGACAGCTTCCTTGCGGAATACCGCATTCCACCTCTAGACTGTCTGAGAGGCTCCCATTAAAGAAAACCCTTTGTGTTCTTTTTGACAAGTAACTACTAACCCAGGCAACTGCAGGCAGAGAAAACCCCTAACACTTCAGCTAATACTACTACTACTACTGCTACTGCTACTACTGGTAACCTACTACTACTACTACTACTGCTACTGCTACTACTGGTAACCTACTACTGCTGCTACTACTACTACAAAAAACACTACAACTACTGTGACTGTGACTAAGTACTTCATAAAGGTCTCACAATGGTTATCTAATCCACTTTATTTCTATTGCACATTTTTTAAACAAAGCGTTTCCAAAGTTCTGCACATATATTAAAAATATAAAAACGATAATGCAAATAAATTGGAATTTATTATCGAAATCCAAACGTGACCGGCGGGCGACTCATTTTGTCCAGAGTTTTTTCCACGAAGCATAAAAGTCTTAAACTGAGCTCTGCCCAAATGGACGCCTTAAATGTCGTTATTTCCAACAGACATTAAATCTAAATTTCTTTTAAATCAACGACAAGCTTGAGATTTTATGCCTCAAATTAATCAAAAATACAAAGATTACTGTGAAACGCATTAAGCTGAATTCTCGGCTCTCATTAGCTAACGCAGCATGAAGCTAACTTTAGCAGTATATTAAAGTATCTCTGGAGGAATGTAAGAAAGTTCAGTGTTTCTTTTCTTTGTTTTCCCTCTGGCTGCTTCACACATGACCATATATGGGCGATTCCCAACATGCCGTCTGCGTCTCTAATCTGTGCAGGTACTTTGACATTAAGAGCCCCGTGAGCACAGAACACGCCGCCGCGCTCTTCTCCGTCCCGGACTTCGTGGGCGACGCCTGCAAAGCCATCGCCTCCAAAATCAGAGGAGCCGTGGCCTCGGTGCAGTTCGACGACTTCCACAAGGTGGCGCTGAGACACACGCACGAGTTTATGAATACAGTGCCGTGAGAAAGTGTTTGCCCTCTTCCTGATTTCTTACATTTGTTTATATTGAAATGTTTCCGATCATCGAGTCAATTTGTATATCACACACAGACATTCCCAGTGAACACAAAATGGAGTCACTTTTATTGAGGGAAAGAAAAAGTTCAGACTTATTGGCCACTCTCAAACCTGATTACCACCAAGTTTGTTCAATCAAGGAAATATCACTGTTAGACAAATAAAGTAGTCTTCTTCTCCCTGTAATCAAACAGGCAATAAACACTCTTCTGATTCTTCTGTAGCGGGACAAGAATCCCAGAGCACTTAAAGGGATATTTCAGGATCTTTGACATTGGGCCTCATTTCCTAGTTATCCAGAGTGTTGTGATGTCTGGAGATATTTTTTTCTTAAATTCATGCAGTTCTTATATTTGAAGAGTCTAGTGGCGCTAGGCTAGGGCATGGCTAAAGCATTTCTATGGTATCAGTTAGCCTGCATTAAAAACAGTCTGACCCACTCCACAGTGCACCTGAGGTAAATCACTTATAACACCAGACTAACCATATAAATGTATGTGTTAATAGAATCATTTAAAATAACTTATATTTGAGCAGCATCAGCTTCGTGGCTGTAAGCTAACTCAGCGGCGGAGTGATCTGTGAGAAAATAGTCCCTCAAAATGCAGTAATTCATGTGATACAAGGTCAGTTATATTTCAAACATGATTCTATTAACACAGACATTTATATGGTTAGTCTGGTGTTATAAGTGATTTACCTCAGGTGCACTGTGGAGTGGGTCAGACTGTTTTTAATGCAGGCTAACTGATACCAGAGAAATGCTTTAGCCTAGCCCTAGCCTAGCGCCACTAGACTCTTCAAATATAAGAACTGCATGAATTTAAGAAAAAATATCTCCAGACATCAACAACACTCTGGATAACTAGGAAATGAGGCCCAATGTCAGAAATCCTGAAATATCCATTTAAGCTCAAGTGCTTTGGGATTCTGGTCCTGCTACAGAAGAATCAGAAGAGTTTTTTATCGCCATCATTTGAGAACAATCATGCAACATAAAACATATAACATAGACTTTAGATAAAAAATAAGCTATAAAAACGGTGATGGAGGAAGAGAGGATAGACTCGGTGATGCTGAGACTCATCACCAGTTATCACAAGTTATTAAGTTCAGGAAGCATTTACTTTTTCTTTCCCTTAATAAATGTCATAATCATTTGGAAACTGCATTTTGTTTTCACTGGGAATGTCTTTGCTTGATATGGAAATGTACTTGATGATCAGAAACATTTAAGTTTGGTAAATATAAACAAATGTAAGGAATCAGGAAGAGGGCATATATACTTTTTGACGGCCCTGTATCCGAGTACATGGATTCAGGACTGACGCTCTGTCTCTCAGAACTCCATCAGGATCATCTGCTCCGCCGTGTTCGGCTTCGATGAGAAGGTGAACATCCGGAACACTCTGGCGTTCGCTCAGAACCGTCTGGTGATCAGCAGCGTGGACATCCAGTCTGTGGAGCCGGTGGACCAGCGGACACGCGACTCCCTGATGAAGAGCGTGCAGCTCGCCATCGAGATCACCACCAACAGCCAGGAGGCGACGGCGCGGTGAGGCCCGGGCGCGGCCGGACCGGGACAGGTTCATGTGTTATTCTTTAATGACCCTCTGTCTCTCGATACAGTCACGAGGCCGAGCGGCTGGAGCAGGAGGCCAAGGGGAAACTGGAGCGACAGCGGATCATGGACCAGGCCGAGGCCGAGCGCGCCCGCAAGGAGCTGCTGGAGCTGGAGGCGCTCAGGTACAGCCCAACACCATCTGACACCATCTGACACCATCTGACACCATCTGACACCATCTGACACCATCTGACACCATCTGACACCACCTGACACCACCTGACACCATCTAACACACATCACCATACACACCACAAGGAGCTGCTGGAGCTGGAGGCTCTCAGGTACAGCCCAACACCATCTGACACCATCTAACACCACCTGACACACATCACCATACACACCACAAGGAGCTGCTGGAGCTGGAGGCGCTCAGGTACAGCCCGACACCATCTAACACCACCTGACACCAGTGTAAATTTCGTCGACTAAAATATTTAGTCTTAATTTTAGTCAAAGTGATATTTTTGACTAAAATTGGACTAAAACTAAATTAAAAGTTTTTCATGAGACTAAAACTGTGACTAAAATGTCCAGTTATTTTAGTCGACTAAAATAAGACTAAATAAAAAAATGAAAAGGAGAGACTAAAATCATCCTAACTTCTATTGACCGTCTGAAAGAGCCTCAGATCATTTTAAATCCTCTGCCAAAGGATCAGCTCTGAGCTTTGTTCATGTGGAGCAGCTCCATGAAGCAGAGGAGCTGATTAAATATGATTATAATGAATATTATAAATGCAGAGTCGACTAAATTTAGTCGACTACATTTACTTGCAATTTTAGTCGACGAAAAATAGACTAAAATTGAAGATATTTTTTGACTAAATCTCGACTAAAATTGAATTACATTTTCGTCAAAAGACTAAGATTAAAACTAAATTAAAATATGTTGTCAAAATTAACACCGCCTGACACCATCTAACACACATCACCATACACACCACAAGGAGCTGCTGGAGCTGGAGGCGCTCAGGTTAAAGATTCAAAAGATTTTAATTTATGTCAATAGGTGTTTTTTACAATGTGATGATGTCATAGTGTCAGGTGGAGCCGGGGCCAATACGACTCTATGGGAGAAATACAGTTTTTGTGGGAAATCAACAAATGTTTTTGGCAGTGATTGGATTCACAAACCTGACATGTTGTTTTTATGTCTGAACGTCCTTTCTACTGGACAACATCACGCTCATGTTTTGAATATTGTCTCCACTTTTGGACGCCTTTATGAGGAAATAATTGTACATTAGTTCATATGTGCCGACAGAGGAGAAAATGAACTTTTGTGACAGTTTTTGTTCCATGTGGATTCTCCCAGTAATGACTCAGATATTCACCAAAAACTAAGACAAAAAAAATCTACAGTTCACCAGTTACCACAGTTACCATAGTTACCGCCATGGAATTTCCAGTTGCCCCGCCTCAGTTTTAAACCATGGGCTCTGTAGAAAGTTGTGACGTCACGTGAACGCAGCCTATTCATTGATATGAATCGAAATGTTCATTCTCTCGAAAAAATAAAAGTATCAAAAGCAGGTACGGAAAAAAATATTTAAATTTATCTTTAGATCCAAGTTTTGATGCCATTGGTCCAGGGACAAGGAAGTGACGTGGTTGTTTCAGCTCAATAAAAAAAAATTTCTCCCAGATTTTTCCCCATTTTTAATTTTTTCCCCTAATGTTTACCCCATTTCCCCAATTTTTTAAACCCTTTTTTAACCCTATATTTTAATTTTACTACCCAACACAAACCAACCAACAGCAAACACCAACATGGAGCTGCTGGACCCAACACAACCCAACACCACGAACATAAACCGTCATGTTGTGTAAAAACTGTTTGATTTGTGCGTCAGTGCCGCGGTGGAGAGCACCGGAGCGGCCAAAGCGGAGGCCCAGTCCCGCGCTGAGGCCGCACGGATCCATGGCGAGGCCGCGGTCAACGAGGCCAAACTGAAGGCGGAGGCTCAGAGCATCGAGGCGGTGAGTGTCTGCTTCATCTGATCTGCTGACAGACTGTGTGTGTGTGGGGGGGGGAACTGCTGTGGCTGTTCCTGACCAGTGTGGGTCTGTTGCTGACCAGTGTGGGGCTGGAGGTGGGAAATGTATCGTCTAAAAGATCATATCGAAATTGTTGTTTGGAAGATATGAAAATGTACAATATCTCCAATGTCAATAATGAGGGAAAAGGTTAAACAAATTTGGGGGAAAAGTGGAATAAATGGGTGAAGAAAGTGAGAAAAAGTCCCCAAAAATTCGGGTAAACTAAAGGAAGAAATAGGGCGTTGGGAAAAAAAGGGGAATATATGGGCAAATAATTAAGGGAAAAAAGTGGATAAAAGTGGGAAAAAGTAAAAAAAAATTGGTGAAAATGTGGGGGTCTCTAGAAAAATGGGGAATAAATGGGCAAATAATTGAGGAAAAAAGTGTGTGGGGGGAAGTGGAATAAATGAGTGAAGAAAGTGAGAAAAAGTCCCCAAAAATTGGGGGGAAATTAAAGGAAGAAATGGGGCATTGAAAAAAAGTGGAATAAATGAGGGAAAGTGGGAAAAAGTAAAAAAATTGGGGGAAATATGTGTGGGGGAGTGGACAATTTGGGGAATAAATGGGCGAGAAAAAAGTGAAAAAATTCGGATAAATTTGCAAAAATCGAGGGGGAAATGTGATATAATGGGCAAAAATTGAGAAAAGAATGTGTGGGAGAAAAAGTGGAATAAATAGATGAAGAAAGTGAGAAAATACAAAAATTTGGGAAATATGTGAGGGGGGAGTGGAAAAAATGTGTAATAAATGGGCGAGAAACAAGGTGAAAAAGTGTATATAATGGTGAAAAAATGTGGGCGTTCCTGACGTGACGTAGTTCCTCTTTGGGCCTGCAGGAGGCGGAGCTGATGCGTCTGGCGAAGGCCCGGGAGCAGGAGCTCGGGTATAAGAAGGACATGGACCGACTGGAGGTGGAGAAACAGGAGAAACTGGCTCAGATCGAGAGTAACAAGTTCAGCCAGCTGGTGCAGAGCCTGGGAGCCGACACGCTCAAGGAGATGGCCCGGGCCGGCCCAGAGCTGCAGGTACGATGTTCTACAACACAAGAACCTCAGGGAACAAACGCTTAGATTCAGTCAGTTTCATCGGCAGTGTGGTTTAAACAACGAGGCAAACATAAGCTTCAGCCTCTTAGCTTTCAAATGAGGCACGTGACAAAAAGGCAACAATAACATTATAAAAAGCGACAGAATACATGACTAAAGAGACACTAAAAAGCAATGAAAAAACCTGACATAAAAGTTTAGATCAGTTTGTAGTTCTTAGCTTTCAAATGGGGCTCGGTCAAGGTTAACAAAATGTGCCATTTATTGAACGATAAGTCGAGATAGTGATGATCGTGACCCAGCATGATAACGGTCATTTAATTCTAACGAGCGCCGCCATCGGAAATCATTTCTATGGAACAGTCGGCTTTATCCATGTTTAACCTCTTAACCCCCACTTTAACCTCTTAACCCCCACATTTCTCCAGTTATTAACCCGGCATTACCCCAATCGAAAAGCTTCTGGGAAAAAACGTCAGAATAGCGACAAAAACGAGATGAAAAAGAGACAAAAATGTGTCCAAAAAAAGGTGACAGCAAGTACAAAAACACCACAAAAAATGCAACAAAAACATGACAAAGTGAACAACGGCAACACTGCATAGAAACAGAAGGAAAAATCTTAGATGAGCTTTTGTCTAACCCCCGGCTCACATTAAATCCGGTTAAGGTCCGGTACGGCGTCCGCGAACGTAGAAAGTCATTCAAACCAATGTTGCACACTCACACTGCTCCGCGAAGTCCGGGTCCGGCTACCGAGGCCGTCCGGGCGGCTACGGAAAGAATCCACAAGAAGTCTATTTTTGCCGGAGACCGGAGCCCCAACGGATCAAGCTGACAGAAAAACACGAGCCAAACAGGAAGTCAGGCCTCGTGAGAAAAGAAGATCCTGTGTATTTCAAAATAAAATCTGTCCGCTCATTACTTATTTGGTCTTGTTTACCGCCTGTACACGCGTGTAATGTCGGAAATGTAAATATTTCTCCATTACCAGTGACACAGGGGCACTAGTGTGTTTAAAGCATCCACTTCACTGGGGAGAGTCGTTGTACTGGCAAATACGGCTTTTGTTTACAAAAACTACATGTATATGGGGCTATTTATCACGTGAACTCAAACCAAGAGCGAAACTCACGTGCACTTCTGTTCTCGCGAGGGCCGTTTCTGTGCCTGGCGCAGCATCTGCCGCCGGAGCTGGCGGAGCCACAGTGTCAGCCGGACTCACTGTGAGCGGTAGTTTGGGGCAAACCCGGACCGTAGTTAATGTGAGCCGGGGATTAGCTTTCAAATGAGGTGTTACACTGGCCTGTAGGCTGTAAGCCGCTTTTCGATTTGGGTAAAGCCGAACTGGAGAAACTGTGGGGGTTAATTAACGTTAAACTGCGGACAGGAAGTGGTCTTGACCCTCCCCTGGCCGACAGGAAGTGGTCTTGACCCTCCCTGGCCGACAGGAAGTGGTCTTGACCCTCCCCTGGCCGACAGGAAGTGGTCTTGACCCTCCCCTGGCCGACAGGAAGTGGTCTTGACCCCCCACTGGCCGACAGGAAGTGGTCTTGACCCCCACTGGCCGACAGGAATGGTCTGACCCCACTGGCCGACAGGATGTCTGGTGTTTCAGGACTAACGTGACTCTAACCGTGTGCTGCAGGTGAAGCTGCTGCAGGCTCTGGGGCTGAAGTCCACAATCATCACCGACGGCTCGTCCCCCATCAACCTGTTCACCACCGCTAACGGCCTGCTGGGGGCGCTGCCGGGGGTGCGCCAGGACCAGGAGTAACCGGGCTGAGGGCGGGGCCAGAGGAACTGCCTACTCCAGATAAACCGGCCCGAGGAGAAGCTTTTCAACCACAGAAAAAGATTTTTAAAATGATGTTAAAGCATGAGGAGCCACAAGGGGCAGCAAAGGATGAACGTGTCTTATAATTAGTCTCCAGTTATTCGTATTTCAATGTTTCCGTGAATATAAAGAGTTATTAAGTGATTTTGTTTAATAAAAACATAATGAGCTGTGGATGTGAGTCACTGAGGTGAACCAAGTGCCTTCTTCTGAATCTGAAGTTTAAACGAGCAGTGTTTCTGTGGCGTAGAAGTTCCTTTCTCCCCTTTGTTACTCTGCTGCTTCTTTCCCTCCTGCTTCTGCGCTTCCTCGTGTCGTGAGGCCGAAGTGCTGAACCCAAATGGAGTTTGTACGGTTTACATTTGTTTGCACTTTACAAAGAGAAGTCTGTCTTTTCCCCGAAAGCCTTAAATAAAATGAATCACAACTGCAGCTTCTGTCTCTGACTTTTTCCTGATGCTTTTAGTCCAGGCTTTTCAGTGGGACGTTCTGACTCACTTTATTGGGGGTTTAACTTCGGGCAAGTACTTTTTTTAATATTTATATGTATTGTCTTTTTATCCGCTGTTTGCTACTGAAGGACAACTGAATTTCCCCTTGCTGGGATTAATAAAGTATCTCTCTCTCTTGCTACCATTTGTGTCCAGCAGAGGGCGCCCTCTAAGCATTTTCCATCTGTATATTTAAGTACATCCTCGACTCTTCTGTGTGAGGAGAGAAAGTCTGGCGTGTCCAGGCGGAGATGGTTTGGAGGAGATCTTACAATCATTACGTTTTAGGAACATTTGTAATTCTGTGCTTCATGTTTCTTCTCCCACAAACAAAGCTTTAGGATGGCACAACTCTGTGACCCTCATCAAACTCAAATTTATAAAAAAAAAAAAAAAATGTAAATCATTTGATTGTTATATTGGTCAGATCTGAGGTCACCCTGCTCGTTATGAAGCTCCTAAACGGGTCAAAATGATCTACGTCTGTGCTGTTTGTACTGGTTCGGTTTTATTATTATTATTATTTTTAAACTTTAGAGAAGGGATAGGCAACGTCAGGCCCCGGGGCCAAAACCGGCCCTCCATCAAACTCTGGCCCTTGAGATGATTTGGAGGAATGTTCTGACACCTGTTAAAGGGCTCTAGAAACGTGAAAAATACTGTCAATTCCTTCAATGCCTCAGCAGAGCCTAAAAGACTAATCATCTCAAGGAAAACATGATTTAAAACTGCTTGGATTAAAAGATTAAATGTAAAGTTTGAGTAGATTTGGCCTTAGAGCAGATAAAACCTATTCTTGCCAATGGAACAAGTAAAAGTTTTTTCTTAATTCAGATTATTTTGTCTAATTTCAAGTAAACAATACATATATTTTGCAGTAAAAGTGAATTTGAGTTTGTTCCATTGGCATTAGCGTTTTTATCTGATCTTAGATTAGTTCAAACCGACTCAAATTTAACATAAAAAACCTTTATTCAAGTGATTTAAAGTCATTTCTAGTTGAAGATGGACATGTTTGCAGTGTATACGATGAACACTGTACAAAGTGACGCTTTACTTCAGCTCTCCACTGGCCTCCCCTGAGCAAACTGGCCTCCCCTGCTTCAGAGCCTGGAGGCGCGTGCACGTGTCAGGAGTGCACGGCAACACACACTGCATGCAAAAAAGAATAATCAATATCTTAAAAACGAAAACGGCACAAACTACATTTTTTACAGCACAAACGATTGACATATTTTAATATAAATGTACATGTGATGAGGGGCCGGCTTCACACAGCTTTGGAGAGTCGAGTATCCCGTCTCCGTGGGGGGGAGGAGAGGGACGGGAGAGGGCTGGGATTACAGAGCCAGTGTTGGGCAAGTTACTTTAAAACTGGCCCGACTTCAGCTTCAAGGAAAAGTGTTGAGACCTTTTTATTTTGTGTCTTTTTCATCAGGTTTTTGTTCTGATATTTTTACTGTTTTTATTTTCTCTCCTCCAGTAACTTGTATCTCACTTGCCTTTTCCTCTGACGGTGGCCCAGAGTGTAAAGCACAGTATCTTATCTTATACCTTGGGCAAGACACTTCACTCACAGGTATGAATGTGAGTGGTTGGTAGTGGTCGGAGAGGCCAATGGCGCAGTTTGGCAGCCTGCCCCATGGCTACAATAGTCGTCTGTAGCAGAAAGGGAAAGATTTTGTCAAGAGAATTAGCATCATATAGTTTTTATTTTTATTTAATAATCCTATTATCATTGTACCAAACTATGTTTTCCACCAACCGCTCACTGCACCACATTCATACACAGGCGAGGTGGGTGAAGTGCCTTGCCCAAGGACACAGTCATGCACTAATGGAAGCATGGATTGGAACTGGCAACCTTTCTGTAATAAAGTAACCGGCTTTACCATCTGGGCTGGAGTCACTGGCCGGTGCTTTTTTGCTGCGACAAACTGAGCTCAAGTGAAAAAGATTGTGATTAAAAACAAACAAAAATCAGTGAAATAGAAAAGCGGATCAAAAACCAGCTCATTACAGCACATAGTGGCTGAATTTATTACATTGTGAACGATTTTCATCTTGTCAGACCAATAATGTAAGAATGATCACATTATCGGCCGGTAAATCGTTATTACGTCATCGGCTTATTACATTTTGAAACTGTTTGAAAGTAACTTTGAAATTCTGCTCAGTTTCACCTTTTTTAATCTGAGGTCATTCCAAGTGTCCCCGGGGGCCCGTCCCCTGGTTGGGAAACACTGGTTTAAAGCTCCTGGAAGTGTTAAAAGTGTTTCCCACACGGACAAAGCTCAGACCGGCTCCTCTGGATTTAAACCAACTGTGACCCTGAAGTTCACACGTTTTATTCCTTTCTTTCACTTTGTATTTCGTTCGTAGGCGTCGACAAAGATATCTGCCCATTTTAGTCTCATGAAATACTTCAAAATGAGTTTAGCCTCATTTAAGTCAGAACATTTTACTGATGGACTAAAATGTTCTCCCTGAGTCTATGGGACCTTTATAACGAAAGTTTAATTAACTTGTTCAGGCCCGATGTCTCTGATCAGGGACTGACTCCAGTTCCATTCACTTTCATTTAGGAAAATTATATCTCGACCAGTATAGACATGTGGCACAGATTTTTAAACAGGCCTTTCTCCCCAAACATCTAATCCAGTGATGGAACACCATCACTTAAATCAAAGCATTCATTAAGGACAGAATAATACAACAAATATGCAAATCGAGCATTAAAATGAAGCATTTCTTATCCATATTACATTCTTTGTGGTCCAATCATAGGCTGACTGGACTTTTTTGTTCAAAATAATCAAGTAAAATATAATTCAACAAACACTCTTTTGGGAAATCTGGCTCATTATCAATTTTCACTGTAAGAAATGACCTAAAATTACTCCACAAATGAGAAAATCTCCTTGCGAACAAACTTTTAGGCAATTCCAGTTCTGTTCCCTTTTTCCTTTAATACTATTCTCTTGAAAATGAGCCATTTCCAAAAGAAATCCATTAATATTTGTGCTGTGGATGTTAGCCACATGTTAGCCACATGTTAGCCACATTAGCATTTAGGTTGAAAATGTCCACAGGGCCGTTGATTTCACAGTGGACAGAGGTACATCTGAGTAGAGGTCCATTGTCTCTGTCCAACAATATGCCATAGTCCATATTAACAGTGAATGAAGGCGTTAAGGGCTCTTTTCTGAATAAACAAGGCGGCCATTTTGCTATGGAGAATGGGTGTGCCTGACGCACCTTTGTGCACTTAAATATGGGGAAAATGACCCACTTCATTTTGCTTTGATTTAGTCCATTTGTGGGAGGTTTGTTGTTACTGTTGCACTTTGTTTGACACGTGTGAGAATATTTTGCTGAGAGGTTTGTGCACAATGCTAATAACATATAGCACCAAAACATTGAAACGTTTACAAATCCCACATACTTGGATCTAGACTTCTGACATTGTGCACACGTTCTGAGCATCAGTGAGGTTACAACTGTACTCAGTTTGAAATGTGTGCTATGAAGTATATGTTCAGGAAAGACATTTCAGTTTATGTGTAATTTTCGATATATAAAAAAGCTATATTTGTATTCATTTTAGAACTGCAGAACCTTTTTATGTTTTTGTCACAATTTCCTTCTAAATTTACATAGAAGCTATTCTTTGTTCTGATTCCAATGACGGTTCACATCAGACATTTGGACCAAGTATGTTTTAATAGTAATTTGAATAAGAAGAGGTTACTGTTTAATGTAGCCAGGCGAGAGTACAGCAGGTTAAAGGAGCCTCGGCACTGACTCGAGGCCGATGACTTTTCCTCAATCAAAGCTCTGTGTTTTATCAAAGAGTATCTGACCTGCAGCAGCAGGAGGAGTGTGGCCTGATCTGCTCTCTCTCTATTGTCTGCTGTGGCCCCTCCCTCCCGGACAGCCCTGCATTATGACACTGGCTCCATCCCTCTCCCACTCACTCTCTCGCCCCCCCCCCCACCCCCCACCCGCACCCCCTCTGCTGCAGCCGCTTTCAGTAAAACACACCTTTCTACACAAAATGGGTGGGCGCTCACTCCTTTAGAGCAGAACACTGCTCAAATAAATAAATAAATAAAATCAATCAATAAATAAAATGCTTCTGCTTTTACATTCCTCTGCTCTAGGGCTCTCTCTCTTTCTCCCTCCCTCTCTCTTTCTTCTCCTTTCTTCTACTCTCCCCCGTCTCTCTCTCTCTTCTTTTCTCTCTCTCTCTTTCCTCTCTCTCTCTCTCTCTTTCCTCTCTCTCCCTCTCTCTCTCTCTCTCTTCCTCTCTCTCCCTCTCTCTCTCTCTCTCTTTCCTCTCTCTCCCTCTCTTTCCTCTCCTCTCCTCTCTCCCTCTCCTCCCTCTCTCTTTCCTCTCCTCTCTCTCTCTCTTTCCTCTCTCTCTCCTCTCTCTCCCTCCCCCTCTCTCCCTCTCTCTCTCTCTCTCCTCCCTCTCTATCCCCCCTCTCCTCTCTCCCTCTCTCTCTTTCCTCTCTCTCCCTCTCCTCCCTCTCTCTCCCTCCCCCCTCTCTCTCTCTCTCTCCCTCTCTCTCCCTCCCCCCTCTCTCTCTCCTCCCTCTCGCTCTCCTCTCTCCCTCCCCCTCTCTCTCTCCCCCCTCTCTCTCTCTCTTCCTCTCCCTCTCTCTCTCTCTCCCCCTCTCTCTCTCCCCCTCTCTCTCTCTCTCCTCTCCTCTCTCCCTCTCTCTCTCCTCCCTCTCTCTCCTCCTCTCTCCTCTCTTCCTCTCTCCCTCTCTCTCTCCCTCCTCCCTCTCTCTCTCTCTCCTCTCTCCCTCTCTCTCTCTCCTCCCTCTCTCTCCCTCCCCCCTCTCTCTCTCTCCCTCTCTCTCCCTCTCTCTCTCTCCTCCCTCTCTCCCTCCCCCCTCTCTCTCTTGAGTGTTTTGAATAATTTATCATCATGTAAAATTGAAAAGGCCGAGCGGCGAAGGAGGAGGAGGCGGAGTCTCCCGGAGGAAGCAGAGGACAAAGTGAACGAGAGGAAAGGACGTTCGTGATGGAGCTGCAGAACGGTCCCTTAGCGACGGTTGCCCTGGCGACCAACTCTTAACTCTCCCTGGAAACGAGATGAAGAAAGTATCTTTAAAGAAATGACAACAGTTATAGTTTTGTAAAGGAACACGTTGTTTGTTGGCGAGTGGCCGGTGGTGCAGTCGGCAGAGCGGGTCGTCTCAGGATCAGAAGGTCACACTGTCGCTGTGTCCTTGGGCAAGACACTTCACCCTCCTTTCCTCCAGTGTTGGTGTATGAATGAGAATGTGACTGGTTCCTGTAAAGCGCTTTGGGCCTGAGGCAGGTAGAAAAGTGCTACATACAAGAAGTTTAGAACATTTTTACCATTTGTTTACTAAAGTCTGAGCTTTAATTTATTTTCTAAATAATCTGCAGCGATCTGGACTTGGAAGTAGGAGTGTGACAATATATCGATTTTCCGATATATCGCGATATTTTGCGGGACGATACCGATATTTCTTATTCGATATCGATACTTTTGATGACGTCATGCATATTAATGAGCGACGTCATGCATACTAATGAGGCAGCAGTGCTCCACTGTTTTCACAGTCAATAGAGGCCAACATGGATCAAGAATTCAGTCAGACCAGCAGGGGGCAGCACTACAGTTTTAAACACTTGGACCAAACACTGTCACACAAATAAATGACTTTTAATGATAGTTTTTATAATTATAAAGAAGATTAATTTGGGGTTGATTTATTCCTTTTTAAACAGGACTGTGGTTTCTTGTTTATTTAAATGTAAATGAAGTCAGTGACAGATCTATGACCCATTTTCAGTGAGTAAGTCAGGGATCATTTATAAAAGTGGTACAAAGCACATGAAAAGAAATGTAAATGATGAATAATATGTAGTATGTTCAAATAAAGGTTAAACGTGGCATGTTTTTTTTTTTTTTAAATCGTGATGTAGGTTATTTTCTGCAATATATCGATTATCGCAGTATCGGCGTATCGTGAGATAATCGTTATCGTGAGCCATGTATTGCGTATCGTATCGAATCGTGAGGCACCCAGAGGTTCCCAGCCCTACTTGGAAGTGCAAAAGAAAAGTCCGATCAGGACAGAAGCGTTTGTGAGCTGCATGTTCAGCCTCAGATGGATCTAAATGGACGAGGTCACACAGGGTTTGGTTTCTGGTGGTTTATTGGTCAGTGAGCGCCCGGAGAGTCCGAGGCCAATGCAGCATCACCACAGTCACATGCAGCGCTCTGTTCTGCAGCATAAAGTCATGAAGTCATGCTGGATACATAACAAGCCGGATACAAAAGTACAAAACCAACTGAAGGAGGCGCCGTCTCCGAAGGCAAACCGTACAAAAACTCACAGCGATCCGACCCTCGCGTCAAACTAAAGTCACAGGAGCCGCTCTGATCGATTCTGAGAAGATTCACGTCCACGTTATTCTCCAACAACAGAGCAGCAGATCAACACAAACTGTTCACTCTGTGATACAGGCTCCACATTTCACATACATGTGTTTCAGAAAAGCTTTATGTTCAGTCTGGATCCATTGGTCCATTACAAGAGCTTTATCTCTGTTTCTAACATGGCCACTGTTTGATCACAGGACAAAAAAACAACAGCTTTTTCAGATACTTCTGAGGTCATGACTGGGTATCGAAAGCAGGTTCTGAAAACATATCTCTGATGTTTTGATGCCTGTTGGGAAAATATTAAGAATAAAAAATGGGGGGAAAGTCATTTATTTGAGCTGAAACAACCAAGTCACTTCCTTTAACACTGTCCCTGGACCAACAGCGTCAAACATCTCTTAAGATGCGTTCAGACCAAATGTGCGTCCACGCCCCGTCCGCCTCCAGTTGGACGCCAAACATGGCCGCTTCACACTCGCGAGAAACGCCTGTTTGCTGAAGCGTGAAGGTTTGCGAATGTAGTGGGGTGGTTTCCTTTTCCTCTACAGTTCCTGAAGTGCTCCCACTGGCTCCGCCCTTTAGCCCGCCCCCTAGTTAGTAGGGTTATTTAAGACACCTTTTGCCAATATGGTGTCCTCTTTTGCTGCCACTACCTGGGTACCTGCTGTATGTCTCCACTCCTGGCGTTGAGGTATCAAAGTCCTTTAGTTTCTTTAGCTTCTTACTCTTATGTTAAACTAAAGCAATTTCTTCTTGGCGCTGGCTCTAGCTCACAATAACGTTCTGTCTGCTACATGGGTCGAGTGGTGGCTGTGGTTTCCCAATGATCAGGTATTAAAACGCCCCTGTTTCACCTTAGTTCCTTTATGTTAAAGTGAACTTACATGGGTTCTGGTTTATCCTCAGGGTCCTGTGAACCGTTAAGGGTGGTAAGTTAGGGCGCCATGAACATAACTTTTGTCTACGGTGAGCCTTAACAACTAATCTCTTTTCCAGGCTAACCTGCTGCTGTTTTGTTTGTTTGTTTTTACATTTGTCTCTTCTGATATAGTTTATCGTGCCTTTTCCTTTGGAGTTTGTTTTGGTTACAGCTCAGTTATTTTCAGTTCTTTGGTTACTTTTGTTATAGGTTGTTTTTGACTTGTTCTCAGTTTCTTTTCAAATATGTGTAACCGGGTTTTGTGTTTGGTTAGCCACTGGGTTCGCTTTTAATAGTTTTAAACTATAGGAATCTTCAAATTTTAGATTATTTTGAATAAAAAATGAACTTCTAATTAAACGTGTTAAAAACTCTTGTAGATTAATAAATTCCTATTTTTCTTCATTTAGAGTCCTGCTCTAATTTTTTTACATTACAGCCAATTCTGAAGATCCTATTCCGAATGATTTTATAATAAACTGCTTCAAATTGGAAGTCAACGTCTCTGTCCGTTTTTTCAGAAACTTACCTTGTGTCCCTACCTGGTAATTTGCCTCTCGGTATACTACACAAGCATCATACAAGCTCACTATTTGAGCCCAGTCCCTGATTGGTTAACAAGGCGTAAATGAACGCACGTGTAGATTGTGATTACTTGAGTGCATGAAGCAGTGGGCGGGGCATCCCTGCTCTGTACCGCGCTGTTCTCCCTGGCTTTGACGCGCGTTTATCCTCATCCGCTCGCATTTGCTACGCTTCATACGCGCGGACGGCTTTGCTTACATTTTGAAGCGCGTCTACATAGGGTTAACGTGGAAGTTGGTGGTGTGTCAGCGTTTGGTCTGTACGCACCTTTACGATATCATATTTTTTCAGAACCTGCTTTTAATATTTTTATTTCCGATTCCAGATTGCTATTGTTTAATGTTACCCAGCCCTAGTTATAGATCAGTGTTTCCGAACCAGGGGTACGGACACCCTATGGGGTACGTGAGCACTTAGCAGGGGTACTTGGAATGAATTCAGGTCTAAAAAGAAGACAGTATTTTGATATGTGTATGTATATAATGTGTGTGTGCATATATATATATATATATATATATATATGACTACTTAAACAATAAGTAAATCAATAGAATGGTAATGTAAGCAATCATAATAAAATAAGAGAAAATTACAAAACTAAGTAAATACACTCAGAAATCACAAACTTTTCCTATTGTATTTTGAAATTGGGGTAGGCACTTATAAGCCCTCTTGCTTCTGCCTACTCTTTTTGAGTTATTTTTATTTTTTCTTTATTTTTTGTGATGATGTAAATATTGTAAATAATAACGCACTGTAAATAATAGCTCAAATAAATAAAGAAAACTTCTTTTTCATGATTTGCTGTAGAAGGTTTGACTTTCATAATATCTTGGCTTAATTTTTTTTGGATACAATACAACCTTCGAGTTAAGGGGAGAAAAAATGAAGGACGTGAGACTAAAAAGGTTTGGAATCACTGCTGTAGATGAAAAATAAATTAATTTAGGAAAAGGGATCGTTCAGGTTTTGGTTTCGAAGTATCGTTAAAGCGGTTCCCAGTGTTAGAGGACTGGGTTTTTACCTTTTCAAACAAACCTGTAGATCATAAAGCCTTTTCTGACGGAGCGTGTCATCACAAAGGAAGATCTTATTGCCTGATCTGCTCCATTAAAATACAAAACATGTAAATAACATCCAGAGGCAAAAATAAAAACGTAATTATGACATATTTACTTTCATTTTCCATGTTTAGTTAATACCTTTTTGGGGGATTTATTTTTTAAATGAAACAAAAGCAACATCTCAGAGGAGCAAACTCGTTTTTAAACATTGCCTCATTACAATCATGAAACAGAGCGGATCAAGCCAAACGTAGAGAAAACTTTTAAATCAGTCAGAGAAGTTCTGCTCGATAAATCACTAAATGTTACCGAACAGGCAAAAAACAAAAATCCTGAAAACACAGAACCTGCTGCCGCTTCGTTGTAACATTCTCATCTGTGTAACGTGAACCTTCCAGGCCTCTGTAGAAAAGAGCAGCGTGACGATGTGTTCACAGACGCTCCGTGAAAAGCCCCTTCCACACAGGACCAAACACGCTGTACTAGCCAGGGGAAGAAGCGTGTTCACTTTATTTAGTGGGGTCACATTTTCTGCTTTTTAATGCAATTTCTAATGTCCAAATACTATGTTTTAATGAAAAAACATCAGCGCATGTGTCATTTCATCAAACAGAAGAAAGAGAATTGGACAAAACGGGAAACTTTCTAGCAAACAAATGTGGCCAATTTCATCCAAAACTGCAGCCGAATATGTTTTAGACCATACGTGTAAGTGGTGACGTCACAGCTCTACTTCCGGGTCCGCAGATGTGCGAGAAACTACAAAAAACTCTTTAATGCCACAATCAATATTTCTGAAACTCAACAGAGGGTTACTGAACATACTTATTTATCAGGCCCATTAGCCAAACATGCTGAACCTACTGCTATAAAAGTAATATTTACCAAATCGTACTTCCGGGTTAGCGAAGAAAAATGCTAACGGCGCAGCAGTTCCGCTAAACCCGGAAGTAGCGACTTTAGTAAATATTACTTTTATAGCAGTAGGTGCGGCATCTTTGGCTAATGAGTCTGAGAAATAAGTAGCTTCAGTAACTCTCTGTTGAGTTTCAGAAATATTGATGGTTGTTTTAAAGAGTTTTTAATGTTTTTTTTCTCACATATTTGCCGGTCTGCCAGGACCCGGAAGCGGAAGTCGTGATGTCACACTTCAAAACGTATTGAGTTCTGGAATGTGATGTCATATCGCTAAGCATTATGGGATTAGCAGCAATTGTAAACTAATGGAGATTTTAACAGTTAAAACACTGGAGTTATTGTTCACATTACAACACTTGGACACCACAGTGTGTTAGATGTTTTTACCAGCAGTAACTCAGCAGCTAACGGAGTCGTTCGTCTTTTTTCTCCACTTTTTATACTGTTTTTAGCTAATGTTAGTCAATGGAAATGTATGCTAACAGCTGCAAAGATGGCGCATCTCCATGGTAACTGTGGAATTTCCCAAACTCTATAGACCCTTTAACTGCTCACATCATCAGTGACATCAGTTGGAGGCAGGAAGTGATCAAGAGAAATCAGATTAAACTAAAACTAGCGATTTTAAGTGTAAAACTACAACTAAAACATGTGGTCCTGTTGTGGAGGAATGACATTTGAGACGATAAAATAAGGTTTATCTGATATTTCCAACAACAGTTAGACATTTGTTTATCGTTACTATGACAACAGCTACAATGGAAATAGATAGGAATCTAGCGTCCCGCCTCCAGCTAAGCCCGGAGTGTTTACAAACAGTTGAAGGGTCTTATTTTTGGCATTTTAGATTAACTTGTACAAATCACAAAGTCAATATTTTTGTGCTATGTCATAATTTTCCAATAAATTTAGATTTAATGCCAGTTTTAATCCAATGTGATGCGTTTCAATGACATTTAAGGCCTTGTTTTTCCGCAGCATATTTTCCAGCGGCTAGCTCGAAGCTAGCGTTAGCATGTCGCATTAAGCTAAGTCAACACTTTTTAATAATAACTATATTTTTAATGCAGATCTGCGCATGTTTTATTCCTTAAGATTCACAAATATTCCATCAAACAGAGGAATGAGGGGAAATTTTGATTGAATGACATTTAATTATTTTTTAATTTTGCGCTATTACGTTTTAACAAAATGCGTCATTCTTGTATTTTAGCGCTGTTTGTGAATGTATGAACAGCCCTTTACAGTTTTGGCTTCTGTTATTTCTATTCCAGGAACTTGCAGTGAGTGGCGCCACCTTGTGTTCATGGCCCAAACTGCAGGTCTAGTTTAAGCTAACATTGGCTTTGATTTAAGTTAATGATGTATGTGACATTTCTGACAAAGCGTGAATCGGCTTCTGTTCTTTATAGTTTCTTAGCCGAACCTTCAATGGCGAGCGACAACAGGAAAAAGAAAATAGCTCAAAATAATCTGCGGTCACTTTTTCATGCCGTCTTCCCACGGAAACATATTTGTTATTTAGCTTTTTCTCTTTGTTCCCATTTTATTACCGTCACTCTGACAGCTTTGGAAACAGGAGCTGGCGTCCTGTGTGGGAGGGGCTTAGTCACGGCGGTGAAACCCGGGCGCGTAACAGTCAGATCCGTGCGGTGAAAACAGAAGAGGTAGCACAAGCAACATCCGTCCGACTGAAGCATTCGTATTTTTGCATAATGTGATTAGTAGAGACGCATGCTACATACAGTACAAGCCATGAAGATGAGCAGCGCCCCCTGTCTGCAGGTCAGGTCATATAGAGGCGCGTTACTGCCCCCTGTCTGCAGGTCAGGTCATATAGAGGCGCGTTACTGCCCCCTGTCTGCCGGTCAGGTCATATAGAGGCGCGTTACTGCCCCCTGTAGGGTGGATAGTGATAGTGCGCCCTCTGCTGGTATGAGTGGATCCACAACAGTATTATTTGTTAAGATATTTATGTTTTACATTTAATTTATATTGTTAGGGTTAGTTTAGGATTATGTTAGGGTTTTTTGGATTAGGGTCGTTAGGATTAAGGTTAGGTTGGTGGTGGTCCAGTCTACCCCAGGGCAGATGTGGCTTTAACAGCAGCTTACCACCACTAAGTATGAAGTGAATGAATAATGCATGAAATTGTAAAGTGACTTTGAGCATCTGGAAAGCGCTATATAAGACTAATGCAATATTATTATTAATATTATAAGTAGATCAACATCAACCTTCCTCTAATCTGATCGGTCTAGATCCGATTTATCCAGCAGAGGGCGCACTATCAAGGTGGATCTGCAGCTTTCCCCTACTCTGTCACACAGGTGCAGAGGCGCATTACTGCCCCCTGTCTGCAGGTCACATAGAGGCGCATTACTGCCCCCTGTCTGCAGGTCACATAGAGCGTGTTACTGCCCCCTGTCTGCAGGTCATATAGAGGCGCAATACTGCCCCCTGTCTGCAGGTCACATAGAGGCACGTTACTGCCCCCTGTCTGCAGGTCACATAGAGGCGTGTTACTGCCCCCTGTCTGCAGGTCACATAGAGGCGCGTTACTGCCCCCTGTCTGCAGGTCACATAGAGGCCGTACTGTTCAGGCAATAGAGGCGTTACTGCCCCCTGTCTGCAGGTCACATAGAGGCACGTTACTGCCCCCTGTCTGCAGGTCACATAGAGGCGCGTTACTGCCCCCTGTCTGCAGGTCACATAGAGCGCGTACTGCCCCCTGTCTGCAGGTCACATAGAGACGCGTTACTGCCCCCTGTCTGCAGGTCACATAGAGGCGCGTTACTGCCCCCTGTCTGCAGGTCAGGCCGGTGCAGAGGCAGTTTCATCGTCAGTTTCCCCTTTCACATCGACCGAGCTTCTTTAATCAAACGCCACAGTCAGTGAAGGTTGGTTTGTGCAGGCCCTCAATCATCCAGGGATTTTCTTTACTACGTTATTGCTGTCCCTAAGTTGTGCACGTAAAGCTCCAGTCAAGCGACAAACTTCCAAGACCCGGTCGCTGTGAAAAGGGTAAAACAATGACAAATTTAACATGTGCAGTTTGTGGCGCTGAGTTCAGTTTCTTCATCAAAAGTTTGTGATAAATCTCCAGGCAAAAGTCGTTACAGTTTATGTACAAGGTGCTTGGGCCGTTAGCATCCGTTTGCGCTGGTTAGCGTCCGCGGCTTACGGACTCATTCGTTCGTTGTAAATACTGTAAACATGCACAGGATCCGAAAGGTCAAAAAGTCTCATTCAAAAACAGGCAATGACCGGGAAGAGTTCGTCCCCGAAATGTCTGTGAGCTGAAGTCCGAAGCGTCGAAGAGATGAAGGAAGCGGGAGGCGAGGAGCAGCTAAAAACATCCGTCGGAACGTGAGCTTTCCACACGTTCTTCAGTCCGAGCAGGGGGTCAAAGCGTTACAGGTTAAATATTAGCGTTGTGACAAGCACAAGATCTGAAGACGAAAAACCAGCGTCCAACCATTTTAGAACTTATTTAGCTTTAGAGTATTTGCTTAGAATCAGATGTTTAAAGTTTTCTTTTCTTAATCGAGCCGACCCCGGATAAAGCAGAGAAAGATGGATGGATTTAATTTGTTAAAGTGGACATATCCTGCAAAATCGACTGTCTTGAGGTTTAAACCATGTTTTAACGTCGTTCCCTCGTCAAACACAGACCTGGAGCAGTTTTTCACAACATTCACACAGATCCTCGGACAAAGCTGTTAACCCCATTTGAACCAAACACATTTTCTTCAGTTCAGTTTTACCTAAATCTAAACGCTTACAGCCTTTTGCTGGGTTTCAGGTTCTAGAATGTGATGATGTCACAGGACCCAGTGGGGCGGAGCCAGTTTTTTCGATTAACTGCATTACACTTTCACAAGCTAAAAATACATTTATAAATTACAAAAATGATCATTAATATCAGTCACTGGGTCCATGATCTCTCTGTACAAGACCAAACTTTACTCAAAAACAAAATAATGTTACCTCTATATAATATTATAGGCCTTTAGAACGCTGTGATGTCACCTGCAACCCAGCAATAGGCCAGAGCAATGCCTCATTTGAACGCTACTTTATTTGTTCCATTTTTGATGCTTTTTGTGTGTCTTTTTCATCCTCGCTTTCGTCGCTATTTTGACACTTTTTTTGTCTAAGCTTTTAGATTTGGTTAAAGTGGAACTGGAGAAAATGCGCTCGGTTAAGGAGGGGGTTAAGAGGTTAATCCTCGGGCAAAGTTGTTAAATTTATCTGTTTCTTCTTCTACGGTGTCAGCGCCTCGACTCAGAGCCGTTCTGCGCTCGAAGTGTTTATCACGCCATATCCAACCTGTAAGTTACTTTTTTATGAAAACTATTCCTATAGCTGCCAGCAGGAGGAGCCCAAGTCAAGATCTTCACCAGCGCTTTAGGCTCCATATGCAGGACATGTCCACTTTAAACTCCAGAAAAGTCCATTTAAAAATGTAGACTTAACCTAAAAACCTGAAAGACTGTTTTACTGATGATCTCGATTGTTGAAAAATTACATGTAAGAAAAATATGTGTATTTGTTTTTATAACATGTTGTAATTTTAAAATATGTACAAGAGAACTGTGGGTTTAGATATTAAAAAAATGTCCATATTTGTAGTGTTTTATAAATTCACAATCAAAATGTATTCAATCTGAATTGTTTAAAAAAGATAAAATCAAGAAAAAGACGCATTGAGTTGCCTTGTGTACGAAATGTGCGGTGTAAATAAAGTTGCCTTGCCTTGCCTAGTGTATTTTCTCCAGTTCGGCTTTACCCAAATCTTAAATCTTTGTAGCTGGAGCTCACAGTGTAACGTTTGAAAGCTAAGACCCACAAAACTGATCTAAACTGGCCTTTTCCCTTGTTGTTAGCGTGATGCCGTCACTTTATTCATTCTTTTTAATCTTTAATTGAGATTTTGTCACATTTTTGCTGCACATTAATCGTTTTCTTCACGTTTTTGTTGCTATTTTGATGCTTTTATTCAAGAAGATTTCAGATTTGGGTGAAGTGCTCGGTTCAGGTTTGGGTAAAGAGGTAAAAGATCTGGATGTTTTCAATTACAATGACAAAATATTAAGGAAATCGTGATTGTAAAAAGCGTTTCTGTTCATAATCGTTTGCCTATATCAGGCCTGTACAATAGATTTCCCTTAGACTGAGGATCGTGTTGTAAATATGGGCGGGTCCTCGGCGAGCGTTTGAAGATGTAACGTGAGAGCGCGGCTCGGGCCTAAATGAAAAGCCGTCTCTGCTGTTTCTGCTTCAGCGGTCAGTAATGTGATGAAGTCCTGAATCGAGTCGACGGAGGTTTGACCGATGCATTATTCACGTGGTAATTTCATTTTAGAAACGGGTCGTGTTCATTTTTAAAACATCACGCTCTCCGGTCTTTCTCAGGTTTCTGCCACTTTTAAGACGGGGCACAAAGACGAGGCGTTCGTTTAAGTTTAGGGTCAAATATGTGTTTTGTAATTGTGTTTTACTCACACAGATCTTACACGTATTATCAGAAACTACAAGGTCTTAGCTTTCAAATACGGCCTTGTTGGACTATAGGCTGTGAACAAGAGCACAACAGAAACGTGAAAAAGAGGAATGAAAGGGCGAGGAAAGAACGATAAGCGTATTAAAAGAGTGACGAAAGAACGAGGAAAGAGTATCGAAGAGCGACGAAAGAGTGACAAAAGAACTATAAGAGTATTCAAAGAGTATCGAAAGAGTGATGAAAGAATAAAAGAGCCATGAAAGAGCGACGAAAGAGCGACGAAAGAGCACGAAAGAGTATCGAAAAAGTGAAGAAAGAGCGACGAAAGAGAACGAAAAAGGACGAAAGAGCGACGAAAGAGCGACAAAGAGTATCGAAAAAGTGAAGAAAGAGTATGAAAAAGTGACAAAGAGCACAAAAAGCGACAAAGAGCAAAGAACAAAAGAGTATCGAAGAGGTAGAAAGAAAAAAGAGCAGAAAAATGACACAAAGCAACGAAAAGTAATGAAAGAGCGACGAAAGAACAACAAAGACACGAAAGAGTATCGAAAGAGTATCGAAAGAGTGACGAAAGAGTGACGAAAGAGTGACGAAAGAGCGACAAAAGAACGATGAAAGAATAAAAGAGCATGAAAGAATGACACAAGAGCGACGAAAGAGCGACGAAAGAGCATCGAAAGAGTATCAAAGAGTATCGAAGGAGCGTAGAAAGAATAAAAGAGCCATGAAAGAATGACACGAGCGACGAAAGAGCGACGAAAGAGTATCGAAAGAGTATCGAAAGAGCGTAGAAAGAATAAAAGAGCCATGAAAGAATGACACAAGAGCGACGAAAGAGCGACGAGAGTATCGAAAGAGTATCAAAAGAGTATCGAAGGAGCGTAGAAAGAATAAAAGAGCCATGAAAGAATGACACAAGAGCGACGAAAGAGCAACGAAAGAGTATCGAAAGAGTATCGAAAGAGCGTAGAAAGAATAAAAGAGCCATGAAAGAATGACACAAGAACGACGAAAGAGCGACAAAAGAACCACAAAACACACACAAAAACGCAACAACAACAACATAAACGTGACACAAACGATGTGACAAACACGTTTAGACCAGCTTTGGTCTTGGTTAGGTTAAAAGACTGTAGGTTATTAAACTCCAGGTTTTCCACATCATTGACTGTTCAGCAACTTTATTCCTGGAATTTAACGTGGCATCAGCTCAAGATTTTTTTGTGTGTGTTTGTGTTTTATTCCAGCGTCAGAATAAATTTGGTTCAGGGCAAGATAATGAGTTTGTCCAGCTTTAGCTTTGATCTCGTTTAGACGAAAGAAAAGATGCGTGTTGTTTTTAGACATTATAAACACTGAGCCATGGAAGCGTTTAAGATCTTTGCTTTCCTCTCCGGGAGAGACTGAAGGGTTAAAAATATCTGTAAAAGTTGTGTAACAAAAGCAAGGCAATACGTGATCTGATCTTTGTTTGGGCTCATTTTTGGAACTGAAAGTGTGGGATGTAAACGGACTGAGGCGCTATAGCAGCTTTAGCGTGTCCATGTTCTCTCGTAGCGCTTCACTTTCCTTCGTCTCTTTGTTCAAGCAGCATTTTTTTAGTTCGAGTTTTCTGTTCGTTTTGGCGTAGACGATCCGTGTCTTCCCCAGAGTCAGAGAGACGTCCACAGAGACGCGTGTGAATGGGACGGACAGTGGGCGGCGCTGTGGTGCCGTCGGTGCGCTGTGGTGTCGGAGGTAGAGTCGGGCAGAGGAAGACCATGCTTTGACGTGCAGCGGCGAAAAACAAAATGTAGGATTTGAGGAGAGAAGAGCAGACGGGCGGAACCGAGGAGCGAGCGGCGCTTCACGGAGAGAGAGCGGCATCAGGACTTTAGGATCACTGCAGAAAGAAAAAACATCAGGACTTTAGGATCACTGTGGAAAGAAAACAAACATCAGGACTTTAGACAGAAAGAAAAAAACATCAGGACTTTAGGATCACTGCAGAAAGAAAAACAACATCAGGACTTTAGGATCACTGCAGACAGAAAAATCAGACATCAGGACTTTAGGATCACTGCAGAAGAAAAAACAATCCATCAGGACTTTAGGATCACTGCGGAGTTTACAAATGACAGCTTCAATGGAGGAATTGTAAGATCCTTGTATATTGTATGTTTGTGCATTTAAAGTCACACTGCGTAAAGCCTCGGTCACAGCCGGTCACACGGGCTCCAGCGTGTCTTTCATATGAAACTTTTTTCGTATGACGCACTTGCAGACTTCGTATTAGGGTTGTGATGGACGAGCAACATCACGATGGAGAGCCACCATCGTGATGCCACGCCCCCTCCTGTCAGAAACACGCGCTGATCTTCTGTGGGCCTTGTAAACCTACAAACTTTGCAGGGATTGCACTGTAAATTAAATCTCGAATATAGCTAATATGCACGCTAGTGTAATTAGCCTACCAGAAGCCCGAAGACCTGATAATATAACCGTATAATAATAAACTCCGATTTACATTTGTATTAGTGTGATAAGAGTCTTGTTATTGAGGAGCAGATAATGCTCTGAATAAGTAGTTCCTCTCAGACTTTTACGCACGAGTTTTAACGCATTTTTGTTGCAAAATGTGTGTTCCATGACTCTGTTCAGATCATGTTTAGTGTAGATACATTTATCCTGCAATCTCACATTTTTCCAACATAAATAAAATGCAGCCTATATATAGGCTATGTAAATGTTTTAAAAATCCTTATAATGAGACGATGGTTCACTGTAAACATCGTCAGCTGCCATAAGGGGACATCGCCCAAGCCTACTTCGTATATGTGTCGAGCGCCACACGAGCACCATTAGTGCGGCCAACGCACCTTCAGATATCTCGTACGTCCTCCATACGTAAGTCGATCGTGAGTGGCTCGTTCGCCGAGAGAGCCTCAATTGCACGATAACTCCGATACATAAAGCTTCAGAGGTGCCTTTGGCCATTTGTACAAAGTTTATCCCGAGGGGAAGAGCGAAGGTGTCAGAGAGGGAGCAGAGAGAAAGGCTGAGGAAAGACAGAATGTACCTGAAGAGAATGAAGACCAGGACACCACCAGCAGACCAGGTGTGTGTCTGATTCTTTCAGCAGACGAGGAGATCGTGCGCTGATCTTGCAGCCTTCATACGAAGCCTGTCTGGAACCTTCATTAGGTTTACTGCAGGCTGCTCTTATAACTTCCGTGCGTTGGCTGTACGAATGAAGCGACAGCCGCACGTCCGAGCAGCCTCCGTGTGACGCACGTTTGAATTAAAGATTATATGTTGGGTGCGCAGGGATCTTACACCACAACTACGTTCTCCTCAACAAAAAATAAACGCAGGGAATTGGGAAACGCCAAAAAGTCGTACGTCCGGTTGTGACCGAGGCTCAACATATTGGATTCTCCTGTTGCCAAAACAAAACCTGCTCCACACAGAAAACAGAACGGCTCAGACACAGGTTTGTTAAGGAAGCCTATATACAGTAGGGATTGAGCGAACTGGTATCGGATATCGGAGGCGATACTGGAAAAATGCGATATCGGGTATCAGCTACAAATATCCAATACTGAACCATACCAGTTTCTCAACGCTTTTAAAAACACAACTTTCACTGACTAAACCTCAGTGAATGTGGACATGCTGTAGGTCATTTTGAAGCTCAGAACCTGCAGAATTCAATCGCTGAGTTATATTTTTAACCTCTGCAAAATGCCGCGGCTAGCAACTGTATCCTAATGCTAATGGCAGCAAAAAGCCTGGATCAGTGCTTTCGTTTTAGAGTTTCATTTGAAAGTGAATTCAGTCTGTGGGGATTTTGTAAAGGGATTTGAAAACAAAACGAAGACAAAAAGCTTGATATCTGTACTGTATAACCACAGTGCTGCTGCTTTTATGTAAGTCTGAGGAAGTGTCTGGGGAGAGGGACGCCTGGGAGGATGAACACATTCACACTCACCGCCCCAGTTGAGGACGATGGCCGCGGTGATGATGGCGATTCCTCCCACAATGGCCAGCACAGACAGGATCATGGCGTTTCGACCCAGACGCCTGGCCCCGTCCAGGTTCCCCTGCTGCAGGCTGTTCCGCGACTGGCCACAAGGGGGCGGAGAGAGGCGGGGTTTAGATCAGTGTGGGCGTGGTTACAGAGCAAAGTTTACAGCTGAGGCGCAAAGAGTTTGAGGTGAGACGCTGCAGGTGAACTGGGAAAACATCCTCCTCTCTTGAAACGGAAGCCTTTAGTTTGCAAAATGAGAGAGCAGAACAAGCTCCTCCCCCTCCTCCTGATTGGACCTGACAGGCTGGTTCACAGGAAAAGCTCGTCTCATTGGTCGACACAGGAGGATACTAGACTCTGATTAGTGGCTGAGATCCAGGAAGGAGGGACTTTACCAAAAAAAAAACTTATATATTATTACTTCCCATCAAAATGCAAGACTCTGAACATTAAAAAAGAAAGTAATACATTTGGACTTCCAGACTATCACTTTAAATGGTTTTATTTTGTGACATATTGATTACAAAGATTTTCTCTGAGGGATTTCAGTTCTTGTTTAGTTTTTAAATAAAATAAATTAAAAGGAAATCTCTCTCTCTCTACAATGATACCAGTAATGTATTGAGAAAAAGGTTTAGGTGCTTCTGGTATCGTTATTTATTGAAATGTATTTAACCAGGAAAGTCCCACTGAGATTAAGAATCTGTTTTTTCAGGAGAGTCCTGGCCCCAGAGGGGAACCCGTTGTACATGTTTTAGTGACTAAAAGTGAAGTGACTTTAGAGGCTATACATTTTGATGCTGTTGGTCCAGGAAGGGTAACACTTTATAATCACTACACCTTATTTAGCTTAATAAATGATTAGTTAACACTTATTTCATCATGAACAATTCATTAGTTAAGTGAGACTAACACTTCATAAATACTTAACCGCTACATTTAACTCATAATGAATAGTTATTCAGATACTTCACTTATTCATTGTTAAGTAGTTATAAAATGTTAGTCACTCTTAAAGGGATATTTCAGGATTTTTGACATTGGGCCTCATTTCCTAGTTATCCAGAGTGTTGTTGATGTCTGGAGATATTTTTTTCTTACATTCATGCAGTTCTTATATTTGAAGAGTCTAGTGGCGCTAGGCTAATGCTAGGCTAGTGCATTTCTATGGTATCAGTTAGCCTGCATTAAAAACAGTCTGACCCACTCCACAGTGCACCTGAGGCAAATCACTTATAACACCAGACTAACCATATAAATGTCTGTGTTAATAGAATATTGTTTGAAATATAACTGACCTTGTATCACATGAATTACCGCATTTTGAGGGACTATTTTCCCACAGATCACTCCGCCGCTGCATTAGCTTACAGCCACGAAGCTGATGCTGCTCAAATATAAGTTATTTCAAAAATGATTCTATTAACACAGACATTTATATGGTTAGTCTGGTGTTATAAGTGATTTACCTCAGGTGCACTGTGGAGTGGGTCAGACTGTTTTTAATGCAGGCTAACTGATACCATAGAAATGCTTTAGCCTTGCCCTAGCCTAGCGCCACTAGACTCTTCAATATAAGAACTGCATGAATTTAAGAAAAAAATATCTCCAGACATCAACAACACTCTGGATAACTAGGAAATGAGGCCCAATGTCAAAAATCCTGTAATATCCCTTTAACTAATGAATTGCTCATGATGAATTAAGTGTTAACTCATCATTTATTGAGGCTAAATTGAGGCTTAAAGGAGTAGTGATTCAAAAGTGTTGCCATTACGGTTCTGTTTTCTGGTTCTAGATGAGAATTTTTTTAGTAAATCAATCAATGGTTTTGTATTGCCCAATATCACAACAGGAGTTGCCTCATAGGGCAGTTATTGAAATAGTAAAGGTATTGAAAAAGTATCATTGAAGTGTCAGTATTTAAAAAAATGTAATGGTACCAAACCCTATTCACAGCTTCATAAATCAGGCAGGAATTATATATTGAAAAATCCATGTGTAGAAATAATCTTCCAAATGTAGATGAGTGGAGTCTTAAGGAGCGCCGCTGCTGTCTCCCACAAAGGAAATGACCATATTTGGATTACAGCGTCCTCTCATATCATTTCCTGCTACACGTGGATACCAAACATGTGAGTATGTGTGAATGAATAAGCGTGAGAACACCTGTTGGACAAAACGCCATAAATAAACATGGTAAAGAGAGAGTTTGGGCTCCCTGTTTTCACCCGCAGCGTCTCTCCTTAAAGGGAAGGGGGCGCCGTTACCATGACGGAGAAGGTGAGCGCGACGATGTTGATGGGCCACATGGGGCAGAAGCAGGACACGATGGCGAGCAGCAGGTAGTCGCGGGGCTTGGATCCGTCCTGGGGGCCTTCGGGGACGGTGCTGGGCCGGCGGCTCAGCGAGGGTCTGGGGGAGCCTCCGGCCAGCGAGCCGGACCTGCTGCCGGGCCGGCTGCCGGGCCGACTGCCGGGCCGGCTGGCGGAGCGAGGTTTGGCGCCGAGGCTGGGGCTCAGGGCGGGCACCACGCCATTACCTGGAGGAAACACAGGATTCATCTCAACACCAAACTATACTGACACACAGGGAGCGAGAGAAGTCACCGTCAGCTCTTCCTTCAGGAGAAATAAAAGATTGATATTTGTGCATATTTGACCCAGTGGGTGTTTGAATGGTCCGCATGGCGCATTTACTATGGTCTTTAAAACAATCCAGGATCAATTGTTTTGTAGGTTTTCTGGTGGGAGCAGTGAAAACCTTCCAAACAATAAGCCCAATGCCCATCTCGGCTCGCCCGTTGCATTATGGGTAATGGAATGTCTTTTGGCCAAACAATAATGATAGTTAGGGTAAAGCAACGAAGAAAGCTCTGATTTGGAGCGTTTTAGCCGCTGGAAAGTTGATGATTTAAAGCGTTTTTGTCGTGGCCATGGAGCCTGTTACAATATTAGCTTAAAGTCTATTTTTACACCAGGGCTGCGTACGGAGATAGTCAGAAACCAAACTGCCATTCATACGAAGAGATGCTTCAAAAGTGACGACCAGTCCTTGTTCATATAGTTGGAATAACTATGGAATAACTATGTGAGAAAAACATTTGTGACCCTTGAAGGCGACTGTTGGACAAAGTCCAGGGTCTGAAACTGTGGCCTCATGTCGCCGATATTCACAACATTTAAACTGAAATGAGAAATAAAAACATAGAATCCTCTTTTTTGTCAATAAGGAGGTGGACAGTAGACGGAATCTTTTTCTTAATTGTGAGCAGAGAGATCCACATACACACATAGGCTCTGCCTCTAAATGTACTTTATTTTTATTTTTTACGAGTGATCTGATGGAACAACAGAGCTAATCGGTCGCTAATCTGACAGATGGAAATGTACCCACTATATTTAACATCAACACCGTTTTGGAACTTTCCCCTGTGATTACAAGACGAATTCAAATGATTTAAAAAGTGAGGGTGTCTGTGTCGGGTTGATCCCAGGTCCTGTCGTTCCCCTGTCCGCGATGGTCCGCTCCTGCCTACGGAGCTGCCCTGACTTTTCCCTTTCAAGATATTGACAACTTAAATATTTGCAAGAAATGTCACTTGAGACTTATAGTCTGTAAACCAATGCCCGTAAGCCTTATAGTTCACGGTTATGGCTCAATATACTTCAGTGTTCACGCTCCGCTACCTGAACTCACACATTTCAATGGAGGAGTGGTTTGTTAGGAGCCTGATTGACTCACGCATGCACAGTCCAGATGAGCATTGGGCTTATTGATCCTGGAGCGTCATAGAGACCACTGTGATGGAAAGTAAAGGCGCCATGCTGACCACTCATACACCCGCTGGGTCACTACAAGATCAAATATGCACAAATATCAACTATAGTCTGTAAGTTTGCAAAGTGATAGAGATAGAGTGAAATTTGAAAGTAAATCAAATTCCTCCCCTCTTTAAGCAGAACGGTCACAGATATCTTTAATAAAAGTGTAGATCGGACATGGCCATAGTGATACGTTGGAACGAATGGCAATTCTGGCGGCCATCTTGTGACTGGCCCTTCTAACCCAGTGCAATGTAATCACATGTTTTGATCTATTTTAGTTATTTCATGACTCTTTGATCGTGACTGACCTTATGTCAGATCTGAAAATATGTTATGAAAATATGAAAATATTCCAGTTTTACAGGAGGCTCAGACTTTAGCTCCATTTGTTTGTGGATTTTCCTCTGGCAAACACTTCAAATCATTCACTTCTATTTCAATCAAATAAAACCTCCTTTAAAACAGTATTTCTGTTCTTTCAACACCACATGACCAATATATTTACTGAACATGGGACAGTGATACAGTGGATATTAACCACTGAGTCCTGGGGATGAACGGAGAAAACAAAACTAATATGGCTAAACAACACAACGTTTCAAAGAAAGGAAACACCCTGACTGAGAGACGAGACTGTCACCAGTCACAAGATGGCCGCCACGTTTGCCACGGCAACGGGCCTCATGTCCGATGTAGTTTTATTACATATTGCTTCTCCACACGCTCACAGCGCCCCCCAGTGGAGAACACAAGTAATACACAACTATTACAATATCTTTGCTTTCTCAGTTTGAAAATGAGGAGAGCAGGAACAGAACTTTCAAAAGTAAACGATCAAGCTCCTCCCCCTCCCTCCTGATTGGACCTGACAGGCTGGTTCACAGGAAAAGCTCGTCTCATTGGTCGCCTGCTCGTGAACAACATGTGACCGCAAATAAACGAATCTGACTCGTTTGAGTTTTCTACTGCCGCCAGCGAGGGCGTGGTCCCAGACTGAACTCCCTCTAACAATACTGAGGGATATCAGTCTGGCCTCGCCGGGCTAGTTTGGGTCCAAATCTCAACAAATCAGGCAGAAATGAGATTAGATTGAAAAAGTGTGGAGTTTTATGGAGCGACTAAAGTGCAGATAAAGTTTAGTCCCTTTGTCCGCACATGCGCCCTGTGTATATTCCTCCTGTCTGCTGTTTCTCCCACAAAGGAAATGACCATATTTGGATTACAGCGTCATCTCGGTCACAGCCTTTCCTGCTACACGTGGATACTGTGGAAATATTTCTATACATATTTTTTATCATACTAGGCTTTAGTGATTATATATAAAACTGTGTTAATGTAATCTGTGCCTTAAGGTTCATTTGAATTGGGCGGACATTTTATTACTCCATTGTTGTCTTTTCTGTTGGAGCCACTGGGGGGCAGTGTGTTAGTAGGAGGAGTCAGATTGTGCAGAGGAAGTGCCGACAAGAACATTCCAAGAGCACTGATTGGTTCGACAAGGAGACGCCTACTTCCTGTTCCTATAAATTACTCGTGCACAAAAGGTGTGGTCTCTCTCCTCCTCGCTGGACAACCAAGATGTAGAGCTCTACATAACTTGTGTTTAGTTTGTAATTCAGGGAATAAAACAATGAATTTGATTTTAATAGAACGAGCCTCTGTCTTCTGTCCATATAAAGAATACGCCGACAATACCAAACATGTATTTGTGAATGAATAAGCGGCCATGTTGGAGTCACTTTACCTTTACTACATTTGAAAGGTAAATATAACACTTTCTGCTCCTCTACATGATACGGCCGTGGTTTTGTTGCACGAGTATATGTTTTACTGAATAACGCTGTTGAGATCTTATTCTCGTCTCTTACTGCTCTCGGTGTTGTCGTCGGCCACGGTCAGGTGCTCCAAGTGCTTCCCCGCCTCGGAGTCCGGGGGCGGGGCGTGGGAGTCGGGCTGCGCGCTGATTGGCTTCTCCTCCATGTTGCAGGGGGCGACGGGCGGCGCTGTGGGTTGAAGGGGCGACGAGTGGGAGACGAAGCGGGACCTGAGGGCGAGAGCGAGACGGGTTCATGTCAATGTCCATGTGGCAACTTCTATTGGTGTCGGACATTTTCTCAACCTCTTCACCCCCACCTGACCCGAGCACATTTCCTCCAGTTCGGCTTTACCCAAATCTAAAAGCTTCTGGACAGAAGCATCAAAATAATGACGAAAACGAGAAGAAAACGAGAATGAAAACTCAACCAAAAAACCAAAGAGCAACAAAAAGCGATTAAAATGGCCACTTTTTTGTTGTTTTTCTATTGTGTTTTCGTCACTGTTTTGCCGCACTTTCACCTTCGCTTTTGTTGTCATATTTTTCATCCTCGTTTTCGTCTCGTTTCTTGTCGCTATTTAGACGCTCTTTGTCAAGAAGTTTTTGGATTTGGGTAAATCGAAACTGGAGAAAATGTGCTCGGTTCAGGTGGTTATAGTATCGGTAACTAAACGTTTTAATTATAATGTGTGGTACATTATAAAACAGGAACATGAACAAAATGAGTTGTGACTTAAAGGGATGTTGGAGCCATGTATGCCTTTTTATCAATGATTAGCCTCCCGCCACTGCGTGGCACTGTGTATCCTTTTGCCTGATTACGTGCCCTATAAAAGGCAGAGTCAAATGCACACAGGAGTTGCAGTGTGGAGGTAAACAGTCTTTCGACCGTGTTCTATTGTCTATGGAGAAGCTGTGTATTTTGTGTATGGCTGTGAGGTAATGCCAATAAAACCTTTCTGGAACACAGTATCTTTTATGGACTTTGTTGGAAACACGCGTCCGAAACGCCTTTAAACACTGCAATCAGAGCGGACATTGCACAGGGCAAATCCTGGCCGCTACATTGTCGAAAGACTACCTCAGGCACCGGGCGTTATGTTGTGACGCCGGCTGTGATTGGAACAGCGCGGTTACCTGGACTCGAGTAGAGGACCCACCAACTACCGTAGCGGCGATCGTCGCAACGTCTACGGCGAGCCGGCGGACTGTTGGCGGGAGGAGGAAGGAAGGGGACGGCACGGAGTCAGCCTCCTCGATCTACAACGGTGGCGAGGGAAGGAGACGGCGTGGGAGCTTCATTGATTGCAACGGAGAGGCCGCAAGCATCACGAGGAAGCAGCCTGCCCGGCAGTGAGCGCCACGCGTTTGGAGAAGGCCGTGTGGAACGCGTGGATTATCCACCTGGTATGCTACACGTTTGCTTTTATCATTAAAGCGCACAACATGATGGCGCACGGACAGAATACAGACTTTTGGAAACGGGACTTGGTGTGCACTGTAAAAAGAACACTGTAAAAACTGCGCACAACCCACTTCAACATAAAATGAGAAAAACGAAAAAATAAAAGGTAATAGGACAGATAAAGACACTCGTGACAGTCTGAAGAAAATGAAAGCTTCTGTAGTAGCAGCTCTAATAAATGCAAAAGCTGAACATGCTGCGCTATTGGTCAGAGCTTCATTTATGGATCAGCAATATGAGCTTGAAGCCAAACAACGGGCTATTAAAAGAAGATTAGAAGAACTGAAGCTTGACACTAAAATGGCTGCGATTACTGCAAAACTGGCTGTTTTAAATGCTTCAAAGGAACATAAATCTGCTAAGTCCAGTTTGGCTCAAGAAAAGCTGCAGTCTAAACCAAATGACACTCAAGCCTCCGCATCAGCAAAAGGTGTTGCAGGTGAAATTGGGGCCGGTGATGCATTTGAAGAAATTGACTGGGAGGGACCAGAGATCTACGTCCCAGTGGTGGATCCGTGTGCTGATTCAGGGGCCGGTAACCCACTGAAATGCACCCTCCTAATGAATTCCCACACAGTCCTCTTCCTGCTGCTCCTGAACACCAATCAGAAGTACAGGTTCCTGATGTGGACCTGGTGGAATCGACTTCCATCAAATTGGACAGTGAAAGCGGATCATACGTTGACCAGCCTATTGCGGAGGTGGTTGCTGCTGTCTCTGTGGAGAAGGACAGCGACGGACCATTTCCTAAAAGGTTGCTGGTTAGTGGCCAATCCAAGGACGCACTGCCCACAAATGACTTCCATCTTGCAGTGAACAACATCACAACAGTTGTTACACTGTTCCCACAAACTCTTGGTGAACCTACGCTTGTCAATAGTATCTCAATGAATTCTGAAAATTGTATTGTTGCATGGATGATTTCTGCTTTGTTTCTGCTTGGTTGTCAAGCCCTCAAACTGTTTCAACTAAAGAGTTGCAAAGCCTTCAAAAGAAAGAGGTGGAAATGTGTATATTTTTAAACCAGATGGAATGCTAATTATAAAATGTTGAGTATTGACAAGATTTGGAATGTGGATAATGGTTTTGTTTGACTAAAATGTGTTCCCTAGAAAAGCTGAAATGTAAAACTTAGAACTGTGTCGAATAAGTTTGGTAATGGCTCCAAATATAAAATATTAAGTTTTTGTATGTAATCGTTATCGCTCCAGGCTCAACAATTAAGGGGCCGGTGTGTTGGAGCCATGTATGCCTTTTATCAATGATTAGCCTCCCGCCACTGCGTGGCACTGTGTATCCTTTTGCCTGATTACGTGCCCTATAAAAGGCAGAGTCAAATGCACACAGGTGTTGCAGTGTGGAGGTAAACAGTCTTTCGACCGTGTTCTATTGTCTATGGAGAAGCTGTGTATTTTGTGTATGGCTGTGAGGTAATGCCAATAAACCTTTCTGGAACACAGTATCTTTTATGGACTTTGTTGGAAAACACGCGTCCGAAACGCCTTTAAACACTGCAATCAGAGCGGACATTGCACAGGGCAAATCCTGGCCGCTACAAGGGATATTTCAGGATTTTTGACATTGGGCCTCATTTCCCAGTTATCCAGAGTGTTGTTGATGTCTGGAGATAATTTTAGTTTTTGAATTCACGCAGTTCTTATATTTGAAGAGTCTAGTGGCGCTAGGCTAATGCTAGGCTAGTGCATGTCTATGGTATCAGTTAGCCTGCATTAAAAACAGTCTGACCCACTCCACAGTGCACCTGAGGTAAATCACTTATAACACCAGACTAACCATATAAATGTCTGTGTTAATAGAATCATTTAAAATAACTTATATTTGAGCAGCATCAGCTTCGTGGCTGTAAGCTAACGCAGCGGCGGAGTGATCTGCGAGAAAATAGTCCCTCAAAATGCGGTAATTCATGTGATACAAGGTCAGTTATATTTCAAACATTATTCTATTAACACAGACATTTATATGGTTAGTCTGGTGTTATAAGTGATTTACCTCAGGTGCACTGTGGAGTGGGTCAGACTGTTTTTAATGCAGGCTAACTGATACCATAGAAATGCTTTAGCCTTGCCCTAGCCTAGCGCCACTAGACTCTTCAAATATAAGAACTGCATGAATTTAAAAACAAATATCTCCAGACATCAACAACACTCTGGATAACTAGGGAATGAGGCCCAATGTCAAAAATCCTGAAATATCCCTTTAAGGTCAAGTGCTTTGGGATTCTGGTCCTGCTACAGAAGAAGCGGCGGAGTGATCTGCTCGGTTACCGGATCTACAGTAGTTTGTTTACCTGCGGCTGCATTACTACACGTGGAATTCACAAAGGAGCTTTCTACAAATCAGATATGGCAATGTTTGGAGGACGAGCCCATGATTCTGAAGAGGTTTTTAATGCAGGCTAACTGATACCATAGAAATGCTTTAGCCTTGCCCTAGCCTAGCGCCACTAGACTCTTCAAATATAAGAACTGCATGAATTTAAGAAAAAAATATCTCCAGACATCAACAACACTCTGGATAACTAGGAAATGAGGCCCAATGTCAAAATCCTGAAATATCCCTTTAAACTCTGCTAAATAGTCCATACTTTGCCGTTCAGTTAAAAATCGTACTTTAATGGGATTGAATGTTTCCGTTCCGTGTTGTCCTGACCCTAAACCGTGGCGTGGTAGCGGCCGCGCTCTCAGGAGCAAAGCGCTGACGGAGGCGAGGCTCGCGTTACGCCGCGCGGTCCCAGAAACATCACGGGACGCCTCCGGATAATATTCCACACACTTCGTCGTATCGAGAGAGTCGAAAAACTGTTTACTGTCGCAGAAGAGGACACAGGACACCGCGGAGAACTTTCAAACTGCAGAGGGAGCGGAATCTGCCCTAACACCGGCCCCGGGAGGCAGGACGGAGGGCGGGAGTGAGGAGTGAGGGCGGGAGGAGAGAGGGCGGGAGTGAGAGAGGGCGGGAGTGAGGGAGGGCGGGAGGAGTTAGGGCGGGAGTGAGGGCGGGAGTGAGGGAGGGCGGGAGGAGCGAGGGCGGGAGTGAGGGAGGACAGGAGGAGTTAGGGCGGGAGTGAGGGCGGGAGGAGTGAGGGCGGGAGTGAGGGAGGACAGGAGGAGTTAGGGCGGGAGTGAGGGCGGGAGGAGTGAGGGCGGGGGGAGGAGCGTTAGGGATGGGATCATAATAACAGTTATCTTGTGATTCCTGATCTCATCCTGATGGTTTAAGTGCAGAGATGATGGGGGTAATGACAGATTCCTCTTCCTCGTCTGCTGTAAATGTCTTATTGAGTCAGACTTACTTAAGTCAGTTTAGAACCAAACCCGCGGAGCTTTTCAAAGCCGTAAGCGAGAGAAAGTCATTATGGGTTTCTAAGAGCCCTTAATGAAATGCAGAAGAACCACAGAACATTAGACAATAATCCAAGGCACTTTGGTTTATGATTTCAGAAGAAACAGCACAGAGCCATGCGGCGCTACAAGCATCACATTCATCAATGGACTGTGCTGCCTGGTAAAGATGACAACCTTTGAGAAAGCTTCAGACTGAAACAGTTAAGTTTGTCTGTAGCTTTGTAAAGATGGCTGTCTCTCAGATGGAGGTGTTAGCGTTAGCACTTAGCGTACATACTGTTCTTTGTTTTTTCTTGTTCTCACAGCTCAGACTTTACACCTCGTCCACCCGTCCACCTGCCAGGACAGCGGCAGCCATGGGGGGGGCTTTATTTTCTCATAAGTTAAATGTGCTGTGGCCCCTCATGTCTTTATGGTCCTGGTCCTTCTTATCTTTCAGAAACAGCCCCTGTGCTTTTATCTGTTTCTTGAACTTAAAGACGTCTGTGCCAGTGATTCTCTCAGCTTTATTGCATTATTTAAAGCTGTAAGTTGTAGGTTCATTATTTATAAGCAAATGTCTTTCTTATTTGGATCACGGCCTCAACGTGAGCTCAGTGGAACCAAGTGAGAGGTTTGTCAGGAAGTATTTTTGAGCATTTTCTGGAAGCGGTGCCACTTTACGTGTAAATTCTGCCATTTCTAGTTTCTTGATGATGACTAAACCTCATGTATCTGTGAGAGGAGGCAGGTCTGAGCAGAGTGGACGTTACACTTGTGTGTGCGGGTGGGGGACAGTGTTTCAGAGGCTAATGGGCGGATTTGGCAGAGAATACCTGGCAACCCTGATGGAGAAAAGCTTTAGACGTTTATGGATAGTTTCTGTGTAATTACTTGACTCATACACATGAAACAGAAACGGCTGCCTTTAAATGTGCTATATAAATAAACTATAGAATAGAAAAGAACTGACCTCAAATTGTCAGTCTTGTCAGTCAATACTAATGAACTAAGCTCTGAGTGTTCTACTGAGTCCACACTCCTCTGAGGTACTTTCAGGTCAGACACCGTGAGTCACAATGTGCTCTTTGTTTTCAGTCAAAGCCTGAGGCTCTTCAGTCTCAGACCGACAGGTGAAGGAAGTCATGGAGATTCCGCTTTAGACAGAACGTAAGAAACGTCACAAAATCAAGCAACTTATCTTAAAATCTTATATTGGAGACAAAGAAAAGAGAAACAATCTTAATATACAGATCTAAAATATATATATTTTTAAACTTGTATCTGATGTAGAGTCATGTTTGTCCCAGTTCCTCTGAGTCGTGCTGCAGCAGGACTGATGTGGACAGATGTTACAGAAGAAGCTCATGAGGTTCATTTCTTCAACACAGTTACTATAGCAAGGACCAGGCCACAACAAACTGCAAGTAAAGAATTTAATTAAGTTTAGAAGTGTAGAAGCTGGGCGAGACTGTGGGTGGGACTCCGTCTCGAATGAACCCAGCTCTTCAGGATCCCCCTTTGAAGCAGGAGAATCAGCGCTGAAAATAAAACAGACGTAGAGGGAGGGAGGTATATATATATATATATATATATATATATATATATATGGCTCATGGGTAATTAGAGGCGTGGTGAGGTGAATGCAGGAGAGGAATATGCAGAGGGTGATTGGTTGAGGCGTGGTCCTGCTCCCAAACCTAATCAATAAATATTGACTCCATTTACTATAGTAACTATTTTCTCCAAAGTAAAAGTAGATCTACCACAGTCCTGTCCACATCTGTCCACATCTGTCATGGTCACCACGACTCAGAGGAACTGGGACACACATGACTCTACATTAGATACAAGTTTCTTCCTTATGTATTTTAGATCTTTGTCATTAAGGACATTTTCTTTGTCTCCAATACTTGATATAAATGAACACTTCCATTTTCAGCATTTAATTCTTCACAAGTCTGCAGTTCTGTCTAAAGCAGAATCTCCATGACTTCCTTCTTCACCTGTCGGTCTGAGACTGAAGAGCCTCAGGCTTTTACTGAAAACAAAGAGAACATTGTGAGTCATGTTACTGTGACTCACGGTGTCTGACCTGAAGTTAATTCACACTAACTCAGAGGACTCAGTAGAACACTGTGTTAAACTGAGCTCTACAACAAATGATTAGGAAGATAATTACATAAACAAGGATTAGAAACAGATTATAGGTCTATTAACGTAACAGTAGGTCTGAGCGATATTGACTTTCTCGATAACGATGATGAAGCAATATTTTTGCAAACAGGATTATGTAACAATGTGCTGCGAACAATTACTTTCATTTATATTCATTAGATAATAAACACAAACACTTCCATTATTTTGAACAATTTTCTCCAGATCCTGTTTTATTATCTATTTTTTTTCACCTATTTTTCCCAGATTCTTTTCCCGATATTTTGCTATTTTTCCCAATTTCTTCCACATTCCCATCTTTTTTCTTTTTACTCCTTTTCCCATCTTTTCCTAAATTATCCCCATCTTTATTTGTTTTCCACATTTCTTGACATAAACTCGATATAGTAAATATGTTCCAAACAGCTGTATCGATATGTTCTTGTAGACGATATATCGCCCACGTCTCATTGACAGATATTGTTTTAGCTCAAACCTTCTGTCTGGAACCTTCTGGCGTCACAGTCGTGCTGCACAAAAACACAAAGTGATTTTACATTTCAGATCCAGATATAACTCAGACTCTGTCCTTTCAGCACAAACACAGCTCTGTAGATGTAGTAACATTGTTCCAGTCACTCACACGGACATTTGAAATGACAGAAACTGCAGACTGTGCTGTTAACACGCTCCGCTGGGATTTCCCACGCTCTCCCGCTCCTGAACGCATCATTCTTCTTCTGATCAGTGTTTGTCCCGTGGGCTGTAGACAGTCCAGGGTGAGAGACATTCAGCAAAGTGGCTGAGGACAGAACCACTCTCGGCTGCAGCAGACTTCACCTTCACTCAACCACCGCCTTAACCGAGCGCATTAGCTCCAGTTCAGCTTTTACCCAAATCTAAACAGCCTAGTCACAGCCTATACATGCGTTTCCAATGACATCACGTGCAGTTCCGGCCGCCATTTTGAATGTCGAAGTAGAATTATGCAGCACTACAACATGTAACAATATCTCTACTCTAATATGAAAGATTTGTGGTATTTTTATGTCCTCGTAATCATGGCTCAAGAAGAAAACAGTAAAAACACGGCCCCAGAGACGCACATGTATGTGATATAAGCAGCAAATCTCTGTCTGTGGAGCTACAGCAGGATTTACTAAAGATCTGCTTCACTCTGAAGACTAGATCAACTCATCAAAGAGGAAACAGAAACCTTTCTCTGGGATTTTTACAGTTTGTCATGTCAGCAGAGTCTCAGTCTGAGTCCGTGTTTAAAGAGTAACTAAACGTGCCAAAGCCTTTCCCCACCCACAAACAAAAGTCACAAAGTGCTGTGAAAGAGGCGGTCTCTGAAGTTTGGTGGTGACATGTGGGGGTTGAGTGTGTGGGCCTTTGCATTGGCACAATCACAGCAGACTGATTACGTGGGAGGGACTTGGTTATAAACCACAGGTACAGGGGCAGGACAATGGGCAGCACCTGATGACGATGTGTGGAGCTGGTGCGGCTTATGACGTTCTGTGGAGGCCGTGGACACGTCTCCAGCCAATCAGGAAATTCTAATTTAGTAGCAGAGTTTACCCTGAAGGGGGCGCAACCCATTCGTTTTCAGGCCAAAGTTAGGATTTAACACAGTTTGCGCTATAATGTCAGAATAATGTCAGGGACCAGTGGACAACACTATGAGACAGTTTATCAGTAAAAAAAACTTGATTTGGTGTTTAGTTGCTCTTTAAGCTGCTCAAGACATTAGCATGCTACCAGTTAGCAACTGTCAATCAACTGTCAATGGCTTCAACACGATAAACACATGTGTGTCTCATATCTATGAACACTGAGGAAATACTACAGTAACAGCTCTGACCTCTGTCACATGTTGGATCCAAGGCTAGATGTTTGTGGTTCAGGGCTTTCTCTTGGAGAGGTCAGAGCTGAGCTGTTGAAGCTAAATGCTAACCAGTAGCATGCTAATGTCTGGAGCAGCTTAAACACTGACTCACTGCTTTCTTCACATAAACGTGCGTCTCTGGGGCCGTGTTTTAACTGTTATCTTCATGAGCAATGATTACGAGGACATAAAAATGCAGCTGTCGATCAGTTGTCTTTCATTTTCATCCTGAGTAGAGATATGTTACATGTTGTAGTACGGCATAATGCTTCGGTATTCAAATGGCCGCCATAACAACAAACGTCACATGACTGAAACGCATGTATAGGCCAGAGGAAAGCCTCATTTTTTGTCGCATTGTCACCCACGTTTTTTTTTTGTGCGTATTCATCGCTTTTCGCTTTTTGCTGTGTGCGCTCGAATCCTTTCGAACTTCACGCAGCCTGGGGACCATGGCCGACATCTTTGCATGGATTTGGGACCAATCACAGAACGAGGAGGGACGGTAAGACGATGATGCGCTATTGACATACGGAAGCTTGTAGTTTGTTTAGGGATAAAAAAATATTTACGGATCTAACATGACAGCAGCAGACGCGACGCCATCTTTCAATCAAGCTTTAGACGTGTTCTAAATAGTTTAGCTCAAAGTTTACAGCAGGTACATCACACGTCATCTGATACCATGATACGATTGGCTTTGGCTACGTGCAGACGCATGAGAGACATTCAGCACAATAAACGACTCTGGACAATCGTAAACCACACCTCTCCTACCAGAACATGAATTGGTCCCCAGACTAAATATCACTTGTGATTTTAGTCTGGCGTTAACCAGGCCACTGCTTTTCCATGTCACGTTTCGTTACTTTCTTGTCGTGTTTTCATTGCTTTTTCGTCGCCACTTTGTCTCGTTTTGTTCCCAGCGTTTACAGAAGCTAAGACCTTGTCGTTTCTGGAACATGTGAAAGATCTGCTCTAAAACACGACTGACAGACGACGGGAGGCCTGGACCTGGTTAATGCTTTTCTCTTTGCGTTAGCGTTGGTTTCTGACATTACGCTGACTCTGTAGCGATGTGTCTGTGGACGGTCAGGGAGAGACGCCGACGACCACTGTGGACTATCTGGTGGACCTAATCTGTATCAAGGACTGACTCCTCCATCTTCATCTGGTAAATGAGAAACGAGGCAGTTCTGAGCTGAGAGAAGACAGGACGGAGCCGTCGTCCATCTTCATCTGTGTAAATGCCAAAGCAGCAGAGACAGAAAACCGACTTCATTCTCCAAAGTCTGTTCATTCTCCGCTGATCTGATCCTGTTGTATAATTAATGAATGGAACGTCACACCCATTGAGCCGATCAGCCGTGAAACACATCGCTCTGAATGGGTTTAACGTTTCTCCCATTGACCCAAAGAAACAAACTCATGAGAGATTCATTGATTCACGATGAATAAAAAGCAGCAGAGGGTCTTACCTAATCCTGGGTGATTCGCCGATCCATGTCCGAATCACGGCTCGCTCTGCCCACGAGGAAAGAAATCTGTCGAGGAGAAGAAACGAGTCAATAATGAGGGAAAAGCTGAAGCTGGCTTTGTTTCTGTGAGTTGAATCTGGTCCAATGCAGTGATGGGGTTTGTGCCGCTGCGGATTCACGGAGCGCCGCAAGACATGGAGCGGGAGGGAGGGGGGAGAGAGAGAGAGAGAGGGAGGGGGAGAGAGAGAGAGGAGGGAGGGAGAGAGAGAGAGAGAGGGAGGGAGGGAGGGAGAGAGAGAGGGAGGAGGGAGGGGGGAGAGAGAGAGAGAGAGGAGAGGGAGGAGAGAGAGAGAGGAGGGAGGGGGGAGAGAGAGAGGGAGGGAGGGGGGAGAGAGAGGGAGAGAGGGAGGGGGGAGGGAAGAGAGAGAGGAGGGGGGAGAGAGAGGAGAGGGAGGGAGGGAGAGAGGAAAGAGAGGGAGGGGGAGAGAAGAGAG
>VHKM01000091.1:0-46288 GCA_007210695.1 Neogobius melanostomus | reverse complement strand
GAGTTCATCTCTTTAAGGTTTTTTAATGACTTCTGTGATTATGTGATTGGTCGCACGATTGGACTGCAGGTCAGAGCTGCGCTAAGTTCCTGCGTGGTTGGACTCCAGGAACTGAAGGCCAATGAAGGAACGCGCACACACAGGTCCAGGTGGCCGTTTTGACTCTGCAGGGACTTAGAAGAGACTGTTTTGAGAAACTCCGCTCATAGCTAGTTCTGGATGGTCCCATTGTTTTTCCCTGACCTAAACTTTTCTTTTTGCCTCGGACTTTTGCAGAAATTCGTGACCACCTCCTGGTATGATTTCTTAAAAGCAGGGTGGGCAGGTAAACGGCTGCCACGAAACTCCTGCACGCTCACGGTGGAATGAAGCAAGTAGAGCTGACTGGTTGAAAGATCACATATGCTCGTTTGAAGATCTCAGTGCAAAGAGTCCCGCAGGAGATGAGACCTGGAGGTCTCCGCTCAAGCGTCGCAGACGCCACACTGCTGCCAGGTCTTCTTTGTAGACTAGCATGATGTTTCCTGTGCTGCAGGGGATTGCTACCAAAAGGCCAGTCTCCCAGCTTCAGGAGCAGCTACTGTGTACGGCCTTTTGTCAGACCATCTGTCCAACTGCTGCCCTACCTGCTCCTCGTGGATCCTCCTCAGGCCTGACGCTCCTGGACACCAGACTTTCCTGATAGCAGCTGCTTGCTTGCTCTGGACCGTCCTCAGACAGTCCTGGTCTAAACTTCCTGCTTCGTCTGGCGCGGTTTGTACTTCCCCTGCTTCTGTGGCGTCTGCACCACACAGAAGTGTGCGTACATGTGCTGTGAAGGGTCCTGGGCAGTGGTCCCGGCTCTGATGGGTTTCTAACACGTGGTCGGCAGGAACTGTTGGAGGTGATTCTCAGCAGAAAGACCTGGGATCTGGCTCATGTTGTAGAGGCTGGGCGGGAGAGTTTCTGAGGTGGGACAGGACTCGTTTGAAGCTGGCTCTTTCATCTGAGAAGCCTCTTTCCTGAAGTACTGCTCCTTCTGTGGGTCAAGTGATGAAGCCCCTGACCCATCCGTGAAAGCTCTGTGCACGCACCGCGCTGGATCTGAGTGGGACGCGGCCGCTGGCGGGAGGTGATCCATATAAGGGGCGTGAGGAGCACGCAGCGCCTCTGATGAGGTCCCAACAGTAACGCACCTCTGAGCTCTGTGTGACCTCAGAGATGAGCTCTACAGCCTGAAAGTCCAGAGAGCAGTCTGGCTTCTCGTCGAGGCGTCGCAGATGAACAGGAGTTTTACAGACGGACAGAGTGTGGGCTGTGAGCGTCTGTGGGGCAGAAGAAACGATGATATCACGTCAAGCTGAAAGAAACATTTCTCATGACCTGTGTGTATAGTGGGTCTGTCGGTGTGTGTGTAACTTTCTTTTATAACCTGTGCTCTGGTCAAAGTTTGAAATGTATTTATAAAAGCCATTACAACTATCACTGCCCAAGAGGTGCTGTATAACGGGGAATACAAAATTTCACAAAGTTAAAATAATCATATTCACCGTATGGAATGAACTCAAATGCACGCTGGACAGGAGTAGAAGGAACTGAATATCTGAATAACCTGAATAAAACGGGCACCAAAAAAAACCCACAGAAGGATAACTAAATATCCTCCAATAGGGACTGTTTATTTAGTTTAAGACAGGAACGGAAATCAGAATCACTTGGATGCAGAATCAGGTCTCTCAAAATTTCTTTGAGAGACGCTGAAAGAGAGCTTTCTTGATAAGTTCTCTCTTTATTTTTATTATTAGTTTATTTGATATGGAACATAAACGCATTGGAAAACAGATACATTGTTTTTAGTGTTATAGCAAAAACTGCTATTTGCAACACATTATAGTTGAGACAATCTAGCACGAGACTGGCTTGAACTGGGGAAGAATATATAACCTTTCCCGCTTGACGAGGGAATGTGGAGCAGCTGTGGAGAGCAGGAAAACAATGGTTCTTCAAAGAGATTTAAAAACATTCAAAAGCTGAGCCTGTTTTAACGCTCAGACTGTTTCTCACGAAATGTTGGGCGTTCGCAACAGCAAAAGCTTCAGTCACCCCTAGTTTTCATCCATGATCCCGGACAACAAGCAACATTCTGATTTGCCGGACCTGGTTTCCTCTTGAGACATTGAACGGTTACAGAAGCTCTGAAGGTAAGACGGTCCATCCCATTTAAACACTTAAATAACCATCAATAGATCTTAAACTGGATCCTGTAGCTCACATGGGACCAGTGCAAAGAGGCCAGAACAGGAGTATATGCTCATATTTCTGTGAGGCCAGTAGCAAGTGTGCTGCACGTTTTGGACGCAGCTGCAGGCGAAGGATGAAGGCTGGTCCTAATCCGTAGAATAAAGAGTTACAATAGATCCCAACCGGCGGATAATGGACCACACGCTCTAGATCAGCGTGTAAGTAGGTTGGGCGCCTGAACGTTTTACTGAGAAGCGTACTGGTAAAAGCCTAATTTTACCTACCGGACACTGATGTGCTTAGGTGTGGTTTATTAGAGAGCTGCCTTGATTTCAGCTATATTGGTAAACAGGTGTTGTAACAAAAAATCAACCCCCCGCACTCTTAATCGTCAACGGACTGGGTTTCAAGTATTTCAGTTTTACAGAATAAAGGTTTTGTTTGCAGTCTTTGTGCCTTAGTCGGTCTGGTGATTTCAGTTGTCCTCATCGACCACAATGAGCTGAGCAAAGAAGCTTATGTGAACAGATATCGAAACGTTCTCAACTCGACTAAACACAGTCCAGCGATGCTTTAAGTTTCACAATGCTCATTTCAGTTTGACTGTGAAAATCACAAATGTTACGGTCTTTCTGAACAAAGAAACACAAGATAATTTGATGTATGATTAAGGTGTGACGCAAGAGGCATGAATAGGTGAGCTTTTATAAATGAAGTGAATGGGCAGAAATGCCACATAACGTGATCGGCGGAGAAAACAGAAAATCAACTTTACGATAAAAACTAAAAATATCAAAATCAAGTTGTTACGGATCTTTGACAAACCAAGGGTATTTGAAAAGGGTAAAATCAATTTCAGCCCAAACTCTTTTTTAAAACATATATATATTTAATTAGCCATTTTGGAGCTTATATTTTCTGTTCACTTTTATTGGCTTAAAATGGTTAGATGTTATAGATATTAGTTAAGCATAGTTTTGAGCAGAACTGAAGTCGAATAACAATGTAAAAATCTTTGAATATTTTAAAATAAAAAATCTACAAAGTTTTTAAAGGCAGTAAAAAAAGCTGCTAACAAGTGTGAAACATAATGAAATCTGGGTAATAAAACAAGACTGAATTATCAAAAGGTAGCTTTATATAAATGAAGAGTGGACCTGTGCACTCCAGCGCTGATGGAACACTTGGATCAGCTCCTCAGACTGTAGCCGCCCCCTTCTGACCAGGTTCATCTCTCTGAAGGACGTGGCACACAGCTGCAGCTCCTGGTTCTCTGAGCCCTGGTCCCAGTCCAGACAGAACTTCAGACTTGAGAAGGTCTCCCACTCCAGCCAGCACCGCACAAGTCAAGCACGGCTCTGAATGAGCCCTGCCTGCAGCGCCCCCTGCTGCTGCTCAGGGGGCAGAGCTTTAAAGATGTCGGCACCTGATGGTGATCTCTGGACCTCCTTCTTCATGGACAGTTTCCTCCATACTCCTCTCCTCATGTTGGGCTCTTGCCTCTTCACTGAGGCCGTCTGTGATGTACAGCTCAGTGAAGATGGGCTGTGTCAGAAAGTTCTATCTCCTGTCCTTCCATTCCCTCTGTCATCTCTCAACATCTGCGCTCGACTCTGCTTAGGTCTATCAGACCTTGAGACCTTTACCTGGACAACAGAGGAGGAACCCAGTAACATGTAGTTGTCTCTACATACCTTCACAGACTTGACCTCCTGAAAGCCTGACCCATGATAAACCTTCACCTTCGTCTGACTCTTGAGGCCGGGGCCAGCACTGACTGTTTCTCTGTGAACAAAGCAGAATGCATTGAGTGACAATCATGTTTTAAAAAGCTTTGTACATTAAGTTTATTGAGAAAAGAATCGACAGATAAAAGGTTATCTAAACAACTATTCCTCTTGCATGAGCTCTTCTCCCAGAGGAGCAATAGATACTATCGTTTCCTACTCCATGCTACTGCAGACTGAGCACTTTAAAGAGATCCTTATCCCTGCTGCAATTCCCCCATAATGATTCACTGTTAATGTAAAGTGGGGGTTAACACTGTTTGGACTCTGTGAGAAAGTTTATATTTCTCTATATTGAAGGCAGCGCTGGAGGCCCTGTGAGCCCAGGAACAAAAACCTTGGAGCTGCTATGTTCAGGCTGTGAGTTTATTTTACCGAAGTCTGAGAGCAGTTCATGGACTAAGTTATAATGCGCCTTTAGACAGTCACTTCTTCAGGACAGACTACACTGGCTGAACTGCCTCTGGGAAAAGATGATGTTAGTTTTCAACTTTATAACACCAAAGCGGACTGATCAGGTCCTGTCTGATTTTTACTTAGTTTTACTTTTAAAACAAATGTCATTGCCTTGTCCTGAACTTCCGAGTGACAGTGTGGACTGTCCTGCTCAGAGACCTGCTGAAGTCCTTCCTCATCTACTGACTGTACTCGACTGGCTCAGTTTAGACATCCATCATCATTCTATGTTTGCTTAAAATTTATTATCTGTAAGGTCTGATTAGAATGATCGTCACATTCTAGAACATTCAGTTAAAGGAGAAACACTGTTTGTAATGGTTTAAATGTGTTCTCAGCGCACGGCTACAGAGGTCTATATGTGTGTCAGTACTTTTGCACAGATTCTCTCGCCGCCCTGCAGAACACAGACTTCACCACTGCACGTCACTTCCTCTCTTCCTGGCTGACAACAGGCTCAGGACAAGACACACTATGATGTTTCACCCTCATTTAGATATAGAGCTAATATTAGGCATAAACACATTCTGCTCAAGCAGCTCGCTGTTTTATTATTAGATATAAATGTCGCTTGTACCCGTTGGTCCTCGATTATGAGGCCGATTATGCGAATAAAGAGTGATCTGAAGCACAAGACGCTGAATCGATTTCCTGCTGGTATTCCTTGTCTCCCTCCTCTTCTGAGCGCCGATGGACAGACATTGATCACATGAACGATTCTTTGAGTGGAATCTTCACTACTTTGTCTCTGATTCAGTAAAATGATTTAATAACGACTTAATGATAAATATTTGTTTCTGTACACCTCCATTGGACCTTGGGCTGTGTTATTTAGTTTCTTTATCTGAGCACAACTTACATTAAGCGAGACTAGCGAGTGTGACACAGTGAGAGCAAAGATCTAACCAAGCAATCTCTCTTGAGCAAACGCATGAGAGAGAGACGGAGTGAGCTTACAGAATCACAGAAAAAACTGTCTGTGCGCACTGACAGAGATCAAATGGACTAAATTCACAGTAAATTCTCGAGCGTCTGATCGAGAAACATGTTAATAAAAGAAGAAACACACTGCTTGATTGTATGACTGTTTCTCTTAATCATCCTCTTGTTTTTCTCTCATTTCTCACTGTCCTCTTCACCTCATGCAGATTGTATTATTCCTAAGTGACATAGATGGAGCTTCCAACATCACGCTGACTATGTTAGTAGAACTTGCACACAGCCTTCAGTGCAGTGAATGGAAGACTCAGGGCTGCGTTGTGAGTATTTACTCTTTCACCGTTTCCTTTTTAAAGCAAAGTTTCAGCTTCGACAACTCATATTACTTGGACATAAACACTTAGATGTACCCATTTAGTTTCCTATAACCAGACAATTAACACGTGATGGCCGAGATTTATTTGAGTAATTGAATTAAATATTGCCTCACTTGTCTTGAGACATATAATATAAGATTGTAAAATAATGAATATTGGTTGAGATGGGCTCAATCTTTGATCATGGTTAAATAAACTGTCAAAACTCAAACACAAATTGCACATCCAAATCATGACGCCAAACAGCTGGACAATTCATCACTACAAGCTCAGATATGTGACAGTGATCAAGTAAGCCACTTCCAGTGTTAAACCAGATAGGACTTTAGATAAATCCATGTCCAGTGAGACTCTTATCAGACTTTTCAGTGTTGACAGTGTGGCTTTTGCTCTGGTTCATCACTGCCATCTGTTGGTCTAGTCTTGTTGTGTTGTATTGTCATATCACTGATATTTCTGTTTAATTGTAAATATGTAAATACTTTATGCTGTGGACTCACCTTTAGAGGCTATCTCTTTTACTAAAAACCTTTGTTATTACTGTATCACATATACGGAGGTACCCTGGATATCTGAATGTCCTTTATGGTTTAATGTATTATTAAAACCTTAATATACAGTGTGTAGCCTTCTTTCCTGCAGATGAAGGGTAACAACTTACTGTGTGGAGATCTTTGGGAGCTCTATAGCTGCAGAGTTATCATTTCCTCACTTCCGCTCTGGTCACTGTGTTTTATGTGCTGTTGCTCCACCCTTGTTAACTCTTATTTGTTAAAATGTTCAGTTCAATACAAGTTTAAAAGCCTGGTTTGTAAAAAGGACTTAACCCTTAACCCCGGCTGATCGAGCATCTCTCAGGTTTGCTTCACCCGAACGAAGAGAGAATAAAAAGTTTTGTTAAAAACTTAAAACGAAGAATTTTGTCCAATAAGTGAAATGAAACTGCAACAGAAAAAAGTGAGAGAAATTGACCAAAAAAATTCCACTAAGGAAGCCACAAGAAGTACCAAAAAAAAGAGATGAAAAGACACGACAACAAGGCAACAACGCAAGGAAAAAAGAATGAAGTTGAAAAAGAACTTTTTGTAGGTCTTAGCTTTCAAACACAACTGGCCTACTAGACTGTAATCTCCAGTCGATGAAGCTCTAGATTTGGGTAAACGCGAACTGGAGAAAATGCACTCGGTTAAGGTGGAGTTAAAAGAGGTTAAATTCTTGTTTAAAAACACAAAAAATCCTAGTTCAATGAACTCTGTCTCATAACATTGCAATAACACTTTTTCTGATGTGTAAAAATGTTGAAACGACAACGATCCATAGCGAGGAATAAAGCGAACTGTCATTGGACTGAAATCTTCAACCATAGAAAGGAAACTTTTTTCAATCGTGGAGTGCAGATAAAACTTAATCTAGACAGAGTGGACTGTTGACTGCATCCATCTACTGATAGTTCAGTCTTTTATCGAGAACAGACTCTACATACGGTTATTTTCTTTACCGCCGAGTCTGGAGGAGCAGTTCATGATGAAGTCTATAGATGCTTCTTTAGACCTGTCATCTGGGCAGGGACAGAGCGGACACTGAGGCTGGAGATCTGCCTCTGTGGAAAAGATGAGTGTCAGTGATTGTCCTGATGTAACATTCTGAACTGTGAGCACAAGACGACTTTCTACTTTCACCGTTTCCACAAAGACACTTCTGCCTTGTGGCTGGAATCTGTCAAACCCTTATTTCAGCCGTCGACCTTCATCCACAATTTCCAATACTTACTGTCATGCTTCATCGAAATGAATTTGATTAAATAACTAAACGGCAACGTTGCATTGAATAAAAGGAACACTGGTGTTAAATAATACATGAAATAAGCTCTGTACTCACACTGGCCATGGTGGCCGGCTCGTGCTGCCCCCTGGAGGTTCTTCCTTTCTCTGTTTCCGTGTGTGAGACTCTGAGGATTTACGTGGTGTTGGTCCATTTCCCAGTGGCTCGGTCTGAGAAGTCTGTGGAATGAGTGTATCAGTTTGAGAGCAGAAGCGAGGGCCGACTCACACCTCAGATGGACTTTGGACTTCACTGAACTTTCCAAACCACATTCACACCTGTCTTTGTAGCAGATATGTGGGTTATGTCATCCTTAGCTCGTTCATTCACACTTTCCCTGGAGTGCAGCCGTTTACAATGAATAGTCCACATCAACACACTCACAATGAACCCTGAGAGGAATACTGCTGTACCGGCCCTAACATCCCCTTCACGCAACACATTTGTGAAATTCAACTGGAAACACCGCAGTTTAATAAAGGATTTTAACTGGATCATAACGACGACAACGCTCACTTCACCTCGGATTCAAGACGACTGGGCTGGCACAAGGTACAAAGACACGGCTGTTTAATTGCTGCGTATAAAGATATCATTCAGTGTAAAAGAGGTGATGAACCAACTGTCCTTTAAGAACCAGGCTATTCATTCCTCAACTTCTGAAATAACGTCCTTAATCTATGTCACACTGAGAAAAGTGTTGCAAGCACAGACTTTGAATCAAAGTACTTACTTTCTGCAATTTGGAACTTAAATTTAATTCTGTGCTTTACATATTGGAAGGAAATTATTTCAATTTACTATTATGAGAACAGTATACCCACAAATAATGGTTTTTGTGCTACTGAAATCAATTTAGAACAAATATTTGGTGCAGTGCTATGCTTCTTAAATCTGAAGCTATTAATAAGTGTTGAATACAAAGTAAATTCCACTGGGCGGGAGTTTTGCCTTCCGGTTTCAGACGGTTCCCGAACCACCCAACTTGTTTGTTGAGCGCTTCGCTGAGCAAGCCTGGACATGACTTGTGGTTTCGGCCGTGAAATCTCAGCTCAAAGTAAGTTGTCCCTCCCAAGATTTGTTTAATATATCGGTGCGTTCTCTGTAACGTTTGCTGTGTATTGATCAAATATACACAGTCTGTGTCAAATCGTTGTTTCATTTTCTTGAGGCATTCCGTGTCCAAAATGACATCATGTTAGCCTAACTTCGCTACTCTAGTCCCCAGCCAAAATAAAAAATGTGCAGAATGACGTCCTACAACGGTCGTTGTTAGCAAAGTGATTTGTGTTAGGACTCCGTAAACATACAAACCCTCACATTTCTGAACCATAATATCAGTGAAGTTCTCGCAGTTTGAGGCTGCTACTATTAGCTAGCTGTTGTTAAGGGTACGCAGCTAGCATAACTAGACCAATTTGTCCTGCCTTCTCTTGTTGCGCCCGGAGGAGCAAGTGGACAAATACACACGGCAACGTGCCCGACATTTATAATCTTCTATTATTTTCTACCCATACGTACTTGGTGACAGTTAATGTCCCGCAGACGTCCCTAGTTTTCACTTTTATGTCCGCCTTTTGCTGGCACTATTATACGGCTAGCGCAGCAGCTACGAGCGCAGGTCAGAGAGAGGACGAGGAGAGCTCAGCAGAGCGACTCGCGAGCAGGAGACAGTGGAGAGCATGATGGTGCAGAGACAGAAAACAGTTCAGCATGTTATTCCTACCTGAGATTGCTCTGATTTCCTCGCGGTCAGAACGTTGCTTGTTATAGTAGAAAGCTAACGTTAAGCTAACAGCTACTGCATGTTGTCAGTGTTATGACCCGCACCGGAAAGTTTGATAATTCCATGATAAATGCCTTTTTTAAATGTTTTTCTATGCTTACAGATTGGTCAGTGGAACTTGTCTTGAGCAAACGAAAGGTGGAGCTCTTGGTCAGAGGCTCAAGCCAATAATCATGGAATTAATTAAGGTATGCATTGTTTACACAAAGTTTAAAGTTTAATTTTAGTCCATAGGCCACATTTCTCCTATACATATTTGTTTCCTTCATTATATAAAAATGTTGTGTGGCATGTTGAGCTATGAACAGTTTGATTCAAATAGTATTTGAATACTAGCTGGGAAAGATGAAATCATTTGTCTGCCTTCATTCCTCTTTTTTTTTATCATTTTGGTCATCTGTTCTCTTTAGAAATCACAATCGTGATTCAAAATGCTTTAAATTCTCTGCTGTTGTTAATCAAACATAACATATAGGCAGATGTGTGTGTGTGTGTATATATATATATATATATATCAAGCCTTATGGTTTTACAATGTATTTATTCCATTAATTGTTTTACCATTTGTCATTGCTTGTCTCTTACATCATTTGTCTTTGTCTTCATTTAGATATAAAACATATAAAAGCAGAAATATGAAAACATATTCAAGATAAGGAGAGATGATACTTCTTAATTGGTATTTATTTCTATGTTGTTTTGGTAGGATCCAACCTCTACTGTAGAAAAGAGGAGGGAAGTCGTAATCCGAGGCCTGATTGAGTACATCGGGGAGAAGCCAGAGGACTTGATTTCAACAGGTACATTTCCAATCTCTTTTTCAGGGTATAAATAAGTACCGTACTATAAGCTGATCTGTCTTTGACACGTTTTGACAATAAACACACTATTGTATTTTTTGTTTAAAATAAAGGTTGCACCATTGCGAGTAGATAAAAGTTAGTCTAGAGCCCTGTAATCGACTTATTTTAAGGTAATCTTATGTAATGTAATCTTCTGCTTGTTATATAAAATAAGTTATTAGTTATTTTGTAGTTTAACTTTAATTTGTGTCTTTGCTGTTCTAAAGGTTAAAAATATTTAACAAATTAATGGTCTTTTTTCTCTTTTTTTATTTAAAAAATAGCCATCGATGAGAGTATTGATAAATACCGGACTGATAAGGAGTATCGTTAGGAGTAGTTGTATTGACAAATCCTTTACGATACCATCTCTAAAACTCAGCAAGTGCAGATTATCCCAAAAACGTACATTTTGGTCTCATATGACCATATGACATTCCCCCTGTCCTCCTCTGGAAGGAATGGTCAATGGAAAACTTCAGTTGGACATAACTGAACATGTGCTGGCTTAAGCAGCGGGACCTAAATGATATGAATCGATGACTGTGTAGTGTGTAACTATGGTAACCTTTGTGACAGTGGTCCAGCTCTCCTCAGGTCATTTTGACCAGGTCAAGGCAGATGTTAGTGGTCTTATACAGTTGGATTTGCTAAGTACTAATAGTGGGAGTAATCTTACTTGGTCTCTAATTGCTGTGATTTTGTTTCAAATTGGCAGCCTCACTTCAGTCGGCCTGTCCCAGGGCGTGGAGTGAAAGAATGATTACTGTATAGGGCTTTCAGTGTCTTGAAAAGTACTTTTCAGATTACTGATTGTTGCAAAGATACTCATGAGTGTGTCTAAAGACCAGTAGCAATATAAATAATCCATATTTGTCTATCAATCCTGTTCCTTGATTGTTGAGTTGTACTTTCCTCTGCATTATCCACTGTTCTAGTTTAATTGTGCCAGAGGGAGAAAATACTGTACACTCTTGTATAAAATTGAAGTAGACAAATAATTAAATTTTCATTGAATAATAATCAATGAACTCATCAAATAATTGAATGTGTCAATAAATAATTTAAATAATCATTACAAGTAATAAAAAAAGAGAAATTCTATTTAATTTTATGTTGTAAGTAGGTACAGTATGGCCACTCCTCAAACCAAATTGACTTGGGCTTTTTATGATCTAATCCATTGCTCTGCAGAGGGATCATGAAGTTTGCCAATAGACACTTTTTTTTTTTTTTTTTTTGACCAGAGAATCGCTCTGGTTCTGCTCTGAGTTTGAGGAATGAGTTTGACAGATAACTGGGCTAATAATAAGTTTACATCCCCAACATACTTTTTCAGAGAATATGTATAATAACATACAAATCTTTCTTTGCTCGTGATTAGTGATTCTATTATATAAAAACTGTTAACTCTTTTTAAATCATGACAACAGAAACTTCCAAATGACCCTGATCAAAAGTTTACATAACCCTGTACTTAATGAGTACCTGTACATCAATGACAGCCTGTAATGTTTTGTGGTAGTGTGGATGAGGCTCTTGATTTTCTCAGATGGTAAATCTGCCAATTCTTCTTGGCAAAAACCTCCAGTTCATGTAAAACCTTGAGCTGTCTTGCATGAACTGCACATTTGAGATCTCCCCATTAACACTGGAGGATTTTTGCCTAGAAGAATAGGCAGATTTACCATCTGAGAAAATCCAAGAGCCTCATCCACAACTACCACAAACATTACAGGCTGTCATTGATGTAAAAAGGGACAATACTCAGTATTAAGTACGGGGTATTAAGTAACTTCACAATATAAATGAAAGGAAGGTCTAGAACATGCTTAAAACTAAACGTCCTAAAAGCACATTTTGCATAACTCCTTAAATATTTATTGACACCTTAAAATAAGTCTTGGTTTAATTCAATGAACATTTACTTATTCAATGACATATATTCATGTATTTGTAATGGTGCATTAAAACATAGTGCTAATGGAAAAATCTGCTGAATGGTCTATTGGTATGTATGGTAAAAGTATCAATACAAAAACATCCTTTAAAAAATGTTTGCTCATATTTTTTCTTTTCTTTTTTACTTAAAACTGGAGTGGTGAGGAACAAAATTGTACAGAGTACTTCTGTTGGAAGAGAAATCAGATGGAAAAATGTTTCAAAATGTAACATTGACAAATCTATTTTTTTATATATATTTACGTTTAATTGTGTTCACAACTTTATTAATATTGTGAAAAATAAATGTTGACATGGAAAAGCTTCAAAAGGTTTTATTTCAGAACACAAGCATATTGGTATAAATGTTTTAAAGTAATGTTTTTCAGAGCTAACATTCTTGGCAAAGATGATAATCTCAGTTGTTTTTTGTATTCTACTAGAAAACATGTTGGGAGAAAATATTAACTCAAAGAAATGTAATTGTTTAATCAGAGCAAAAAATTGCTGGGAAAAATGTTATCTTAAACTAATTTTATAATTTCATTAGAACACTAACATGTACGTATAATTGATTGGCTCAAAGTAATTCATTGCTTAGCTTAACATCATTATGTTTAAAACAATGATTATCTAAAGTAATTTCATTGCTTTAGCTTAACATCATTATGTTTAAAAAATGATTATCTTAAAGTAATTTCATTGCTTTAGCTTAACGTCATTATGTTTAAAAAAAATGATTATCTTAAAGTAATTTCATTGCTTCATCATAACACACAATTGTTGGGAAAATGATAACCTTGAAGCAATGTCCTTTGTTTCTTTTGAAGTATTTGTTTTGTTTTATCTGTAAGCATAAAATGACAAAAGTTGTCAGAACATAATTTGGGCAATGCAACCACTTACGTCATTTTTTATGCTTTAGATTTAAGCAACACTTTTAACAGTGCAGTCCAGTTGCAGAAACAAGAGCGAGCGACAGATACTTGGGACATAAAGCTCAAGTATTTCCAGCATTTTAAAGCCCACAGCAGCAGATGCAGAATCAGAACCCTCACTGTGACAGACACAGGTTATTTAAGTCCTGTTGGTGAATAAAGGCCTGAAAGTAAAGGATCAAATCCCTCCCTCTTTAAGCACAAAGCCACTCCTGGTTTGGACAATGGCCCTGTCCCCACACCACGCACTAACACTTGAGTGGAGTGTGTGTTTTCTCAAAGTGTTTGAAGTGCATGAAGTTGCAAGGCAGTGTTGAAATATGAACTGGACAGAGCAACTTCATCAACTTCCTGTTATGAACGTGATAAGGTCAAATCAAAATAATAAAACAAGTATTTAACAATGTAACACAGCCGCCTGATTTACTCACAAAACTATTAAAGTGCAGATGACACATTACACACAATTTATACTAAAACACAGTTAACACAATTAACACAAGAGTTTGCTCTAAATGTTTCCCAGTTTTCTTTAGTTTGATCATTGTTGTGATGTTTATAGTTTCACTTCCTTATTGGACACTGACAGGAAGTGACATAGATGAAGGCAAACCATTTCACTTCTTGACAAAGGCTTGTTGGGAGCCGATACGTGTGGAATAAAACCAGCATTATGTTTTAAAGTGCATTTGACAGATTTTAATGCTCTTGAAAATATGACTTATTTAGATGGATCACATCAGTTGCATAATTATCATTGTTTTCAGTGAAGCAGCAATTTTAATGAAGAAATGTTGGGCAGAAAAGTTATTGTTATTTGAATTTTTAAGCTGCTGACAGGAAGTGACATAAAGAAGGAAACATTCCATAGCAGTTTGACTCATTCATTTCCCATTGACTTAACATGGTTGCACGGCAACAGTTTAAAATTGTTTACCTTCTTCGATGTCACTTCCTGTCAGTGTCCAATAAGGAAGTGAAAACATAAACATCACAAAAATGGTCAAACTAAAGAAAACTGGGAATAATCTTTAGCAAAATCTTAAATATAATCGTGTTAACTGTGTTTTAGCAGAAACTGTGTCTAATGTGTCAGATGCACTTTAAAGATTTTAAGTTTCATCAGCCCAGCAGAATAAAGGCTGTTTAAATGTAAATAGAGAATTATGATGTGGGAGGAGTGCCTTGGTTTTTATGTTTTCTTTGGCAAACCATTTTAAACTGTTGCCATGCCGACCATCTTATACCTGTGGGAAATGAGTCAAACTGAACTTTACCTTTATCTATGTCACTTCCTGCCAGCAGCTTAAAAATTCTGATAAAAAAACTTCTGCCCAACATTTATTCAGTAAAATGGCTGCTTCACTGAAACAAAATAAGTCATATTTACAAAAGCATTAAATCCTGTCATTTGCTCTTTAAGTAAAATAATAAAAATGTTTTCATCACCAGCTCATCATTTATTGAACTGGCCACAAACAAGTCTCCAACATTTTATTACTTTAAATCCACCGATCTCAGGATTTGCACTGATTAAAACTTGTTACTGTTTTCTTGTTACATCTCTCTCTCTCTCTCTCTCTCTCTCTCTCCACTCTGATATAACGCTCCGTCCACACACACACCCTGTATGAACACACACACACACACACACACACACACACACACACACACACACAGAAACACACACACACACACACACACACACACACACGCACACGCACACGCACACAGAAACATGTGTGTGTGTTTCTGTGTGCGTGTGCGTGTGTGTGTGTGTGTGTCTGTGTGTGTGTGTGTGTCTGTGTGAAGTGCTTCTTATAAACAGTCAGAGGAAATACGTGTCTGAACCTGTGAGGAGTCAAAGTGCGTCTGAAGGAGTGTGGTGAGGAATGCAGTCGAGCAGAGCCGCTGAGCCGCTCCCACTGTTTCCTGTTCGTCCAGTCACAGCTAAAAATAAACAGTGTTCGCACATTTACTTATCAAAATAGGTTTATTTTGAACTCAACATTGTCTTCTGACTCACAAATAGAGCTTTTAAGTGACTGCTTTCTAAATAAACTGTAACACCCTTGAGTTGGAGGAACACGGACGACCACTGAGAGGTCCAAGGGTCCGCAAGACAAAAAAGGTTTGTAATCACTGACTTAGTGTGAACATTTTCCTGTTGCAGTTTTTTCAAGTTAAAAGAAACAAATAAATGTTTGGAAATACATTGGGCCTCATTAATGACACGTTCTTACGTTAAAGCCGTCTAAATCTCCCTCTCACTGTTTAACTGTTTCCTTGTCTCGTCTGTTTTAATCTTCATGAATAGAACAGTCCAGTATATGTGCAGCATTAGCTCATCATTAGTCCATTCTTGGTTAATCTGCCTGTTGTTTCTCAGCTGAAGGTTTCCTGTGACTCGCAGCTTAAATGTATTATAATATATAATGATGAAGTGTTTCCTTCCTGATGAGCGTGTGTCTGTAAACGCCCTGTAGCTCTGTCTTATTCCAAAGCCTCACCTGAGTGTGGGCTCTGAAGCGTCTCCTCTTCCTCTGTCGGACTCTCCCTGGTTTCTGCCGTTTGACGATGACAAAGTGAAAAAGTGTTTTGGAGCCTTTAGAGGAAAGTCCGGCTGTGACCCGCCGTCCCGTAATATCCCCTTCAGCCGCACCTTTCTGACACTGCAGCGGAAACACACACTCTTTACCTGAGGCACATGAGCAGCCCCGCCCTCTGTCACCGCAGCACACATTTAACCCTTAAGGGAACAGGGAAAACTATTACATTTAGAGATATCAATGTGACACTTCTGCTGAACATCACTGATATAACTCTGATCTATCTTATCCATAGAACTCTTCACATAATGATGTTAATCCACTTCAGATCTGCACTAAATACTACAGTTTGAAAAAAGGTGGATTTGTTTGGACTGCAGTAAATGAGCTGTTGTTTAGATTAGCGTAGTTAGGAATGTTGTGTGGATATTAGTAACCTTACATTGTTTAGGACGATCAATCATATGTGAGAGAAAGCTTTGAAAGTGACCTTTGAGAAGAATCCTGTGGGAATGATGTGATAAGTCTCAGTTAGTCCAACATCTGGAGCATGTTTCTTCATTTTATGGCTTTGTCGCAGCTGTTTGTCGTTAACGTATTTACTTTCCATTACAGTATGATTCAGTTTCTATCCCCGACATTTAGGATTACAGTGTTTCATGGGCGTCGGACTGGGGGGGTAAAGGGTACTGAGTACCCAGGGCCCAGAGCAGGGTAGGGGCCTCAAAAATGCTGCAAAAAGCGTTTTGTATTAGACTTTCTAAATTTACTCAGAATTGATATAAGAATTGAGCACAACCTGGTTGAAATACAATGGTTGCTAGACAGAATTTTCCACACACAATAATAATGCATTATATCTCAGGGCCCTGACACCCCTTTAAAAATGTGCCAAATGGTTCAGCCCACACACCGGCGTTGAGCACTGCGCGCTTCAACTCAACAGTAACTTTGATGAGGTGAGCTCTGCAATGCAATGACACAGAGCTAGGAAAGAGAAATATTAGTCTTGCCTCGCTCTTATGTGCTTTTATTTAACACCAGCCTATTCTAGCAGGCCTTAGATGCAACTTTCTGTCATAAATGACAGTTAAACATAAGTGAGGCGAGTCCTGCCTCTGCCTGCTGAGGAGTGGAAGGTGGAGAGTCAGAGAAAGAGCCACAGACAGAGCTCCTTCTCTCCTCGTTTTTACCTCTAAAGATTCTCTTTCCTTACACTCTTAAAACAGATGTGTTGAAAACAACACAACATGTGTTAAAAAAAATGCACATCCCTGTGTCTAGTTAAGGACTGCATAACATGTGTTGTTTTTAACACAGTCAGTGTGTTGAGATATTTAACACATTTTTTGTGTTACAAATTTCAACACACTGACTGTGTTAAAAACAACACATGTTATGCAGTCCTTAACTAGACACAGGGATGTGCATTTTTTAACACATTTTGTGTTAAATAATGTTATTTAATTTTTAAACCTAAAATTAACCCTTCCCAACAATTCTACAAATGATTCCAACGACTTAATGCAATTTACATTTATTGACACATTTTAAATAACAGTTTCAAACTGTTTAAATAGATGATTAACATCGTTGACAGAAACACTGTATAAACAATACTTAACATTGCAGTCAGATCAAAATCATGCAGAGAACATCAGGCAACACCATCATAAATCTGCAGGACCCTTTCTGGCATTAACAAAAACAAAACATGTTTATTCTAATTTATCAATAATTTTGTAACGTGGATTTAGGTACAGTTTGCTTTCAGTTGAAAATGTCAAAAAGTCAAGTGGTCTGATGTCTCCTAACTCATTAAAATTTATCAGTTCATATTCATCAGTTCGTTCCACAACATAAGAACACAAATGACTATCAAAGTATTGAACAGTTACAATTCTAATAAAAGCAAACACTTCCTGACTTTCACATTTGGAAGCATATGTACAACTTCCCCAAAGATGGGCTCTCTTCTTTGGTCAAAGTTTAAAACAAGTACACAACCAATTCTAAAAGTCTGACCAAACATGCTGACTGAATGAGCAATATGAATTGTACTACATGAACTGACATCAAAGTCAAGAGCTTGTAAACACTGAATGAACAAATCATTTTTTCCAAAGATGCAACTATTACGGCTGAGGTGTTATGAACTTTCATCGTTTTAGTCATTGGGTCACTAAATTTCCAATTAAACATACTTTGAAGCTGCGTTTTAAAAGCCAATGTTTTGGATATGTTTTTAAAATTACATACAATTTGAGCATGTTTTTTAAGAGGACCATGCTTACTTTCAAATCGCATGCACCAGAACTTCACAAGTGGACCAAATTTAATAATCATGCGCCAATAATGAGTCATAAAATGGTGTTTTGGTATAAGCGGTCTGTTAGGATAAAGACGTTTGAATATGCTGTGGTGATCAATAACCAACTGTTTCAAAAATATAGAAAGTCCGGGGCTGACAACAGGTGCAAAAATAATACTACAGATTTCTCTAAGAAGAAGAAACAATTCCCAATGCTGGTTGTCATCACTTACAAAGTCACCTATGAGAAATGGCAAAAAAAGTAAAAGGCACCACATTTGACTCGCAGTTTGTTTTATGGGATTTTCGGATGTCCTTAAATTAAGAATGACACTTGGTTTGTTTTTTACATTTGAATAGCCATAATCAAAGCTTAAGATTCTGTCATTCAGCTGTTCTAAAGTGAATAGTTTTTCTCATATATAAAATGCCGTAACATTAGTTTCACTTCCAGTGGACCGACCCCCTCCAATATATCATGCATAATGTCAGGACAAACATTTTCAGTGACATGAAAGTAGTTTAAAGAATTCAGACAGGAGTCCTCTTTTACACCAGTTACAGATGGATTCTTCAGGCTGACATGTTCATTATAGTTTTTCATATTACGAAGCTCTTGGCGATCATCATCAAATATGTATTGGGCTGTCTGCTTATCAGTTAAACAGAAGTGGCAAAACTTGTTAGCAGAGAAACTTTCCAAAAATCCTCCAAGTGAATGGCAAGCAAGATTATCAGCAGTCAGCAGGCAAATGGTTCCATTGAGCAGATGGTTTTGACCATCAATTTCCACCCTAATTCCTTCCTTTTCCAAAAGTTTTATGTCCTCTAACAAAGGCTCTAATATTTTGCTGAATCCATATACTTCTCTATCTACTGAATTGAAGAGGAGAGTTAGGTGAATGTTCGACAAAGAAGAGTTAAGTTCAGGTGAAAGGTTTCTCAAACAAAAATAAACGGCACCCATTTTGTGAATTTTTGTTTTTGACCCCAAAGGATTGGTTGTTTCCAAATCATCGAAGTATAACTGGATTTGCAGGGCATTAGGAAAGTCAGTAAACAAGGGGTGATGAGCAAACTGTAGACCGTCGGTATAATCCCGCATTTTTCCATCCACGCTTTTAGTTGATTGTTTATAGAGTTTCTGCATCTTTTCATTTCCAAATAAAAACATATTGTTTCAATAATTGACACATACTGACATGTGTCAGCAGCCAAAACCTGAGCCACTTTCCCCTGTCTTCTAGCAGTTTCTCCTCTGTGGCCCAAAAATATTTCTTTTGGTTTGATAAGAGAATGTTTTTCAGAAAAGTATTTCCACATTTTGAAGGGAGTGTCTACATCAAAAACATATTGCGTGCACTTTCAAAATCTTGCATTAAAGATCCAATTGCTGCCTCTTGAGTTGATATTGAATAGCTGTTAAAAACCGATGTTGTCCTCTCCTTGAGTGAATCTAAAGTTTTGTCCAGTAACTCCTTGGTACATGCAATGCTCTTTTGTACATCAGTTAGTGTGGAATTGGATGCAGAGTACATTTGGGCAACAAAAGAGGCTGCACAGTCACTGAAATCTGAAAAGCTATCCAAAGTGTCCAATTCAGAGCCCATAATAGTATCTGTAGTGTCCACAGTATTAGAGCCAGACGGAATAGAAGCATCAGGTGACACATTACTGAGGTTGTGGCTGACATATTGTTCAGTTAATTCTGGACATTCAATCTGATTGTGTTCTTTATTGAGGTGTTTGCTGTATGAATTGAAGTTATGATAAGTTCGTTGACAGTGGTTCTGGCTGCATACAATCGTAAAATCTTGTGCATCACTTAGAGCGTGGACTTGTCTGAGATGTCTGATAAGTAGCCTCACATGTTTGGAAACAGATTTCTTGCACTTAGGACAAGTATACATGTTTGTTTAAATTACAGCACTGCTTGCAGTTTTGCAACAAGTTCTGCAACTTTAGATCGCGTCGCATTTGGCATGCGGATGTCATAGATGTACTCGAAAAACTGAGAAACCGATTGCACCTGTGCAGGATATGTCAGGTTGCATACCCAGAACATTTTGAAGAGCTTGTCAATGGCGCATGTTAAGCCTTCATCTTCAAGAGGGATCACAACTTTGTCATTTTTGGCCACAATGATGTATTGTGCTGTGTCGCTTGGTTGACCAAGACATACAAGCTTGGGCTGCTGGGCTGTTGAGTCTAGAGATCCCTCCATCAGACTTGAGAGGCTGGTTCCCGTCTGGAAAACAAAATCAAATTAGTGAACTGGGGTTGACTAAGTTGAAGCATTAAAACAGAAAGCAGTGAGCTCTGTGTGGGTGAACAATGGCAAGATTAACCTAAAGGCTCATTCATACTTCATAAGACGAAATAACTTTTTTCTTACACCGAGAGCTGTAAGAACAAAATAAAGTAATTTTGTACTTGTAACCATGGAAACGTCTTGTAACTGAAGACGTTTCCATGGTTACAAGGCAAAAAATACATGATTTTGTTCTTACAACTCTCGGTGTAAAAACAAAGTTCTTTTGTCTAATGAAGTATGAATGAGCCTTAATAAGTGTATGACAGAAATAAAGAGCAATAAATTCATTTACAACTTTACCGGCTTGATGTCCAAGATATAAGAAAGAGCAGATTTCACGCTGCACTTGGACCATCCTTTGCCTCTCCCCAACGCAATTGGAGGAAGAAGATGAGTAAGTATCTGCAGGGCGCGGAAGGCACGTGCCTCTGAACAAAACACAGAGACAACATTCTAAAATACGTTAAGTTGTGAGTAGTTCCCACCTGTAATATTAGTTCGACCACAGTGAATCACCCCAAGAATGCAAAAAAACTTAACTCACCACCATTTTCTTCAGTGTCTTGTAGAATGTTGTCATAATTTTCCAGTGTAGCTACTTTCAGTAATTTCGGAACACAGTGCGCTTCCCACTTGCGAAGGAAAAGGTCTTGCTTCCCAGGTAAAAGCTTTCCAAACTCAACATCCAACTGCGACAAAAGAGGACAAAAGTGCTAAGCAGTAAATCCTTGTAACGTCACAAAGACAAATTATGTTGTAAACGGTATGCTGTAATGAAATTAGTGAAAAACTTACAGCAAAAATTTTACATTATTAGTTTAATTAAAGCATTAAAGACATATTTACGCAAATATCCATGAACATTAAACTTTATTATTCATAATTATGTTAATGTACTGAACGGTGTTGAGTAACTGGCATTGCAGTATTTACCAAGCAAGGAAGGTCCACGAAGCGTGGGTAGTGCTGAAATATCTCCTGAAGTGTCGGTGCCTGGCTTGCAATCCAGAGCCTTCGGTTGGTGAATGTTTTCTCCATGCCCATTTTGATAGTTGCCAAGTTCTCAGGACTTGGTTTCATCCTTTTGATTGCGCAGGTCCACTCCATGATGGACTCATCCTCTATTTCAGCGATGTCCAGTGTTACAACACTAGGCGAATGACTAGACCTCCCTCGTTTGCAATAGCGCCGTTTGTCGTCATCAATCTTCCTGCGAAGATTTCGGAGCTTAAATTCAATGAACCCAGAGTGGGACACCGGGTTGTAAGGATTGTATCACAATCTGAACAGGCTTCTGACGCAGGCTTTGCTCACACGCTACAGAACAAGAAGACCATGTCAGTGAGATTAGCTGATAGACAACGGTCGACACCATAATCATTCTGAACATAACGTGAAGTACAGATAATATACTGACACATAGACACAAACAACTGACTCACTGATAGGCCGTCACCCTCTCTGCGTAGAGGAGTGCAAGACTAGGATAAAAGACAACTGTCGACGGGGGTCGGGGCTTCAGCGCTTCTCTTCTTCTGAAGTCACCAGCTGGTTATACTGCTTTGTAACTAGGAACAATGGCAAAAAAGGCCTTTATTGCCATTGTTCCTAGTTACAAAGCAGTATAACCAGCTGGTGACTTCAGAAGAAGAGAAGCGCTGAAGCCCCGACCCCCGTCGACAGTTGTCTTTTATCCTAGTCTTGCACTCCTCTACGCAGAGAGGGTGACGGCCTATCAGTGAGTCAGTTGTTTGTGTCTATGTGTCAGTATATTATCTGTACTTCACGTTATGTTCAGAATGATTATGGTGTCGACCGTTGTCTATCAGCTAATCTCACTGACATGGTCTTCTTGTTCTGTAGCGTGTGAGCAAAGCCTGCGTCAGAAGCCTGTTCAGATTGTGATACAATCCTTACAGGGTCATAAAAATGCTCCTAGACAAAAAAACAGAATATTACTAACACTCAAATGTCTGCACAAAAAAAAAATCCAAAATGTTACATTTCATACTTACAAAACCTTCATTCTCTTCAACCATTTGTATTTTAAGTGCTGGGAAGACTGTTATTATGTTTCTAGCCAAAAGGACCTTGTCAGCTTTTGAGGGATAGCTGAAAAGTGTTGACAAATAATAAATATCCGTCAATTCATAAGAATAAGTGCGTGCGCGTGTATGTATGTATATATATATATATATATATATATATATATATATATATATATATATATATATATACACACGCACACACACAGTGCCTTGCGAAAGTACCAATACACCTTGAACTCTTGCACATTTTGTCATGTTTACAACCATAAACGTAAAGATTTGATTTTGAATGTTCTACTGAAAGTTCACACACAACTGTGAAGTGAAAGCAAAATGATACATGATTCTGTTATTTTTGAACATTCTGCAGTCATTAGGAATGTTATAAAGGTAATTTAATGCACTCAGAAAATGCTGTATGAATACTTATGCACGCCCCACTTCATTTTTCCATTTTTTGTAAAATAACAGAATAATGTATCATTTTGCGTTCACTTCACAGTTGTCTGTTACTTGTGTGTGAACTTTCAGTAAAAAATTCAAAATAAAATCTTTACGTTTAGGGTTGTGAACATGACAAAATGTGCAAAAGTTCAAGGTGTATTAGTACTTTCGAGAGGCACTGCATCTCTCTCTCTCATATATATATATATATATATATATATATATATATAACAACTTACAATCCTTTTAGCTCCACTAAATGACTGACGCATAACTTCACAAGAAGTTGTCTGGAAGCCAAGGCGAGGGTCCCAGATGTCTTGTATTCTTGCAGAAGTTTTGGGGCCTTTCTCTCAAGAAGTTGTGTCAAACCACTTGCATCAAAACGTGGTCCATCATTTTGATGTTCAGTCTGCAACAAAACAGAGGACAACCTCAACAAATATGTTTGCAATAAGGCGCTCAATGTCTGCACCACATGGGTTAATATACCTCTCTCTGACTACGTGAGCAAGCTGCATTTGTAGTTCTGGGTTGATCCTATGACAGAATATAGGCCAATATAATTGAAAAAAGTACAGCTCGCTACAAAAAACGACTATCACTAAACATAACATACCTGTTTGGCCAACTGCTTGTTTGAGTCATTTTGTGTTATTGACTTGAATAGAATGTGATACTTGTCCAGGTTTTGAACACTGCTATCAATTTCAGTGTCAATATATTCATTAAAATCTGTATGAAACTTTAAAAGCCGATCACATTCTGCATCACAGTTCAATAAATGCTTGCTGGCAGTAAGAATTTCGCCAACGGTGTTCAGTTGGTGAATCTTTTTAGAAATCTCCCTTCCATCTAGGAACACCGTCACGAGAGACGTGACGCTCCCAGTCCCCTCCATCTGAAAATGTAACATAAAGACTTAGAGCTCTATAAAATTGAAGAGGTATGATAAACTCTTTGTTTTAATAACTCAAAGTAATACACATTTCCTTATCATACATTTGAATAAAAGGAAAATAAATAAATGTGTTTCTCAAATGTAACATCAGGCTAAAATGCATTGATTCAACTCCAGTCTCATACAGTAGGCAGTTAGTATTATCCACAAATTCTCATCTCACAAATACAGTTGCTTTGTCCGAAAATAACTACAGCCATCATGGAGTTAAACCCGGAGTTGCTTATCTAATAATAAGCAAAGCTGGAGGTGGTAGGGGACGGAGGGGGAGAGAAGTGTGCGTGAAACTGGGACAATTGCGCGATGCACGAGGAGTGGCATAGAAACGTGGGGCTGATGGCAGGTACATAGATCTAAACGTCAAACTCACGACGGACTTCACTGGGGAATCTCTTCCATATACAGTATATCGTGATGAGGAGTAGAAGAGCGAAGGGCTATAATGGCTTTAAACCACTCCTCCTGGTTAAGCGCTTGAGCAGCCCTGCCTCATTTTACTTCTCACATTCGAACTAATTAGCAAACGTAAACCTACTCAGTCAACTTTAGCTCCTAGATCAGTCAACTTTCGCGTGTTCCCCTCAGACTGAACGGGAACAGTAACCGCTTCTTACCGCTCGCTGCCCACCGTGAGAGGCTTTGGAATGCGCATGCAGTGTAACACCCGCCTCAAGATTATCGTCAACAGAACCGGGCAAACCGCAACCAAATCAGAAGTGGTCTCAAAAGATAAGGCCAAGTAAAAAGTACGCAAGTCAGACCAAGACTGGATGAGCAGCCTGCTTCTTCAACATGCCCCGTTAGCTAATGTTAAAAATATATCATGCAAGGTTGACTGACTACTTTCTGCATCAATATCTCCATCTCGCATTTATTCAACCACAATTTAAGCACACCCAGACAGATTAAGCAGATGTACTCACGTCTATTTAAAGATCGTTCGAAGAATTATGCAGCTAGCAATAGCCTAGCACACCATAGAAGGTGCCTGCGGCTAGTTTTATGTGAACGCGGACCAAACCTAACGTCAAGTGTTCAGACTGTATCGCTCCAGTTTGAAGTGAAATCACAAATACGAGTGACAGGCATCATGGACATTATTTTTGTGTGACACCAACAAAGCGGAGGCTGTAGTTTTGCCATCAGCTAGCTAGGGATTGGGCTAATAATTATGACAACTAACTAGCTATCAGTTGCCGTTTACAAAATTTAATCGATGATACTTAAGAAAGTAAAGCAAAGCAGGCAATTGCTAACATTAATGTAAAAATTGAGAAAGTTATACCTGTTTTTCGGATGACTCGCGCCCAAATTGCTCCTTGGTCAATGGCGAAGTCAAAAAGGCCTAGTCACCGCTGCTGTGAAGGATTTGGACAAAGCTCTGCAATGTGATTGGTCGATATTTTAACACGTAAATGTGTAATTTGAAAAATCTTATATTTACACATTTCTGAAATATTTTAACACATCATGTGTTAAAGTAGGTGTAACACAAGAATTGTGTAAAAAATTAACACATCCCTTTTAAGAGTGTATATTTATTTTAAATGACTGCAATCAGGCCAATACAGTGACAAAAGCCACAGGTCGTTCACGCTATTTTCACATAATTAATTATGCTAATTAGCCGCGCGCATTTGGAGACTCATTATAAATGCGCAGCTTTGGAGACGAGTCAACATGGTTCCAGTGAAAAGGTGGAGGGCTCGTGCTGTTTAGCCTATTCCAGCTTAACGTTTTAGAACAAGAATATACTGACAATACACTTAAAGGTAGGCTTCAAATATGGTGAGAGACTAAATCAGGATGAAGCTCTTGGCTTTATTGTTCATGCCTGTGGGCCACAGAGACAACATACAGTATCATTATTTTTTTTTATAAAATAGCATTTTAATGCCTATTTTAAAGTCACAAATGTGTTATTCCCAGCACAAATATCTTATGTCCCTGGTGCAGCCCTCCTGGTTAATGTGGTAAGCTAATAATCATTATTTTCTATCAAAAACTAGCAATTTCAATTGGCCCAACGGAAGTAGAAGGTTCTATAAATATCTATATCACTACAGAATTAAAGATTATTAAATTTCTGCAAACAAACAAACAAACAAACCATGAGCTAAATTTCAGGACAAATCTGTATTGAATATGTGTTTGTATATGAAATTGTTTTTTAGGCCGACCTATTTTTTTCACCTGGTTAGGCTATAATAAAGTTATAATAGGATGAACTGCACTGTCAAGGTAAGGTAAAAACATAAAATATAAAATGTGTGTTAATTGGGGGGGGGGGGGGGGTCCAAGAAGATAGTTTGTACCCAGGGCCCAGAATTTGGTGCTACGCCCCTGCAGTGTTTACTGCAGTGAAGCCCATGCTTTATATGAGCTGCTGCCTGATGTTTGCCCCATCACCTTCGTAACCCAGGAGACGGAGGCTCAGTGTAACCCAAAGTTATTTTATCGTCAAAGTATTATTTTATTTTATCTTTTTTACTTCGAATGTTATGTTTCTTGGTTGAGTTTGTTTTTTCCCATGTACCGTGAATGCACCGCAGCGCTGCTCACGGCAACTCCCTGCTCAGAGCTAGGTAGCTTTCTGTCACGCATCTGTCTGCACGGAGTGAGGTAAATTTCTCTGTACATTCTCCCTGTGTGGAACGAGTAAAATAGCTCTTTGAAGCATGGTTTTGAACATTACATTTGTTTTATAGATGCACAACGGTGTTGTGGAAGTTGTTGTGGAGTCCTGTGTAACCTGTTGAGCATTGCATTTTGAATATGTATTTTTGTTGAAGAAAATCCTGGTGAGTGTTGTACATTTGCGATCGTGAAATGTGATTGGAAGTAAGGTAGAGCTATAAAACCAGTCAGGATTTGTTATTTTGTGAACAATGTGATTGTTATAAGCTGCTAATGATTCGTTAGCCGTGGTTGCTCTGAAAAAAACAAGCTAGCACACCCACATGCGCTTACTAAGCTAATGCACTTGCATGTGAGGTCTAAGCTAACCCTCCATGTGCGTGGTGTTGTCGTTGACACATCATGAGTTCGTAGTGTGCGAATTAGTTTTTTTACAAGCCATTTGATTTACACTGGAATGTTTTTTGGTGATTGATGTTTATTGGCAAATAAGATTTTTTTGTTCATGCCCATGTTTTTTTGAGTTAATTTACATGTTCAATATTTGAATAAGATTCCATTCTTTCTTATGTCGTTGTCCGTGTATCAATTGTGGTTGGAGGGTTCTTTAAGCTCATAATTGAGTTACCACTGCCAGTCTCCTTACGATCCTATAGAACCCATATTGAGTAGGTTGGAATATTTTTGAAGCTTTTTTGATACTTAATTTAAAAAAATTCTTGGATTTACTTGCTACTCAGTTAACAAGGGTGACACCTAACATTCCCTGATGTCCCACCGTGAGGATGTCAAATTCCTGACAGATTCATTGAGCTTTGAACAAGGAAAATAATACAGGAAACATTTGGATTTGTACAGATTTACAGATCCAAACCCTCTGAGCAAATCTTTGGAACTACTATGTCACCAAAAAAACAACATATTTATGTCAGTGATCTACAACAACATGTTCAGCCTGATCTCTCTTTTTTCCCATTCACCTGCAGCATCTTGCGATGATGTTTTCAAATGGATTTAAGTCGTTTCATGTGTCGTTTCGAGGGACAAAATGGGATTAAAGTTTTGAGTCGGACGAAGCGACATCATGAACCAAAAGACTCTAATCTGAGGCTCAGTAGTTTTTACATTTAACACATTATCCAACAGTGAGGGAGCCGTCCACCATCCCTCACTGACCAGGTGTGTGCCCGCACTTACACACGCCTTATGTCATTCACCCACTCATATACTTTCATTATCACATGACATTTATTTTACAGTTAGTCTTTGTGTTCACTGCTAAAGAGTGGATCCAGAGGCTGTACTATGGACAACGCGAGGAGACTGTCTTATAAACACTAGGACACATACTGCGTCAGTAATCAGGCACAGAACAGACATTTTGTGCAGAATAGATGGCTATATAGAGAAGGGAGGAGTTTACAGGAGCTAGCTCTCCCCATGTGAGGAACATTAGCATCTCAATATAACAACATGTTTTCACCTCATTCAAGTATTTTGTCAGGTCAGGTCCTAGAAAGACAAAGACAGAAGACTGACAGTGGACACTTAACTCCAGCTCAGTGTAGATCTGCCTCTGAAGGTAAGGCTTTGTTCACCTGTCATTATCTTCACAGAGGAAGATCTTTTTAACTGATTCAGTGCAGACTGTCCACATCAGTATCTTCCTAAATAGACCGACCAAGTGCACAACATTTGAGACAGTTTAGGAAAGGGCCTCTGCTGACACTTTATTGTTTACATGTAGCTTGGTAAATAGTATGAGATATTTAAACATAGGTGTATTATTCAAACAGACTGTCCCAGGTCTGATATTAAACTTGTGCTGAAACTGGGACTGGGCCTCATGGAACTAAAGGCTCACTTTTGTTCTACGATATTTGATGTATTTTTAAATTAATCTGTGCAAAGATAATTCTTGTTAGACATAAACGATTCAGAACAGTTCAGTATGAAGAGTGAAGTTACTAATACTTCAGTCTTGTACTTTTACTTGAGTACAAATGTTCTGTCCTCTTTCCACCACTGGACATGAACCACTTAAAGTAAATACTTAAAGCAAAACCAATACAGCTCCATCACAAGGTTATGTCCAGTTTGGCTGTAGAAGGGTATGTTTGTCTCGGGTTAGGTGTGAAGTGGTACAAGGGCGTCACTGCGGAGAAGCAAAATGGCTGACTGGGTTTTAAAGAAATGTCCAGGTTTTTTGTCAGACATACGTGGCAACCCTAGGTGCATCTGAACCAAGCAGCACCCAAGGGAGAGCAAGTTTAACTGGGGAGTTCAGTGTGTAATGTTAATCAGTGCATTTTCTCCAGTTCCGCATTACCCAAATCTAAAGGTTTACAGTCTATAGGCCGGTGTAACGCCTCATTTGAAAGCTAAGACCTACAAAACTCATCTAAACCAATCATTTTCTTCGCGTTGTTGCTAGGGATGGGCGGATCGATACCAAAATATCGATATTTCGATCCAGGCGGCTGTTTTTAAAGTATCGATCCTCAAGCTCAAATATCGATCCTTTCATTTAAACTAATATTTATGTATTTTCTGATAGAATATTATATTTTCCCCCTGCATGTGCCCCGCCCCCTTTCCCCCTGCATGTGCCCCGCCCCTTTCCTCCTGCATGTGCCCCGCCCCCTTTCCCCCTGCATGTGCCCCGCCCCCTTTTCCCCCTGCATGTGCCCCGCCCCCTCTTCCCCCTGCATGTGCCCCGCCCCTTTCCCCCTGCATGTGCCCCGCCCCCTTTCCCCTTGCATGTGCTGTAGCTCCTCCCTCTCCATGCTCTCTCCTCGTCCACAGTAAACAGAACAAGCATGGCCCGGCACGGCCTGGAGCTATTTCAGCGTAACAGCGAGGAGACAGTCAAATGTTCTGTGCATGTAAAGTGTCCAGATAGATTTGTTGACTGACTGGTAGGAAGCCTAGTTTGTTTTTTGCAGAAGTTTTCATATAATCAGACATCTACTGTAAGCAGTCAGGCAGGGACTCCGCTGGATTAAACATGTCATTTGCAACAAGTGAAAATAGAGCATTGATCTGGTGAAGGAGCTCCATGGTGAGTGTATAATCATGATTATGGGTCATTTACCAAGTGTTTGCTCAAGTGCTAAATAAGTCACACATGCAAAAGTGGATTAGCAGCAGAGTCATTTGTGGATTTGTTTCCATACATGTCACATTTTGGACCCTTACACATTATACTTAGAAAATTGTGGATTGTATTTTCATTTTGCACTTGCTATAAAGCACCTGCCTTGTTAAATGGCCCTTTGTGTTCATGTAAGCTAGAATATAGAAGACTTGAAAAATAATACTTGCAGTATCGGTATCGGATCAATATCGACTCTTTTGCTCCAGGTATTACTTGGTATCGGATCGAATCCAAAATTACAGGTATCGCCAAGCCATGTTGTGGTCACTTTTTTGACTTTCTTTTCATTGCTTCGTTGTCATTTTTTTGTCACTTTTCTGTTGCTTTTTTCAATGAGCTTTTGGATTTGGGTAAAGCCAAACTGGAGAGAATGTGCTGGGTTCAGGTGGGGGTTAAGAGGAGCAGACGTCGTCCCCAGAGTGAGAGAAAAAGCCTCTGAAGCTAAAGTTTCCTTATAAACCGATGTGAGTGAAATAATAAACAGATTATCACAGAGAAAGTGCATGTTCATACAGGACTAAAGCATTATCCATGAAGAGGAACACGTTTTTTACTCCCCATATAAATGTTATTAATTACCAGGATCAGGACTAAACCAGGACTAACAGTGACCCTTGTTTTGAGCTGATGTGTTTCCTTTTTACAGTCAGATTGTCGTTTATTCCTCTGTTTGAGCAGCAGAGGGCGCTAAAGCCACACAAAAACCCCTCAGTGACTCCAAGGCTTTTAGGGCGTTTAGAGTCCGCTCTAAATGTGTGACTAGAAAATACTGTGATCCACAAAATGTGCTTTTATTGTGAAAATCCAGATTATTGATGTTGTAATGACAGAACCAGAGTGACTCTCAGGACAGACTCCAAAAAGGGTTTAACTGATTTATTCAAAAAAAAACAGGCAAAAGGTTGAAAACAGGACAGGAGGTACGAGGCACAGGGCAGTGGAGGTGAGTCTGGAGCCGGACGGAGAACACATAAGGTAACGGACGATCTTGCAGAGAGTGGAGGACTGAAGAGGCTTCAAATACTGGAGGTAAGTGGTGATGAGTTGCAGGTGTGCTGAGTGGCTGCAAGCTCCAGGGTGTGATGACTCCGCCCAGCTCCAACCAGAGCGGGATAAGAGGGTGGAGGCAAAACACACAGATGGGAGGCACTGGACTCCTAACAATTGTCAAAATCCATATTTAACAATTTCAGCCTTACTGACTTCATTTGTGCTTCAGACATGAAACTATTATTATGTTTCCATCCCAGAGGACCTCCTTGTCGTGCACATTCACCAGATTTTAAATTCACATATTCTTACAATAGTTATTGGGCCTAAAGCAGCTCTCCATTCATTTCAATGGCAGTGTCCTCCATGTCTGTGAATCCAGTTATATGTTTGTCTTTAGCCTTTCATACCAACTTCATTTAAACTCCAAATCCATAACTTTTATTAAATATACTCTCCACAGGGCCTCCTCTACATGCACATTTACCACATTTTAATTTCACTCAATTTCTCATGGTTTTAAGACCCAAAAGCCAGTGCCATAACCCAGTTTTTAAAATAGACAAACTGTGATTCTCATTCACCAGTTTCATCTTATTTCAGAGAAATCCTCTATTTTCATTAAAATCAACTCAAAGCAGAGTTTACATCTTAATTCATGAACTTGTATCAAATGATTGAATGTTCAGAGCAGTTTGACGGTGGAAGTAAAGTCCAGTAGAGCAGAACTTTTACAGCTTTCTCTAAACACCAGACAAATGCACATTTATTGATATAAAATCCTCTTTTCTGATGTGAATCTGTTCAGAAACTACTAAAGCACTGATCTGCTTCAGAATGTGTGATCTGTGATGAATGACTTCATGTTCACAGCCTTTTGCCTCTGCAGGTGAACAGAAGAGCAGCTCATGTTTAGCATCAGTGCATTTGAATGAAGTCAAACTAAAGATAGACCTGTGGTGAACATGTTAGAGAGGTGTCTCTCACCCATCAGGCTTTGGGGTTTGGGGGCGTGTCTGTGATGTTTCTTACTGCATTCTGCTATTCCATTATTGACGCTGAAAGAAATAAAGTTGACTCACTTGCAGCTTGTGTCTCTTTCTTTCTCGCCACAGAACCCACATTTATTTCAAACTTTTATTTTATGAGTGAAATATTAGAGAAACAAAATGGGCTCATAAAGTAACTATTTGCTCTCATTCAAACGTATGAGAAAATTCAAAAATGGCACTAATACTAAATTTGGACTCATTCCTCTTGGATATTGACCAGACAGTCCCAGTAATCCTCAGTTTATTGACTTTTTATTACTTTCTCTGTTTTTACATGAACAAGGCCTACAAACAAAAAATCAAACACGATCATTTAGTATCAGACCATCAGCCTGAAGTTACACTAAAGATAGAACCCGAATGTACTTCAAATAAATAGAGAAACATTAAGGAGCACGAGTGTAACTCCTTCTCATAACACTGGAATCACTTATTCACTAAATGTTGAACAGAAATTCCTGATAAAAGTCCTGGATGTTCAGGCGTATCAGAAAATCCAGAGCATTTGATCAAAGTTTGACAGAGATACGCAGCGACAAAGTAGTGTTTGGGCTCATGAATCACAATACGCTTGGTTAGAGAGTGTAACTTTAGTGTTTTCTGTGGCTCTGCTCAGTCAGACGTGCAACAGCGTCTGAGAGAATCATTCCCTCACCGTTAAGTCAAGAGCAAATCAGATCAACCTCTCAGTTCTTCATCACAAGCATCTCCCGAGACAAATATCAGTGAGAATGAAACTTACTGATGAAAATGACTCATGTATTCTACTGTGTGTGTGTGTGATCACAACTGTACAACAGCTTTGATCTGCTCTTTTTAGTAAGAAAGACAAAGAAATAAAGTCTAATAAACATGCAATACCTTAACCTCTTAACCCCCGCCTGAACCCACACATTTTCTCCACTTCAGCTTTACCCAAATCTAAAAGCGTCTGGAAAAAAGGATGAAAACGCAACAAAAGAGCCACAAAAACAACGTGATGAAAAATTGAAATAATATCCGGGAGAGAAAAGAGGCAAGATTTTGATTTGATTTGAATATTTTATTTCGAGCTAAAGAAGAAAAGAAAAACAGAAATATATATATACATAATAAAATAAAAAATAAAAAATAATATACATTCTAGCTCGAAAAGGAGTGGGAAGAAGACAAGCTTATTGACTCCCACCCCTGTTCATAAACTTAAATAACGATAACTAACAACACTGCATATTTCTTACCATTTTACAATACAACTATCAACCGAGTTGGTTACATATCAACAGATGCAACACTGCATTATACCAGGTCAACATTCACAGTATCTCACACGCTACAACCAGTGTATTATTTCTGTCTCCCATACCATATTCATTACCATGTTGGCATTACCGTTATTCATCATCACCATTACAACCCATATAACATTACTCTGTATCAAAGTGTTTGAATGATACATAAAATACTCCACATTTATTCATGAAAGGTACAGTAATCGCAGACTGATTGATGTTCATGATAACAAGAATGGTCTTAATGATATGTGTTAAAAGGGATTCGGGCTTTTCTTTCTTTTTCTTCTTTTCTGTGACTGGACCAGCTGCCAGAGGGGAGCAGATTTGTGTTAAAGGTTCTGTATCATGCTATTTTAGCCATTCCAAAGTAAGCTATAGGCATTTATATGATATATTGTACCTCTATCACTATGGAGCACTAATTTTTGTGAGGAATATAAGTATTTTCTGGGGTTATTTTCCAAACCCGGAAGACAAGACGCTTCGATTCAGTTAACTCCGCCCCTCTCTGCGCTCATGCAACATTAAAAATAAATATCGCTGAAAAAAGTGAAGTTACTTCACATAATGCAGTTATAAGGTGTTGACATGTGCAACACAGTTTCATAAATGGCTAACACACACGCTAACACATACACGCTAACACGTGTTTTGATTGACTTACTGCTCAGCCTGGCCTCCCCATCATCGGGTGTTTACGTTATCGGACTTCAATCAGGTTGGTTGATAAAGTCGCTGAATCCCGGAAAGAAATTCCAACTTCTGGCGAGTGCACTCTTCTTTAGGAAGGTTGAATAGTCCTGTTCCTCTCGTAGCCAAATGCGCATCCATGACATTATCGTTGGGTAAGAAAAAAGAACAGGCGTGTCCAGAGTAGGTTAGAAAGAGCTCCCTCTTCAAAAACATGACTTCTGTTCGGATCCTCCGTGGGTGCGTTTGTTTATTCTCCCGGGACAGCACAGACGCGTCTGAGACTTTCTTTTTTCTGTCTTACAACAGAAATAATGAAAAAGCTGTTTTATAAATTAAAATCAGGCCGTAAGGCATTACATTACTGACGTCTGTCCCTTCCTGTTTGACGCTCTGACGTAAAATAACTCAGTGGTTTACCAGGAGAGGGCGGAGGAGCTGCTCAGAGAACAGGATTCAGGAGGATTACTTAGAACTGTGTGAATGAGTGTTTTTGATAAGGAAATAGCATAACAACATGGCTAAAAAGTCCAAAAAGTTGAGTTTGCATGATATAGGACCTTTAAGTGTGAAGTGTCAGAGAAAGGTATAAAACTATTCCACTGTCACCAAAGCACAAGAATAATCAGGAAACGACTTTCATTCACATCTTAGTGCTTAGCAACAACAGCACAGAGGTTTTGTTTTGTTTAATCCAGACTCGCGCAGCAGCAGTGACACCTGAAGTGAACTCATTGCAAGCGACAATTTTCAAGTGACAAAATAGGCAAGGCAAGTTTATTTGTAGAGCACAATTCATACACAAGGCAATTCAAAGTGCTTCACAGTTTCATGACAAAGAAAACAGATCAAATCAATCCATAAAACATCATCAGTAAAAGGCAAGAGTGCAGATAAAATACATTCTGTGTCATATTCACGGGTAAAAAGAGCTGTTTTCAGCTTGGATTTGAACATTGTCAGAGTTGAGGCCTGTCTCACATCCTCATGAAGACTGTTCCAGATTTAAGCTTCAGCCTCAGCGTGTTTAGTCCTGACTCTGGAACCACCAGGAGACCCCTCCCTGAGATGGTTCATATGGCTCTAACATGTCAGAGATGTACTTTGGTGCTAAACCATGAAAAGACTTGTACACAAGCAGAGCTGTTTTAAATTCTATTCTCTGAGTGACAGGAAGCCAGTGCAGAGACCGGAGCACTGGACTAATGTGGTGGTATTTCCTGGTTCTTGTCAGGACTCGAGCAGCAGCGTTCTGGATGTACTGCAGCTGTCTAACAGCTCGTTTAGAAAGGCCAGTGAGCAGCCGTTACAGTAGTCTAACCTGCTGGAGACAAATGCATGGATGAGTCTCTCTAAGTCTGGTTTTGACACTATTCCTCTGATCTTAATGTTCTTCAGATGATAAAAAGCTGATGATGTTATTACTTTGATGTGGCTGTTTAAGTTCAGGTCTGAGTCCATGATTACTCCTAGATTTCTAACCTGATTTTTTGGTTTCAGAGCGAGAGACTCAGGGTGACTGATAACACTTTGTCTTTGTGTCTGTGGGCCAAAGACAATGATCTCAGTTTTGTCTGAGTTTAGTTGGAGAAAGTTGTTTTGCATCCACAAACTGATCTGTTCGATGCAGTGACAGAGAGTATCTACAGGCCCATGTTCACCTGCCGTCAGTGACACGTAGATCTGAGTGTCATCTGCGTAGTTGTGGTACGACACATTGTTGCTGTTTATTAGCTGACCCAATGGAAGCATGTACAGGTTGAATAAGAGGGGTCCCAAGATTGACCCCTGGGGACTCCACAGGTCATGGAAATTTTGTCTGAGACACAGTTGCCAATTTCGACAAAGTACGTCCTATCCTCGAGATAGGACTTGAACCAGTTTAGAGCAGTACCAGAGATTCCCACCCAGTTTTCTAACCTGTGAAGTAAGATCCCGTGGTCCACTGTGTCAAAGGCAGCGCTCAGGTCCAGCGGAACTAAAACTGAGACCTTACCTGCGTTGGTGTTCATACGAATATCATTTGTTACCTTGATCAGAGCTGTCTCAGTGCTGTGGTGGGGCCTAAATCCTGACTGGAAAGTATCAAACACATTGTTAGCTAGGAGAAAGTAAGGGAGCTGCTTTCTCTAGCCTCTTAATATTGATGACTATTATTAATGATAGCCTTATTATCATTAGTAGTAGTATTGTCATCATTATTCTTATTTTTTCTTCTTCCTTCTATAGGGTCAGTAGGGCTTGCAGTGGACCAGGCCTCAGTCCACCTCTGTTTTTTAAAGTGACATCCTCTAGCTATTGGTTGCAAACAATGGCACATGTATGGAGTGTGTTCAAGATCGGAGCCTCTCCTCGAAATGCTCTGTCCTTGCTCCAGGTGGAAGATCAGGCCTAAAGACAAATGTGGTGCTTGTGTCACAAAGACATTTGGGCAAAAGGACGTGCTTCCTCTTCTCCTGTGAACGGGTCAGGGCGATGTCGGAGACGAGGTGTCTGAAACCACAGAGAGCTCCTCTCTTCCACAAGGTTCTGGGCCGGTGCCAGACCCAGACTCAGGCGTCCATGGCTTCTGGAACCAAGTGAAAAACTCTGAAAACTCAGAAGGCTGGAACTGGCTCGGTGGAGAAAGAGCGTGTGTGTGTGAGCGCCTGGTTCAGCAGAGACAGCAGGGGGCGCTGTAGGGCCACACCAGGACTTGAGTTTATGCAGAGTTGTGTGGGACAGTATCTGTTGGTTTCAGCGTGAGCCCAGAGCGATGGCTGAAGCTGGAGCAGAGTTTGTGTCCGCTGGCTTTGAGTCTGCGTCGGCTGCGGTGCTGTGTGACTGCCGCCCGCCGAGTGTGCACGTGTCTCAGACACTTCCTGGTGTTACGCTCTTCCACAGAGCGCTGCTGCCTGGAGCCGCTGCTCTGGTAGAACCTTTTAAAAGTGGACAGAGCAGCGGTGGAGTCTGTGTAATGGAGGAGACTAATAAAGGTGTGAGACCTGTCGGGCCTCCTGCTTTCATCCATATAAAGTCTCATCATCTCCAACATCCTCTTCTTCATCTTCCTGAAGGCAGACGGGCTCAGGCTGCTGCAGTGTTTGGACGGGAGGCACTTGGACGTCTTCTGTCCCAGCACAGTGAGGTAGATGATGTCTTTTCGGGCGTCGCTTAACATTTCCTCCAGTAGTTTCCCGACCCACGCAGACATGTCGTGCTCCTCTCTCCTGAAGGCCTCGCTCCACTCCATCAGGAGCTGCTCGTATCTGTAGAGGCGCTCAGTTTCCTCTCTCAGTCCCTGTGTGTCTCCCATGAACATGAAGCCACCTTTACACTCAGGTCTTTGGAGAAAGGCGAGTGCACTGGGACAATAAGTTTGAACCAGCCCTTCTATTGAAAAATGAAAGACATTAGACTTAGACAGGATTAACACATTTAACCCACGCTTCCCTTTGTATGCAGTACTTGTTTAAATTACATTTTCAGCTGGAGTTCAGATTCTATTTACATATACATTTTTAGAAGTTCTGTTTGTCAGACGAGCGTGTGGTTTTCCCTGCTTTCCTGCCGCCCTCAGCTGAGGCCTCACGTGGTGTTACTGTGGCACTGCTGGTGCAGACGGATTAGCCCTATCACAGCGTCACAGACCTGTCTAAAGGTACATCGGACTGGTCATCGATCAAAAGCCATTTCACCAGGCTTTTGCTTGTGTGAGAATATAGATGCTCAGATATCCCTGCTGGAGAATGCTCTTTGTAAAGGTCCATGTCTGAACCTTAGAGCAAATCAGCTAAACCGTTCAATGGATAAATGGGGATGTTGGAGCCATTTGACCTTTTTTTGTGACAGGGGCTGTTTCCCAAAGCCTAGGTACCTCGCCTTGTCTTGATGTTGAAGGCAGTGCCTCCAAACTCACTTCCTTCCAGTCCTGCCTTGGTTCAAAAAGAGCTGCTAATAGAACACACTTCAGAGCTACAGGAAGTGACATCACAAAATAAAACAGGAAGTTGTGTCTCATCCAGGGGAGAGGAGAGGATCTGCTGAGGAGGGGGGTTCTGAAGCGCTATAATTTTATTTTTACACATGGAATTTTTTTTTAAAAGAAGTCAAAGATGATGAAACCGATTTGAAAATGCAAAATAAAACTCGAAAGAACTAAAATAAAAATGTTAGATTTGAAAGTGCCTTATGTCAATTAAATTCAATGCCCAACAAACAAATCTGGTTCTTTGTTGCTCTATGAAGCCGTGACATTTGCCTGAATGTTTGAATCAAATAATATATAAATGTCAATTTAACAAAACAAATTATTCATTCAGTTTTTTTCATTATTTAATTAAAAAAGACAAAACCTGAAATTCATGAGGCTATTTGACCAAATCTTGACACAAACTTTTGCTTTTTTGCAATTAAAATTTACACTGGCTGCAGAGTCAATAACAAGTCAAAGCTTGTATTTTTTCTTAAAAAGTGGAATTCAAGTGCTTTAACAAGTCACTCAAGCCAGCACCACCGTTCTTTTTTTTTCGTAAGAGCCATGGTGCATTATGGGTGATTTTGGCTGGAGCAAGGCAGCAAAGGCTACACTGATTTATCCTTGTTATATTAGCCACATGCTAACCAAAGGGAGGACACAGGCCTCCAGACGACTTGAACATTGGAACAGCACTTTGGCGGTGAGTGATGATGTGGCTTCCAGACACGCCCATTTCAGACCAAGGCGAGGAGAGGTACCTAGGCTTTGGGAAACAGCCATATTCTTGGTAGCGCCTGCCTCAATGCGGTGCTGCATGTTTGGGTTAAGTCTGCCCCTATAACACATTTCCAGACGATTGCAGCATTTCATCTGGAAGTAGAAGAGATTACACATGTTTTGGTATTTTTGCACTAATCAGAACGAAGACCATCACATTGCAGTCTACTCATCCGTGGCAGGAGTTCATGGCCTTAACAAAGTCAAAAGTAAGTCTCAAGTTGAAGAAGCTTAGTTTTATGTGGCATTAACATTACAGTGTCTGGGCTTTAAAAAACATTACATTTGACTTCCTGCTCCCTGTATTAACCCTGACACTGAATGGAGTGTAATAACAAGAATGGATCTCTTTTTGGCATGTATTTTTAATTTTTGTATTTTCCACGGTTTGAAAATTACTGCACTAGATAAGACAAGATGAAATACATATGTTTTTAGTGTAAAACAGCATATAATTTGTGAAATCCATTCAAATATTTAAAATACATACATATTAGCTTGATTTGAAACTGTCCTAAACTATCATAAGAGGCAATAACCTTATGCAATGGGGTCCCGAGAAGTTTGGGAACCCCTGCACTAGTCCATGGTAGTGATGGACGATATGGCAATATTGATTGATCTCAATTTTATTATTTAATATTAAATTTGTAGCAGATTCCTGAACTTAGACAGATCTTGTATACAAACCTCAGCTCAAACAAGTAAATATTATATATAAAGCCCCATGAAGATTATTGAGCAAAGTAGAGATTTCGATTACATTTTGATGAATCACCCAGCCCTAAATATGTGTAATCTGAATGTACCTGTTCACCTCAGTAATATTAAGTATTGATTAGTGTGTTCATCTCTGGATTGGTCGGATCGTTCCCCAGCAGACTCTGCAGGCTGCCGGAGCGCCGTGTCCGACACAGCGGGGGACAGAGAGCACCCCTGTCAGACGCCGTCCTCAGCTCCGTCACAGTGATCAACACGGGACGGTTCTGAGGCGCGTCGGACAGGAGGCGAGCTGTCCCCCACTGGGTCGGACATGACGGGATGAGCAGCCTGCAGAGACGTCACAGGAACACCATGTGACAGCTTCTGGCGAGGAAGGCGTAAAGCAGGGAAAGACACGCGCTCGTCGGACAAAAAGAACCGCTAAAAGTGTACCTGGAGCTGAGGTCCGGGCGATGTGTCCTCGATGTCTCTGAACAAAGTGAGGAGGTGCTGCTGGTTCTGGTCCGGCTCTCTGCTCTTCACGTCCTCTCTGTCACAGCCAGACGTTTGGAAGATGTTTAATGCATTTTCTAGCCTTTGAACAACTTAAGTGTTTTACTCAAAGAGCTTTAATAAAACTCTAGATAGTACGTGGTCATAGTAACACGTTGAATCAAATGATCAAATAAAACGTATCTGACCCATATTTATCCATAAATATTACACTGTCTTTTGACTTTGGTTGGTCTTTATCTCAGAAATACATTATTCCCGTTGTTTTATAGTAGCTGTAGTCAGTCATTCTGCTGGTGTTTTGGACACGGGGCTCACTACTTTCTGCAGCCACACGTGACGACACACGGCGAAGAGAAAGCAGAGAAAAAACAGAATGAGTCGATATAGTGAACGAGGGGTTTGGGACGAGGGGGACATTCGGACACAGTTTGTATGTTCTCCTCGAGCTGTGGCCAAAGCGCTGAACTGATCCCAAAGTGACTGAGCTCTGATTGGTCAGAGGAGAAAGAACCGCCCTCACTAAAACAGCCAGGTCATATGGATTTAATATTTCAAGGCGTGCCCATGTTAGCACAACTTAAGCTGTTGTTAGTGTTGTTTACCTTCATAGCTCATATTTAGCAGCTTCTTTCCTCTAGTGTTTGCCTTGGCACCTCTGAGTAATGTGTCCACTATGTTCTCAATGAAGGCTCACTAAACTTGTCATCGCTGTTCTGTTCCTTCAGTAATGTGTATTCCAGCATGCGCATCCGTCCGTCCTTATTAAGTGGAAACCTGATGTGTACTGAGTAGAGTAATACATGAGAAGCCGAGTACTTCGACTGTACTTTGACCATTGACAGAGATCGATAAACTGGCTCTTACAGTTTCCATTCAAAATAAAACCTTTCTCGATTGTTTTCTGAATAATACTGCACAGTTTCCTCACAGAAAGTGAAACTATGGCAGGAGCTGCTTGGTAGTAAAGTTAACAGCGCGTATGAACGATGAGATGGATCTGCTGGACTTCAGAACAGTGTCAGTCTTTACCTGCGGAGGAGCTCCAGAGCAGTTTCTTTCACTTTTCTCCGTCTGTCCAGATCACTGTGGAACAAAGTTCCGAGTGTGTTATCAGAAAATATCCAACAAATTACATAAAAAGCCTGTGATCATTGAACAGGACGCATAGAAGGTGCTATTGCACATGTTTTACAGGGTATGTTTATTGTTTCCTGCTGCATGACTTTATTCAACTTCTAGGCATATGCCATTTAGCCTTTCCTTCATACACAATCTTCGTAATCCCTCCTCCCCCGTACAATGCTGAGAGAAAACATGTTCCTGTAGCCAAATCATTGTGTAGTATAAAAGTAAAGATGACTTACTTTCTGCTTTTTTATAGTACAGTTTATATATAATGTGTCATTTTCAGGAAAGAATCTCCCCACCCAATAAGTCGACATTTAATTTAGCTTGTGCTCCTGCTATTGGAAATTAAAACTAATATTTGACCACAATGTTCGTGGAAGCACAGATACTCACCCTCAATATATTTTTAATGATCTGTTAATGTACCACAGTTTTGATGCCTGTGAAACAATCTGTATTCAGGCATATTTTACACTGGGTTTACTGGGAGACAGCGCTTTTATCCCGATTGACTTTTGACTGGAAGCACTGCGCATGTGCACTACGAGATTACCACTTCACTTATTGTCCTGAACTTTCTTCATTTTCTCCCACTTCCCCCCAAATGTTTCCCCAAATCTTTCCCAGTCACCCCCCTCCCAGCTCCACTCACCCGGGTTTCTCTGTGGCATCTTCGAGAGGGATTCAGGGACGCAAAGGGAAGGAAGGGTCTTCATCAGCACCGCCTCAGACGAGGGGGGGAGGAGGTGAGAGGAGGAGCGGGGGAGGCGAGGAGGTGAGAGGAGGAGGGGGGAGGACGAGGAGGTGAGAGGAGGAGCGGGGGAGGACGAGGGAGGAGGTGAGAGGAGGAGCGGGGAGGACGAGGGGGAGGAGGTGAGAGGAGGACGGGGAGGACGAGGGGGAGGAGGTGAGAGGAGAGCGGGGGAGGACGAGGGGGAGGAGGTGAGAGGAGGAGCGGGGGAGGACGAGGGGGAGGAGGTGAGAGGAGAGCGGGGAGGACGAGGAGGTGAGAGGAGGAGCGGGGAGGACGAGGGGGAGGAGGTGAGAGGAGGAGCGGGGGGACGAGGAGGTGAGAGGAGGAGCGGGGGCGAGGGGAGGAGGTGAGAGGAGGAGGGGAGGACGAGGGGGAGAGGTGAGAGGAGGAGCGGGGGAGGATGAGGAGGTGAGAGGAGGAGCGGGGTAGGACGAGGGGAGGAGGTGAGAGGAGGAGCGGGGAGGACGAGGCGGAGTCGCTGAAGAGAGTGGAGGATCCTCTTCGTAGACGCGCGGTCGTCCTCCTCGTCGTAGTCGGCCCAGGATTTATTCACGGCGCGAGGGGGCGGGGCTACAGGGCCAGGGGGCGGGGTTTCGGGTGTGTAGAATGAGGGACTGGGCGGGGCTGATGTCGATTTCGGTGTCGACGCTCTCCTGTGAAAGTGCAAACACAAAGTGGAGACAACCAGGTGAAACAGACACTCCTAGAGGAGACATTTTATAAAGCGTTTGTTTGCTGAATTCCCCTCAGGCTTTCTTCAAAACTTAGCAGAACATAGAGATAAAAGGCAGAAGTGTGATGTAGTGTGAAAGTCTAGACCAGGGGTGCCCAAACTTTTCTGTCTCTGAGGGCCAAAATGAAAAAGTGCGATGTCAAGCGTGAAACACATTAACTGTAAATAATAATAGTTACTTGATTTTATTTTTTTAAGTATACATTTGCACTTGATTCTATCTCTGCAAATAACATGCTACATTCAAACACATGTTAACTCTGGCAAAAGCCTAGTTTTAGTCGAACAAAATCAACATTTGTAGCAGTATAGTCTAAAATGTAAAAACAACACCACCTGTATCTGCAGTACGTACGGTGACTTTACCTCATTCATTTTTAACTCAAAGTAAAAGCCACATTAGATCATTTTTAAAGTGTCAATTCAGCATCAAGTCTTTTATGTGATTGATAAACACAAGACACCACAACAGGTTTCCTTAACTTTGTGAAAGCAGTGAAACAGCGCCCCCAATTTAACGTTGGTGGCCAAAAAGTGTACTGCAGCCATATTTACCATAGAGAATGAATGGGAGTTAGTATTAACCATACGCAGAGCAAAATAGTTCAGCCTCTGGTGGGCAGCGGGCCCCACTTTGGGAACCCCTGGTCTTGAGTCTGGTGTGAATTCACATTACAAACATGCAGCGTACGATCCTGAAGAGCTCCTAAAGACGTCTCTATGAAGCTCATACTGATGCTCGTTTGGGCTGAAAATGATCAAAATGAAGAAAGAAAATACAGAGAATTTCCCCAAACCTTTCCAGTTCTGTCTAAATTCTCGCAAACAAGAAGACGTTGTATTAACTTTTCCACAAATAAGGATTTTAAAATAGTAAATAGGCAATAGAATAATATTATGAGCCGTATCTAAAGCAGGTCTGAATGTTTCCACACATCTTCTATAATAAGATCTTCCTCTGATCTGCGTCTCATCGATTCACTAGAATTACAAGCGTTCTTAAACAAATGAACCATCAGCTGATTTCACTTTGGGTTTCACCGCAACAGAACAAACGCAGCTGCTCACGGTTCTTTTGGGACTCTTCGGTGGTTTACACGTCGTCACATCGACCTGCAGAAGGATTTTATAACTGCAGAAACTGTAAAACTGGTTCATTTTGACTTCCCTAACGGACACACTGACGAAACATGTCAATACTGGAACAATACGATACTTTCACCCACTAAACCTCAGTGAATATGGACATGCTGTAGGTCATTTTGAAGCTCAGAACCTGGAGAGTTCAATCGCTGAGTTACAGTAGTTTAAACCTCCACAGATATGTTTTGATCGCTGTGCAAAATGCCCATAGACATGATAAACAGTCGACTCCTCCAGCTCACTCCTCCCCGTTTACGTTAATGACAACCGTTCGAGATGGCGTCCATGATGGATTTACAGACTCCTCCTATCCTGTTCCTAAAAAGGGCAAAAGGGCGGGATCTTCACTGTAGCCTTTAGCTCTGATGCTAACGGCCTGTCGGTCAAAGTCCGGTCATTGAAAATGCAGCGGTTAGCAACAGTATGCTAATGCAGAGCTGGGAAAGAATGGTAAATAGAAACAGACGACATCTCCGGAATCGCCCTTATATGGTCATTTTTAAAACAGTTAAGGGGGAAACAAAGAGGAGAAAAATCTTAACTTTCTCCAATGATTCAAAAACTACTTTAACAAATGCAGAATTATTGATATAGTTTTCTACTAAATAAAGATACAAAGACATGGGGAGGAGCAAAGTGGTTCAACAGCCCATGAATACATAAATAACAGAGAATGCTAACATGATTCTTTATGTTAGCATCATGCTACATGCTAACGCTAGCTAGGACCAGCTACGACTGCCATTTTTTCGCTTCTACTGAACAATCTGCTGTGAATAAACATCCCCATGGTCCCGATTTAGCCTAGACTTTATTCATGTGTGATAAATAGTTTATATTCCACCAGAAAATGGCTAAAAAGAGTTGTGTTTGTGTCGGCAAAGCCCCGCCCCCTTCTATGACGAGATGCCGTCTGTATCTATGGACTCAACTTCTAAAGCGCTTTACAGTAAGGAACCAGTCACACATTCACTCTCATTCATACACCAGTGTGCACAGACACTGGAGGGGAGGAGGGGGAAGTGTCTTGCCCAAGGACACAACAACAGTGTGCACCTGTGGGAGCTGGGATTCAAACCCCCGATCGTGAGACGACCCGCTCTACCATCTGCGCCTGGTAACTGGTATTATATTTGTAAGCACACGTTGTAATGATCTGATCACTTAATGCTGTGAGTTCATGTAACTTAAAAGCCTAACTTAAACCCCCAGTATTGGTATCAGAAGCAAAACATCTGGATCTCTAACTTCACCTTAGGACCTCATTATAAAACATTGTATTTTCTTCTGGACAGTCAGGGTCGCTTTACATCATGCAACACATGTAACAGTGAGTACAGTCCTGCAGACTTTGGAGAAAACCTGATCATATACATGCTGTGTGAGGTCTGTGCCAGCAGGGGCAGTGTTTACTCACGCAGCGCAGGAGTATTTCCTTTGGCCACGACTTTCTTTGTTTCTCTGCGCCGGCGTTTACTGAAGAGAACAATAAGAAAGTGAAAAGTGTTTATTTTGACACATATGTCGCTGTAGTTTTTGACCAAATGTTTTATCTTGATTATATACGAACAAATGTATCGACATAGTGCCTCGTGTTTGTTCTCCACACATGTTTTCAGTCCCTTCTTTTACTTTTGATGTAGTTTTTAGTTGACCGTGTGTGGCTAAGTGAAGATTTAGGAATCCTCCGTTATGCGTTTGAGAGTGGACATAAATAACCAGAGTTTAGGCTGAATATCACTGTGTGGCGCGCGGGGGAAAAACCCATCACACATGTCTACATCAGAAACAGCAGGACGCCTTCAGAGGCAGTGTGCTTAACGATTGTTAAACTTTACACTTTTACAAGTCGGATATTTTACACCAACATAAACCGTCCCAACATCCGAACATGTTGATCAGACCGAGAACGCACTTTCGCAGGAGGACTTTTGAATGAAGTCGTCCTCACGCTGCACTATTTATCTGAAGAAGATTACAAAACTGCCAAATGCATTTGGTTTGTCAGGTATACAGTATGATGTCTCCCCACAATAGTTAAGTCTGTAAAGCTTGTAACGGTGCATTTGAAAGTCCTGCTTTATACAGTTGTCAAAAAAAAATGAATGTGCTGCAGAGAACTTGTGGAGAGATTCTGAACAATTCATGTAGTGACAACACGGTTCAGGTTGTTTATAAACAATGACTGCTGTGACTCAGCGTTTTTGAAATGACTCAGATTTTTCATAAATTGACCTTGCTACGTGTGAATGAGCAATATGACCTGAACCTCTGCTTGGTAAAATCATGAACTTACGTAAGCGCGCGGCCTTTTGAAGTTCAGATCACGATCATGTGAGCGATCTTCTGAAGACGCCGCCCTCTACAGGCCTGGAGGAGAGAGGACAGGAATGAACTCAAAGAACATAAATATATACCGCTCTCTTACAGATCCACCACTTTACAGGCTCTAGACCACATTTTGGAAGATTGTTTTATTGTATTATTAGTATTATTTGTTTTTTTTTTTTTTTTTTTGTCTCACGTGCCCCTCGAGTCTTTCATTTCTACTCCAAAGTCCCCCTAAGGTGCAGCTAATTACTAAAAGAGAATGATTCCAATAACTCAGATTTATTAGTATTTAGTGTGTATGTGTTATATTAAAGCAAAAAACAATTCTGAAATTAAACCTTTTACTGCAAAATTCATCAGTTGAAATAAGTTTCTCTTCAAATCATATTTATAAAATACTGTTCAGTTTCACCCTTCTATTTAGATCTTGAAATATTTCCAAGTAGCCTAAAGTTGCTGCAGGACTGGGAATCCTGGCTTCAAAAATATTGGGCCATGTTTACGCTTTATTTTAATTTGAAAACAATAAACGCGACAGAACGCTTGCCTACACCATTTTTCTCCACATTCTTGCAGAAATGCCTTCAGGCAAAAGTTTCAAATTGATATCTCTTACCATTTCCATTGTTGTCTTTGCACTTGCCAGCGACCGTAACCGCACGACAACTACGTTCATGATAGTGGAGAGAAGTCGATGTTTTGTTGTTGTGAC